>JAFELO010000538.1:836581-894581 GCA_017140195.1 Eumaeus atala | reverse complement strand
TAGAATACTATTTTCCCAATGTGTTTCTGTATAATAAAGATTGTACTAAGTTGGTATATTGTATATTAAATAGTATCGGTGAATTTGTTGTGTATGTGTACTCAGCCTAACATTATTTATACAATTCTAAAAATTTAATCTACCCACATTATTTAGTGTATAAACATGCACTATGATAGGTTGTAATATTATAAAAAAAATTAACAAAGTAATCGGACATAGTTTCTGCAAATGGAGCAAATTGAGCAGGATGCTATCATTAAGTAGCTCCATAAGAAGGGGCTATCACCGAAGCCATCCATGATGATATGGTCGGTACTTTAGGAGATTATGCTCTGTATTATTCATCTGTTAAAAAATTGATAGCAGAATTCAAGCATGGTAGAGAGAGAGTGTGAAAGATGAACCCCGCACTGGAAGGCTTTCGACTGCCACTACTGACGAAAATATTAAAAAAAGTCTTTGATTTAATTATGGGAGATCGCATATTGAAAATTAGACAGATAGCCGAGATCTCTTATGCATGAACTCAAAATATCATAGTCAACGAAGTCTGTTTCCACAAGTCTGCGAGGTGAGTTCCGCGACTGCTTTCAGTTGAACAAAAAAGGACGCGATTGATTATTTCACGTGACTGTTTGGACTTCTTGAAGCCGGTGGAGATGATTTTTTGAATCGGTTTGTTACATTGGACGAACATGGGTTCATTACTGTACGCCAGAAACAAAACGACAATCAAAATAGTGGAGTAGACCTGGTTCACCACACCCTAAAAAAGGCTCAGGTGATTTTGTCGGCAAATAAGGTAATTGCTTCAGAAAAAAAAGGGTCAGACTGTAATACTACTGTATCTTACTACGTCTTTTACGAGAGGAAATAGAAGGAAAGCGTCCAGGAATGCTCAGAAGAAAAGTCCTGTTTCATCAAGATAACACCCGTGTTAACGTGTCTGTGCAATCAAAGGCTGAAATCCACAATTGTGGCTTTGAACTATTACCGCATCTGGATTATTCACCTGATCTGGTACCGGCAGACTTTGTTTCTGTGCCCTAAGATTTTCAACAAAGGGCAAGGTCAAAACAGCAGTAGACGCATATTTTGTCTCTAAGGAAGAATAATTGTTTTTCAACGGTCTAAATGCTTTAAATGGGAGATGGTAAACGTGCATCGAAATTGATGGTGATTATGTAGAAAAATAAAAATATAACTGAATAGTAGTGTTTATTTTCTTGGTAAAATATTTTTCAATCCACCATCTTCTCAGGACAGGGCCAGGGCCAGGGCCAGGGTTGAACCGGCGGTAGACATAGTCAATGACATTGAAAAAGTAATAATTATAATCCTATGTTGAATAACAATATTTTCCTTTCATTATGATTTCACTTCATTATAAAAATAGCTTAATCATAATATACACTTTCTAGGTTCTTGAAGTATATCACGATTCTTTTGGTAAGAAATGTCAAGAAATGTTTGATGACAAAACAATAGAAAAACGGGTACAACTAGTTCAACCTAAACCTGTGATGCTTGAAGATGCTCGCTTGGCAAAACTTGATCCAGCTCTTAGTAAGCGGCTAGAGGAAACGAAATTAACAGAGCAGGTATGTTAATTAAATTATATAATCCTTTTAAAAATCTATCTGTATTTAATGATATTGATTGACAAATTTTATTAATTATGATTTTTTTTATAACTGCTTCCACAAGAGGACCAGCAGTTTTTTAAGTTAGCGCACTATTTATAATTATTTGCCTTCGTGAGTGTATCAGTGTTTCCTAAGTAGTCGGCCATGAATAGAGAACTGGATGTGACATCTATTGTGAAAAGGTTATGGCGCCTTTGATGAGATGTTCGAAGTGCATTACTTGTTGTTAATAACATATTGCTCCCTCGTCTGTTTAGTTACAGTTTCCTCTACCAGCGTGGCTCGACAAATGGAAAATGTCTGTCAACGTGGAGAAAACAGCATCCCTATTTGTCGGCACGCGGTGCAACATGCCGGGGTGGTTGAAGTTAAGTGGTCAGGAGTTGGCTTGGAGGTTACCGGTCGTGTACCTCGGGTGCAGCATTGATCGCTCGCTGCGTATGGGCTCACGGGTTGATCGAGCGATCAACCAGGCAAAGGCAGCCCGCGCCTTACTGCGACCAGTGCTCGCATCCGAGCTTCCACTATGCACGAAACTGCCCCGGCATGGTACGC
Organism: Eumaeus atala; assembly: GCA_017140195.1. Lineage (NCBI taxonomy): Eukaryota > Metazoa > Arthropoda > Insecta > Lepidoptera > Lycaenidae > Eumaeus > Eumaeus atala. Next base: position 892,377 of record JAFELO010000538.1, on the reverse strand, counting down.
GCTCACCTCCCCGAGCCAAAAGAAGCGCCTGCAAGCTCAGCAGAGCATATCCCTACGAGTAATCACGGGAACCGGCCGCTACGTTCGGAATGACGTGATCGCGCGAGACTTGCAGGTCAAGTTTGTCAGTGAGTTTGTGGCCCGATTGTCTCGAGGCATGTTCAGTGCCGCGGACAATGGACCGCACCCACCTGAGGGACCTGGCCCCGCTACACGCGCGATCACCCGACTGGCGGCCGTACCCGCGTGACCTCGTATCCCGTGTTCCACCAAGCGGAGAAGGGTCCTCGGCCCCGACAATCAGGACGAGGATCATTCACTCACATTAATAACCCACACCACAATTGGACATCATCGCACCACACTACCCACCACACCTGCAGGCCAGTAGGCCATACGGCCTTAGCACCTAGGTGCGTAACAACCCACCACCATCGGTGGGTTGCCCCATCACCGAGGGGATAGCTGCCCCTCGCGAACAGACCCGGGTCGTGAGGTTCGTCTCGAAACCCGCAATCCTCGCTGGCCCCTCCAGGCTAGTGAAGAAGACCCACGGACGGACCGGCCCAGAGGTCTTGCTGTTTGTTCCTACTTTTGCCAAATGATTCTATGTCAGCTGCAAGTACCCCATAGGTTCTAGTTTTTTGCGATCCCATTGAAAATATGCACAGAAACAGTTGTGTCTTTCGATAGCATTAATAATTAATTATATATTATAAAGGTGTTTTTTTTAATTTTTAACCTGGACTTGTCAGGTTATACCGTAGCCTAGTACATAACATTATAACACATATTATTCTTTGCTACATACGAGGGTGGACTGAAAATTACTCTGCCTAACACAGATTCATTCGATTATAAAAATCAAATCTACCCACATTATTTAGTTCAGTTGAGACTAGTTCATTGTGTGAAGTTCGAAACGAATGCGATAATTAGTTGTGATTTTATAATTTTTTTAACAAAGCAATCGGACATACTTTCTGCAAATGGAGTAAATCTAGCGTCGTGCCGTCATTAAGTACATCCATAAAAAGGGGCTATCATCGAAAGCCATACATAATGGTACGGCTAGGATATTCCTTCTGCGCTGTCTTATTCAACCGTCAAAAAATGGATAGCAGAATTCAGGCGTGGTGAAGAGAGAATGTGAAAGACGAACCCCGTTCTCGAAGGCCTTGGACGTCCACTACTGACGAAAATGTTAAAAAGTACTTGACTTAATTATGGGAGACCACAGATTAAACATTAGAGAGATAGCTGAGATTATAGGCATCTCTTATTAAAGAATTCAAAACATCATAGATAACGAAGTATGTTTCCACAAGTCTGCGGGGTGTCAGCGAGGTGAGTTCCGCGACTGCTTCCAGTTGAACAAAACAGGACGCGATTGACTATTTCACGTGACTGTTTGGAGTTATTTAAAGCCGATGCAGATGATTTTATTTATAGAATCGGTTTGCTACAATGCACGAAACATGGGTTCATTTACTGTCCGCCAGAAAGAAAATAACAATTGAAACAGTTGAAAAGACCTGGTTCACTACCCCCTAGGAAGGCTAACGTGATTTTGTTTTCAGTATTCTGGGACTCAAAGGGTGTGATTATGATTGATTATCTTGAAAAGTGTCCGTGTTGACACGTCTGTGCAATCAATAGTAGAAATCCACAATTGTGGCTTTGAACTACTACCGCATCCGCCTTATTCACCTAATCTGGCACCGTTCTTTCTGTTCCCTAACCTAAAAAAACACTTGGAAGGCCAAAGATTTTCGACAAACGACGAAGTCAAAACAGTAGTAGGCACATATTTTGATTCTAAAGAAGAATATTTTTTTTTCAACGGCCTCAATGCTTCAAATGGGAGATGTCAAAAGTGTATCGAACTTGATGGTGATTGTAGAAAAATAAAAATATAACTGATTTAGTATGCATTTATTTTCTTGATTAGACCGAATACTTTTCAATCCACCTCCGTAACAATTAATTATGTTGTATGTACAATACAATTATTTACTTATCTCTACCGTATACAAGACTGTATCATCACCTCAATCTTCAAATGAACTTTATCTATTTGATGGCCTGATGTGGGCCGATAGATTTTACATGTCATTAAGATTATAGTTGACGAAATGTGTTGTCTTTTCTTGATGGAAATTCATGTATTTGACAAAATAATATAATTTTTATACTATTTCCACTAGTTCCTTTATAGTATTTTTACTTTGGCAAGTCTATATATTTTCCCACAGCAGTTTCATTCACTTCTGTGTAAGTGGCATTTGGTACAGCTTTGAAAAATGATTTTTTGAGGTGTAATAATTGCCCATCCAAGTCATTCCAAAAGAGCCATAATGTATCTTTGAAACAGATTATTTATGTAAATATATTGACTATTTCAGGATTCCTATTCTCGTTACAAGGATATAGAGCACAGCGACAGCAACCACAGGTGGTCCGACGATGAACGTGAATATAGGCATAGGCATCACAAAAGAAGCGAACGGGACAGAGATCCGGATAGAGATCGGGACAGAGACAGAGAAAGGTAACTTGCTTTACGTATACTCTTTGATGTATCGCAAATGATTTGTGTAATAACAACATTTATTACCTACCTGTGCCACGTAAAGGAAGGCCGTTTAAATATGTATGTTTGTTGGTTCCTCGGAGCACTATGTTGCTAGTAGTTGTAGGGACAGTTTGAGTGTCAATGAGGACAAGTTAATAATCGAAATTAATGATGGCGCCCTTTCGACACCATATTGTAAAAGATAAAGTAGACGAACTAAGCCATGTCAGGTATAGCGGAGAAGATATTTTAGAATGATTATTGGGTTTCAAATTTTTTTTATTGTGTATTGTGTTCAGAGTTTAAAATGTGTGAAAGTGGCACCAACAACAATTGCGCATAAAATATTTGAGTTTTTAAATGTTTTTTGCGATTTTTTTAGTTTTGTTATGTTTTATACAGTCAGGGTAATTTTTGTTTTTTTAAGTTTACTTTTAAATAACTTTCTGAGCTTCAAAATTAAAAGGAAATTTGAAAGTGTTACTTTATTTATTTTATGAGAATTTTTTAATTCTAAATGTATCTAAAAGGGTGTATACCATTTTTTTTTCTTTTTATTATTTTGTTGCTGGCTATAACAATGCTGGTTAAGTATAAATAGTCTAAATTTATAAACAAATGTTTCACTATAAAATGTTATTTTCAAGCCGTCGTTGCAGGAGGAAGTGTAGAAGAAGGTAACAATAATTAGATTTAACTAGTGTGATACTTGTTAGGAATCCAGCAGCAGTATCAGATTTGTGCATTCCAACTGCAACCTCCTATTGTTATTTTGTTTAGATTTATAAGAATAAAAAAAACATGGAATCTTGAAACTTAAGATCCTTATGTCAGCTCACAGGAAAGGCTTGCAGCGCAGCGAAGATATTATAATGAGAATAAAAAATACATGCAGATTAGATATAACATCAAACATCAGCATAACAACCTACAAAATCCCATTCATAAATTCCCTACTATTATTGTGAATAATTTACAAAATTAGGGTTTTCGACTAGTGACGAAAATTCGATATTTTAACAAATGAAATGGCTTGTAAGCATTCGCATATGGTTTGTACAACCGGTGGGTGCTGTGGCAACATGTATAATTGAAAATCTGTGAAACCTTAAAGTTGCTAAATTTAATTTAATAAGAGAAAACTCTACTTTAAAGATAAGTTAGTCTATAGGAGTTGGACCCCTGTGGAAACGCATCGTCTTCCCATTGGCGTCACAAAAGTTGGCAAGTAGTGAGATAACACAATGGAGATGAGTTGACAATATAATACAGATGAGTTTATAATACATATTTCTACCACTGCAGAGACCACTACAAAACTTATATTTGTTGTTTTTTTTTTTCATTTAAAATGAGGAAATGAGCACATGCGCTCACAAATTTACGTTGTCAGCATGTGTTGGTTTTAAGTTTTGCGCAAGTCTTGGCTAGTGGAAGTCAGCCAGCTCTTATTTAAACGTTTTCATGTGCTTATTGTATAGACACAGGGAGCGGTACGCTCGCGGCGCCGACAGCGAGTACGTGCCGCCCACGCCGGCGGCCGCGCCCGAGCTGGCGTATTCCGCGCCGCCTGTCGTGCCCTACGACCCTTACTACCAGCCCTCGTAAGTCACTCACACCTCGCTTTCACTTTATTATTTTAATGTATTACTATTGCAATTTATTTTTCTATTGTATTAATCGTTCCATTTGTGGACATAGGCCATTTTTATTACCCAGATAGCCTAGCTGTTCGCATTAATCTTTCACCGGTTACTGTCTGACATGTTTGAACTGAAGTACTCCTCAAACGGGTTCTCATCTCATGAACCTTACTCCCCTGTCCCATGTGTTCTGTGTAAGTGAACTGATGTCCGGCATGTCTAAGCAGGCGTTGGTACCACTCGATCACAACACTGGAACTGACTAATTAGGGGGAAGGAAAAGACGTGTGTAATATGTCTACGTAATGCGTCTGCAGTTATCGTTGTGTGAATGGGGTTCGGTAGACATCAAAGTGCTCCGATTACTTTTTGCCCCTGTAAACTATAATAAATGTGTAATGCATGTACTTTCAGGTACGGGTACGGTTACGGCGCCCCCCCAAACGCGGGCAGCTCGAGCGTGTGGTGGGGCGACTGGCGCCATCCCCACCACACGCACCACCACGCACCACACCCACATGTGAGTTTAGTTTAGTGAAACGGTGGTACCGCGTACTGTCTGTATAGTAGTAGAATACATTATAATGTGTTATATTACACAGAATTAGGCATTACTTAGATATTCGATGACGCATGACTTTACTCTCTGTGAGAATATCGTGTACATAGTACACGATGAAAAAATATAAATTGACGTAACTCTTTCTTATAAATTTGATAAATCCTGCCTGGCCAGTAGCGAATAAAAAATATTGATACAAGTATATTACGGGCGCACTAGTCAACGGAGCAAACGAACAGCACGCCGAGCGCGCCAGAGCTAAAGCGCCCTCCTTCGCCGCGCATCTCGCCGCCTGTGTCCAATGACAAGGTTCGCCTCCTTATCCCGTCCGCCATGCTTGTTTTAGGGATGCATCGATACATACTTCAGTCGATATAGTACCCATAAGTTTAATAAAAAGGTGTCGCCGATACTGGTGCGAATAGCAAAAAATTGAATTATTTTTAAGTTTCTACTCAAACATTCATATCTTTACATTATTTATAGTTATAGTCATATTCATATTCATTGGCTAGTTTCTAAGCAAGCAAGACAAACTTTCGGAAAAACTTGTAATTAATATAAATAAGATCTTAGAACTTGAGCATAAATATAATTTATATGTGAAGACCAGCCAAGACCATCAATAGCTTAAATTATCCTACGATGAAAGAAATAACAATTAATTATTTATAAATAAACACACTTGACCACTGGACAGCGCACCCATTTAAATCTTACCTTTGACGTTGATGTCACAACCGAGCATATACATAATATTTAACTTGGTTCTTGTTTCACACCTTTTTATTCGATGGGATGGATATTTGTTTATTGCCGTTAATAGGATCAATTATATTCGTACTTCAAAATGTATCCGCATAAATATAACGAGATAACGAGCGATATCGCCGATATATGGGTATTGGATGCATCCCTAATTTACTTCTTTTTTCCGTTTCCCGTTAATAGTTTTGTAGTTATTGTTTTGCATAGTATTGATTATAACTGTAATATTTTATATCTTTGGTAGTTGTAATGATTATTTTTAACAATAAAACAATTTTTATGTTCTTTGTCGCCGTTTATTTAGCAAATTTAACAAAACGGAGTGTGTACGTTGAATCGTCGGGCATACGAGGGGTGAGTGATAAGTATCCGAAACGACAAGAAAAACTTTAATAATCTATTTAAAATAATTTTATTTTTGAACGTAGTTTCCTTCTACCTCGATGCACTTAGTCCAGCGCGTCTCCAATGCCGTTACACCAGTTCGATAAAATGTTTCCTCTAACCTTTCGGAATACTGGTCTACGGCGACAATGACTTCATCATTTGGTGATAATCTTCGGCCACCTAACCATTTCTTGAGTTTCTGGAATAAGTAGAAGTCATACGGGGCCAGATCTGAGGAATAGAGGGGATGCGGTAACAATTCGACCCGCAATTCATGAAGCTTGGCAACAGCAACCCTTGACGAGTGCACAGGTGCGTAGTCGTGGTGGAATAAAACTTTCTTTTCGGCTAGATGAGGCCGTTTCTTTCTGATTTCTTCACAAATTTTTTGCAGCAAGCTCGCATAAAACTCTCCATTTATTGTACTTCCTCTTTGCAAATAATCTACTAAAGTAATCCCTCGAGCATCCCAAAAAAACAGTCGCCATCACTTTGCCGGGCGACAAAACCTTTTTGATTTCTTCGGCGCAGGCTTTCCGCTCTCGGTCCACTGCTTAGATTGTTCTTTTGTTTCAGGAGTATAATGATGTACCCATGTTTCATCTGCTGTCACATAACGCCGCAAAAACTCGTTAGTATCACGCTTAAACTGCGCCAAACACTCCGACGAATCGTCCACGTCCACTCGACGTCGCTTTTATTTAACGGTGAACAAACGCGGCACTCATCGCGTGGAAGGCTTTTTATTTACAAATGTTGGTGTAAAACATTAGAAAGGCGTTCCGAGGAAATGCTTACCATCCCTGCTGCCGCAACCATAAGCACCGATCATTCAAAACGATTTTTTGAATCTTTTTGATCATGTCCGGATTCGTGACTGCATTTGAACGGCCAAAACACTGACTATATTGAATTTAATCTGGGTTGCTGTTTTCCCTTTTAAAACGTAAAACTTTATCACCGCCCGAATTTCCTTTCTTTCCATTGTTGAGAAAATGTACGAATGTTCTAAGGTCACAAAAATTCTATCATTTCGAATTTGTTCAAATTTTGCGTTCTATTTTCCAAAAGATGATAGAATATAATGTAATAAATTTTGTTTGGCTATCTTTTTTTTTAAGTTCGTCGTTTATCGTCGTATTATTATCAACCAGCTTTGCATTAAATAACTAGATAAACCGCAATAAAATCCGTAAAAGTAATTTTATTGTAATGAGTAACATTCGTGTAAACTTAAGACATCATTAAGTGATTAATTTACTCCGATCTCTATTATTTCATTTATATTCTTAATAAATATTATATGTACTTATACATAATCAGGTTATAAATTTAAAATCATATGTGATTTGTTAATGGTAATGGTTCGTTTTGAGCTAAGAAAACCATAAATAATAAATAGAAATTAATTTATTTTATAGGATACTAGCTGCTCCTATAAACATTGTTAATGTTTGACGTGGCAACAAATCCAGTTGCCACATTAAATTGAAATGTTATTTTGTGGAAATGTCAAACACATTTCCTTACATTGAAAAATTAATAAATATTTTCTTATCATTTTTCAAACATTTCTGGCATAGGAAATTCATAAATAAAATGACTATAAAATACGGCATAATCGTTCTGAAGTTAGGGGCTTATATACACTTATCTTTATATAAATAAAGACCACAGATTAATAAAAGTTACTTTCTGTTTTCTTCATTGTTATATTTCTTTGTGAATATTCCCACACGTCAGGTTACTCGGGTAATAATAATAAAGTATTTATTTGTCGTTTTTACTATATATTTATAACGTTAATTTTACTGTTCATATTATGTGCCTATTTAAGTTCAACATTTGTAGTTGTAGACTGCATGAAATTTTTTATTCTTATAAGAATCATTTTAGTTATTGCACATCTTATTTAAAATAATTTCATACTCAGTAATTGCAGTAGTTGTGTATTTTGGGTCTTAATGCACTACTGCGGCAATACTAAATAAAACTATATTAGTGGTAAAAAAGGGAATGTCATGCCCCGAAGCAACTACAAAAGAACACTTTTTCACAATACAAAACTATTATACTACAAGTTGTGTCGTGGGTATTATAATATTTACTCTTTAAATAACTACACGTCGCTGCAGACAGTGTTTAAAGCCAACCATAAACTATACATATATTTTAAATAACCTACACGTCACTGCAGACAGTGTTTAAAGCCGACCATAAACTATACATATATTTTACAACAACGATTAATGCTCGAGGTGTTGCTGTCTATATGCGTCATAAAATGTTGTAAGCAGCTTTAGACTGTTCCTGAAGAATTTGGTTCAGTAATTCGGAACTTAACAGCACCAAGTACTGGGGCAATGTAATATATGCAAGGGTCTTGACTTCACGTTCGACTGGCATGCGAATGCGATATGTTATATTTTTTATTACGCATAGTTGTTATTTTTGATAATTTTTGATCTGACTGATATTATAGATTTGATCAAAGGCAAGAAAAATTGCAAACCAATAGCATTACAACTTGTTTTCTAACGCATTTTAAATAGATCTGCCAGAGATTAAGTAATGCTGCTTGTAGTTCGCATCCGTCAGTACCTGTGTTCACCATTTATAAGTGTGCCTCTGATGTAGGAGGTGAAAGCCAAGAACGAGGAGCCTGCGCCTCCGCAGGAAGCGGCGGTCAAGGAGCCCGACCCCAAGCCGCCGCCGCCTGCCGAGGAGCCGAAGAACGTCGATCTGGACACAAGGTATTGTTATTGCTAATTAAAAGGGGGACGGGGGGAGGAAGGTGGCTACCCAGTCATAATGGCTCAATGAATTCTTCCAGCCCCCACGATAATGCAAGGCTAACTTATGCTGCCGCGCGTGAGCTGTCCTCCTCGTTAGAGGGGGGGGGCGGCGGTTCGGTCCTCTCTACCAAGATAATAGTACCTACTGTAACTGAGTAGCTAATCTTAAATAACTATCCTTCCCATCTATGTTAAAGGAGGGGAATCTGTCTCCCTATTGATCACACTCTCACCTAGACCGTTGTCCGACGCGTCTTGTAATAACCGAAGAACCGGACACTTCCGTCAGCGTAGAGCAATACAAAAAAATTATGAGAGGTAGTGCTATTACTGTATTGCCATCAAATCGGGCCGGCACGATTGCCCTCAAAATCGTAGGAGGGCAACGCACAAGGCCTGTGGATATATGGAAGTCGATAACCACTAAATGTTTTGATGGACCGTTTGAGTTAATCACCATGCCAATGAAAAATTGTCTGCACGTCAGAAGGAAAAACGGATAGGATATTGGATCTACTTACTACAATGTCATTTTTTACTTCAATGTCCAGGTATGGCTTACACTCAGTAGGTCAAGCCACACACTGGTCGTCAAATGTTTTACGTTGCTTATTGGATATGTCCATAGGTAAAATGTGGTTTAACGTCGACAGGATCGCTATGCTGCTGAAGGGCGCGAGCGTGGGCGGAGGGCTGGCGCCACCGTTCCTGTCGCTGGGCATGTCGGAGGAGGAGGACGACGACCGCCTGCCCGCCAGGATACCCGACCTCGACGCGCCACAACCGCCCTCCGACGACGAAGGTAGACACTCCCGACATACAGTGGCGTAGCTACTCCATACATGCCCTCGCTTCCAACACAGAGAAGCTCGACCAATTAATGGTAGGATTCTCCTGTGTTTGTAGTTTTCTCTAGCCGTGCTCCCCTGCTGCTGGGAACTGTGTTATTTAGCCATCATGTCATCCTATATGGCATAAGGTACAAGGCATAATATACATCATAAATAAAGCGCACTCGTATTTTTACGCTACGTTTGTATTCTATTGCTGTCTTCTAAACGCTTTTGTTTCTGATTTTTTAAGTTGTCGCTGACGAAATTATTCTACGCGCACACATGAGTTATTCATGTGTCAGTTCACCTCATTCCGGCCCGCATTTGTATCCGGTGGCCCATTGGGGGCGGGGGATGATAGGAGGGCAACGCATCCGCGTAATAATCATGCGTATGTCCGTGGGCGTCGGTAGTCATCAAAAGGCCACGATTGGTCGTCTGCCCCCCCCCCCCTCTCCTTATGGTATAAAAAATCAGTTCATTCGATCTATACATTATTCAGGCTCCATCAGCGAAGACCGCGACAGCATAATATCATTCAACCCGGCGCCTGTAGAGGCCGAGCCGCTGTCGACGACGCCGTCGCCTTACCTCAGCAGGGAGTTCTACCTCGACTGTCTCAAACTTACCTTAGAAAAGGTGAGCAAGAATATATACATATTGCAGGATACTACAGTGCTGTAGTCAGTCCCAGTGGCGTAGTGGTCGGCTGTCTGGGCGCTTACTACAGAGTCCCATGTTTATCAGTCGACCAGTAAATGGTGAATGATTATGATCTTGAATAGTCATGTTGATGATGTTTCACACCAAAACTGCAGTAACCGGTAATTGTTTCTTTTCCTAAACGAGAGAGTGACCCAACGCAATATTCTACACAAATTATTCTTTTTGCCCCTGGACTCCGAAGCTAGAAGGTGGGAAATTTAAAGTCGTTATTGATCGGCCTACAAGCGTAAGATTGAGTTCTCTCATCTGGTCAAGGGTCAACTAGTGTAACATTTTGTCACCAAAATTTTACACTATGATAACTATTATATTTTACACTATAATAAGTGTTATATTTTCTGAAATAAAGTTGCTTTGTTTTTCAGCGTGCGAAAGAAGAGGAACGGAAACGGTTACCTCCCGTTGACAAGATCGGTTCCGATATATCGTCATCGGAGGACGAGCTGCTCACCGGAGAGCAACCCAAGCGCTCACCTGGGAAGTCCCCCCACCAGGATAAAGATAACTTAGACGATGATCAGGTACTTTGCGAATACTTGTGTACAGGGCTTTCTGTGGGGATACAGCGTAGAAGGAAATTTTGAACGCAGGGTATAACCCAAGAAAGTTAAGGGGTTTCAATTTTTGAGGATTAGAATACATGACCCTAAAAAAGTAGGGACAGTGAAAAATGATTTTTTAAGGTGCGAAGTGTGAAAAAAATGTATCTTAATTAACGAATAGCCCTTATTCGTTAATAATTTACGTTCCCGAGGGGGAGAGGGGGTTGTCTACATACCATAAATACGATAAACTGGGAGATTTTGTGTATCCAATGGTTCTTTAAGAACATTTTATTATGTTGAAAAGCAAAATGGAATCTTACGTAAGATTTGCGTGTGAGCGTAGTGGGGTTAGAGGGAGGTCAAAAGTTTGCCAGATTAAATTTACCAACCCTTAATTAATGATTACTGTAAATAAAATTAGAACAACATAACCAACGAATTAGAAGGATATAAGTTTTTTTTATATTCGTATTTGATGATTAGGCCCGAGTCAGTCAGAGTAGATGTCACCTTAAGAACGCTTTCTCATCTATACGCCTCTCACAAATATTCAAAACGTCTTTTTATTTGAAGATGTCGTTGTCGTCCTTGTCGTCTACGGAGGCTAAGATTGAGGAGCAGGTACCGGCGGACGCGTACTACGGCCCGCCGCACGTGCCACATGTGCCGCACGTTCCGCCGCCGCATGTGCCGCACGTTCCGCCGCCGCACGTGCCGCCACCTCACGTGCCGCCGCCGCATTTGCCGCACGGCCCGCATGTGCACTACTACCAGCACATGTGGCCGACGACAGGTGATAATGATTCCAAACCGTTAGTAGACGTCTACGTGGCGCGATCACGCTAAGGCAGTGATATCTCTACGTACTTTCTTTTGTTTTGCATGTTTTACTTTGCTAAACTTCTCATTAGTTACTTAAAAATTGTGTTTTCTTGAAAAAGGAAAAAGTAATAAGTAATCTGTTGTGTTTGTGTTACTATAAGTAATTATTATAATTAATTGTGTATTTAAGGAACACTAAAACACAGCATATTATTATGGTTCTTAAGTTTTCGCGACTGTTATACGTTATAACCAAACTACAATGGATTTATTTATTTAACACATCATGATAAAATCCGACACAGTCCTTATATTATAACATCATATGGTGTTTGCTCGGCAGCGTACCCCGCGTACCCGCTGCCCGACGTGCCGCTCACTTACGGGGCCTTCGCTCCGCCTATGTTGCCACCGCATCTGACACCTGCCAAGGACGCATCTCAGGTATTACTTCTTATCTTTTTAGGACTACGCTTTTTTTTCGGGCGCGAACCTAATAAAATTTTACATTACAGCACCCGGACAACCCGTACTATCCTACTATAAACAGCATCATAGAGCGTGTGACGGCGGAGCTGAAGCAGATACTAAAGAAGGACTTCAACAAGAAGATGATAGAGAGCACCGCCTTTAAAAACTTTGAGGTGTGGTGGGACGAGCAGAGCCGCAAGACGCGGCTAGTGCGTGCTACCAGGGAAGAGCCGGGGCAGCCGCTGCAGGTACATACAGACGCTTTAAATTACAAAATGCCAGGACCCTGAGGCCTTTTGAAAATATGTTTTATCGACTTAGCCAGTTTTAAGTGAATTTGCCATTCAAAGTTCTCTATGGTCAACTAAAAAAAGCGAGAAAATGTCTGGTGCAAAAGTAAAATGTTCATGATAACGTGTGGTTAGCCTGTAAGGCAAGATATTGGCCAGCGCGTAGGTGAATTAGGATGGAGGCAACCGGCTTATCAGGATGATTTGTAACGCTTTAATTTGCATCTTTACACTGCTATAGCTTTGCATTGTCAATAGCGAAAGTATTGTGCTTATTACAGGATATATCAAATAAGAAGGAAGAGACGGTGGACTCAATAAAATCAATAATGGAGTCGCGAGACTTGGGCTTGGAACTCGGCGGCTACGGCACTGGCATCGGGCTGGGCCTCCGAGCTACTATACCCAAGATGCCCAGCTTTCGACGAAAAAGAAAGATTCCATCACCCGTCGTCATGGACGAAGATTCATCAAAGCGGTTGAGTGATCAGGTATTATTATTATTCTATTAATGTGAATGTTTATTTACTATAGAGGTTTGGTATTGGTATTAATCATTGCAATTATGTCACCGTTAAAAAGTCCACAAATGTATAACTTATAGGTACATTTTAAATCCATTAAAACCAAATAATCTTTCTGCCAGTATTTCGGCTAGACCATGAGGCAGTCCGTACAGCCGTAGATGAGTAACCTAGTAACACGTTATTTGCTAACGCTACATACGGAATATTGATTTCGTTAGTTTTACAAATATTGTTCTAATTTTAAGGAGGAAATAGTGCAGAATTCAGACGACGAGAAAGAAACTTTGGGAAGTCCAAAGAACAGGACTACAGGGTCCTACCTGACGACCGGTAGACGGCGAACGCCGAGTAGTTCGTCCAGGTACAACCATATTGATATTTTATTATGTAACTGTAGCCTAACACATTTGTACTAGGTGTATAAGACTAAACGAATTACAAAATAAAGAACAGTATTGGGCACTTAATTTCACATACAATATTACCTTATATTTTTAGACTTAGCAGTCCAAGTGTTTTAAAAACGTGACGTTAAAAACAACAGAGATGTGTGCTCTGCGGTTGTGCGGCGGTAACTTAAAAAGTGGGGTCTCATTCTTTATGTACTTCAAAATCATGAATGTTGCAGGTCATCGTCGTCTTCGTCTCGTTCGTCGTGGTCGGGCTCGGAGCGGTCGGCGCGGTCGGTGCGCTCGGAGCGGTCGGCGCGGTCGGTGCGCTCGGAGCGGTCGGCGCGGTCGGAGCGCAAGGTGGCGCCGCGCATCTACTCCGACACGGACGAGTCGGAGCTGGACGAGGCGCAAGTACGTGCCAGCCCTCCCTGTCACTGCAACACATTGTTGTAGGCGAACAAGCGCGTTGGGAAAATAAACGGAAATGACGGAAGATTTTTGTGGCCCGCTACGCTCCCCCCCACATACACAGACGTTAGCGTCTCATTAAACATGACGACTTCTATTCTACCTTTTGACCTTGGAGGCGGATAAAAAAAATTCACCTTCGTTGGAGGTGGGCTTTTGAGTAATGTTGTATTCTGAGTTTACTGGCATAACATATTGTATGTATAGAGACTTGCCTGCAATCTATATGTGATTTGGGGTCCCAGTGTAATATGCATTACCTAACGAAATTACGGTGTATGTGAATTTGTCACCTCTGAGTTAGGTAAGTTGAGTTGAGTAGGAGAGACAGTTCACACATCACAATACCATGAGTATTTATAAAAAAGATAAATGTACTTAGTATTGTATATAATTCAATATTATTACAACATGTGTGGCAATACTACATTAAAATGTTGGCATTCCATATGGTTTATCATATATACGGTTCTCCCTATCATGAGAATGTAGCATTAAAATGAACACATTTTAAAACTACATACAGGATGTCTGGTGAGACATTTTCATCACTCACTAAGATGTCATGTGCATATAAATTAAATCGTTTACTTACCAATATATCTGTTTAGTTTAAGGTTGTGTCGAATAAGGAAAGACTGAGAAGAGTATATTCGTCGTCAGATAGTGAAGAGGAAAAAAGTAAAAGAGGTAAATTTAAATCCGATTATTTTAACCATTAAACAGTAAAATTATTATGTTAAGCGTAATTGATATTTTCTAAATATCAATTGATTTATTTAAAAATATGCATTTTTGCGTCATGTGGAGTAAATAAATTATGGATACCTTGTAACAAAAGGGATCCACTAATTATGGATACCTTGTAACAAAAGGGATCCACTAATTATGGATACCTTGTAACAAAAGGGATCCACTAATTCCTTCGCTCATTGTCACAGTCACTAGTGAATGACCGCATACAGTACCTACAGAGTATCACTGCCTGCTAGATTTTTTCCATACAACACAATTAACGCAGTGAAATATTCGTCATCAAATTATACATAAGAACAAACGGCAAAACCACTGTTCGAAATTTTAGAAAAGACTCCTATACCTGCGGTGGAAGCGTCGGACGACCGGCTCGGCTCACCCATCCTGTCCCCGGAGGAGGAGCCGCGCGACACGCTGTTGGACCGCGTGTACTCCGACTCGGAGGAGGAGAGGGAATACCAGGTACTTTGTATTATTATCGCTAACACATTTGTCTATAGGAAAAACAGGGTTCGCATGCAACCCACTGTAACTAATTAGAACACATTTGTTAGCCACTTAGTGGACCTCTTTCTTTATTACTTAATCAACACACGTTTCTGGTCCTTCAATGTATCAATCACCGTTCAAGTAATACATTCAAGAGTTATGTCAGAAATTGTCTTTCCTGCAGTTACTTACACCTAATTTTCAGTGCCATCAGTAGACAATAGATATTATAAAATTATCCTCGTTGGCTGTTAAAAATAGTTCTATTCTTAAATGGGGAACAGTTACATAAACAGCTATAGCAGACTATTTATGTAATTGATTACTACTAAAATATTACGACAGGAACGGAGAAGACGCAATACGGAGTACATGGAGCAAATTGAAAGGGAGTTTCTGGAAGAACAGCGACAGACTCTGGCTAAGAACACCTCGCCGCAAGCAGAGCAGCCGCTTAGTGAGAGGTAACCGCCAGCGTTATCCACTTAGTTCTGCTACAACTGTGGTGATAGATAGTCACACTGAAACTCTTCTATATTTCTCGTAGAATGAACAACAGAGAATGAGAACTGAGCGACAACATTTTACCTCTCAAAACGAACCCCTAGTGTTAAATTATAAATATTAAACGGGTAAAAATAATTTATAATATTTATTTAGGCGTGCACCATACATGTTCATATACAGGGGGACAAACGAGCAGCCGTCTGCTTACCGTTGACGCTACAGACGCCCATAAATATCTCATAACTGCTATGTAGATGAGTTATTTTCCTTTCCTCCACACATCTAATGCGCAATCGGAAATTCACAAACCGCACGAAACACGAGAGCTTAGCTGTCATTTTACGACTACATCATGTCGTGTCGATCCATTTCGGATGCAAAGCATTAACAGGTTATAATATAACCTTATAGTCAACTAAGAATATTATATGACTAGAAATAATGACATAGTATTACAGTCAAAATTATGCATTTATATATCCATGCCCCTTGGTATTTTCCAAATTAATATAGAACATAACAATGTTACAGCATACTGCAGAGCAAGACTGAGGAACAGAGGAGTCCTATCAAGAACCATCTAAAATCACCTGAGAAGAGTAAACCAGAAAATGTAGATGAAGGTGAAATAAGCTCAGAGGAGGAAACGCTGGAGCGACGGAAGAAAGAGAAGGGCCGGAAGAAGAGAAAGAATGAGAAGAGACAGAGGGTTCTGTCGGCTAGTGACCACAGTTTTACAGAGGCTTTGGGTGTCAATGGAGTTAAAGAGGTGAGCGACCACAGCAAATTATGATCAAATCCAGCTAACTGTCTTTATACCTACAATGTCATAAACATGATATTTTGTTATATATTGTCTTGTTATGTGGGTTTTAATATTTATGTGACTTTTCCTATTTCTATATTGCTTGTGGATCTACATGCAGTGGGAGTACTAGCTGTGCACTATAACTTAATGAACTTAAAATGTATACTGATTTATTTTCATATAAAGTAATTTTTATGTTATAACAGATTATAATTCATTAACTTGAGAGTGAGGCTAATGTCAAAGCAGTTAATTTAAGAGCGAAGCTCTTGTCAATGCAGCCCTTGACAATCAATTATTCTTTAATTTATATTCATGCCAAATTTCATCTTAATCCCTTTTCAGTAGTTTTTGCTTGAAAGGCAAACATGTTTGTCTTGTCATTTGTAATGTTAGTAGGAATATTAGGACTAGTAGAAGTCTCCTCGTCACGAATTTTGGTTTCATCATCTATCACAATAATTATATAGACGAGTCAATTATTGTATATAAAATAGTAGTTGTTGTAGCTATTGTTTCACTTGACAAAACTGCTATAACCTTGTCCAGGCGAGCAGCGCTCTATCGGAGACTTCTTCGCCGCAGTCCCAGGCGTCCCAGGCGTCTCAGGCGTCGCAGGTGGCACTCGACCACTCGTATTGCCGACCGCCGCCCGACCGCTCGCCCGACCACCTGGACCACCTGCCCGATCAATCCGACCGTCTTGCTGGAGCCGACGCGCCCACAAACAACAACCATCTGCAACACGACCATGGTACTTACAACAATTTTTATTTTGTAGTCGTAAGTTACTGCCCACTACACCTGTGTCGTGTCAAACGCAGGCTAACAATAAAAGAGCATCGATTACTGGCTTAAAAGGCTGGGTGATATCGACCATCTTTGTTGAGGTGCCCCAGATGTATCAGCCACGGGATGCATCGGTGACGGACACTTGATGAAGAAGTAGTTCACAGCTCAGTTATACCAACACGTAGTGATGACTACAGATTGCCTAAAGAGCAGGTGTCTTCACTCCTCCCGTTTGGGCAATAAAGAACAATGCGTCTGCTTTCCGTCAGGTTGACCGGTTGTGCCATGCGCATGCCATCAATAATGTTTTCTTCAAAGTCAGATGGTTTTTAACGAATTGAAAATAGGACACAGAAAACTATTATTTTGTTGCATTGAGTAAAGTCATGCAGTCAGTCAGTACATATTTACTTAATTAAACTAGGCTACACATGGATGGAGCAGCCTCGGAACGAAGTACCTGCTGTTACGTTGGACGAAGTCAAGCCGAAGAAGGAAAAGAGACCGTACAAGAGAAGACACGACACCAAGAAATCATTGGAGCTGCAGAACAAGTAAGTCTCGACAAACACAAGTACACTTTTTATTTTCTTATGTTCGGATCGGGCGGCGGAGCAACAACGGAAAAGAAATGAAAAATCAGACACGGGATGGTTGCCTGGATACTGATTATTTCATATTAAAATTCCGATCATAATCTGTCTGACCTGTAAATTAAACCTAGGAACGTCTAGATCTTGTAGATATTCTGCAGTTGGTGAAATATTTGTCTAACTGGTTTGCTATCGTAGATCTCTTGTAGTAATTCATTATCTGTGTTCTACTTGTAAAATAGTTTTAAATATATTTCAGAGTGTACGACACGGCGGACGGGCTGAGCAACCTCCACTCCAACATCACGTTCAAGCCTCGCGATATAATGGCGGAGATGCAAGTGATGTACGAGTTCCTGACGCGCGGCGTGGACCGCGAGGACGTGCGGCACCTGCGGCGCGCCTACGAGCGGCTGCTGGCGGAGGACGCGCAGTACTGGCTCAACGACTCGCACTGGGTCGACCACCCGCCCACCGACGTCAGCTACGGCCCGCCGCGCAAGAAGAAGCGCCACACCAACATATACGAGGACCTGCAGGTACAATACCGCTCCTGCCGAACTGCGACAGACGAGTTATTATTTTACAAAACACTTTATACCTAAATTAACGTGGCGTAAAATGGCGTGATTTGACTCATCGCCTGACAACGATTTCTATATCAAAATGTAATACGAGATTTCGATGCGTCTCTTTAGTCGTGTAAGTAATACTACAAATGACTAAATCAGATGAGGATGCTGCGGCTGGCTCAGTTGGTGTTTAGTCCGCGTGTTACGCCAGAGGTCGCGGGTTCGAATCCCGCCTAGATCAAGGATATATATGTATTATTTATTTCTATAATAAAAATGTTAAATATATTTCCGTTGTTATAGTACCCGTAACACAAGTCCTTACGGTACTTACCACAGGACTGGGCTTACGTCGTGTAATAATTCCACCTACAATTTTGTAGTTATCTAGCGGGTTTTAACGCGATACTTAAAATACTTATTACTGGTACTGGCTAAGTTTTAAGTTTTTGCTGAAACACCTATATATACATGTGTCAAAATTAATCATAATTATTATAATTGTTGATCGGCGCAGCCTGTCGACGTCTAGGTCTCTCCCAACACTTTCCACAAACACACACACAACACAGGGCCAAATTGGTCCTGCCACTTTCTTCAGATCGTCGGTCTATCTTCGATATTGTCTGTCTTTCCTTCTTTTTGGTGGTTCTCTCGGTGCCCATGTTTCCGTGCTAGTTTCAGTGGGTGCATAGATTTGAATGATAGACTATGCCTTCTTGAAACCTGGTAGTTTCATATTAAGAACTGCTATTCTCTCAGAAATTCCTTAGAATTCAATAATGTATTTCTTTAAATGTCGTTTAACCATGAATGCTACTCCATATTGCCCTTTTGTTTCTCCTTTATAAAAGAAAACTGAATTTTCATGTTCCTCGTTTGTATCTCCAACCCTTCTGGCCTCAATTACACCTACGGATGTGAACTTTTTAGGGTTGGGAGTAGAGTTCTGATAGCTCTCCATGATGACCAGCCGGCTTGGAGATTAATTTGTGTTTTATTCTGATTAATCTGAGTTTCCACGTGGGCGGAAAAGTACTGCTAGTGTTTTATTCATCTCTCTTAGCGCCGTTTTTTCACAGTTTTCTGTTTCAGCTGACGATTCTTACGATATTCTAAGTAGGTGATCATTTCCTCTTGTTGTCTTCGTTCAGCTTTCGAGACTGTTCATATTTTACAATTAGCTTTTCGTATCGGATATTTGCTATTTTCCCGTTTTCTGTTCTATTTCCTTGCGTATTTTCAGCTCCTACATTCTGTCTAAAATTTCTTTGAGAAGCCTTCAGTGATATAGACACCTGCTGGTAAGTGTTTCTTATTTTTATGCAATTCGAATTTCCTCCATGAGAGTGTAGGAGCAACTATTAATATTCTCTTCTTATTTTTTCTCATCCTTCTTTCCTAGTCTGTAAGCTTTGTACAACTCCCATCCCATGTTTCTCCTCCAACACTTTCGCTAACTTTGTTAAAAACATTTAAAACTAGGTGCCTCAATTCTTCGTTCTTTTTCTTTTTTTCTGATTCGTTTACACCGTGAATTAGGATGTTATTTTTCCTATGATCCCTCTCTAGGTCTTGTATACGTACATGTAGTTTTTAAAGTTTTCCTTAAATTTTGGTTCTCCTGTGGACCAGGAAACTCTCAAACCCCTAATGTTTGAGCGTTTCCCCTATTGCAGCTACGAGTCTTTCTTTTGAAGTATCAGTTTGTTTTTTGTTTTTGATTTTCATTTCCTCCATTTATTATTATTATTGTATAATAATTATTATTATTATTGTATTATTATTATTAATGCCTAGGATGGGAACGGTGAGCTAGTTTAGAAATAAATATTGGATTACATTTGGGTGATAGGCAATGTGTAATACAGCGTTTTGTGTCACATATAGGGTCACTCGAGTGGTTCGGCGCGCACGGAGGGCTACTACAAAATGGACGCGCGCATCAAGGCCAAGTACAAGTACCACCACGGACGCACGTCCGCTGCTGCGCTGCACGCGCCGCCTGAGGACAAGAAGCTGTCCAAGATGCAACAGTCACGGGAGGCGCGTTCCAACCAGCGGAGACTACTCACCGCCTTCGGTACGTATTGTCACTGCTCATCGCCGTCGGTACGTCTTGTCACTGGTCACCGCCGTCGGTACGTGTTGTCACTGCTCACCGCCGTCGGTACGTGTTGTCACTGCTCACCGCCTTCGGTACGTGTTGTCACTGCTCACCGCCTGCGGTACATATTGTCACTGCTCACTGCCGTCGGTACGTATTGTCACTGCTTACCGCTGTTGGTACGTGTTGTCACCGCTCACCGCCGTCGGTATGTGTTGTCACTGCTCACCGCCGTCGTTACGTGTTGTCACTGCTCACCGCCGTCGGTACGTGTTGTCACTGCTCACCGCCGTCGGTACGTGTTGTCACTGCTCACCGTCTCCGGTACTTATTGTCACTGCTCACTGCCGTCGGTACGTATTGTCACTGCTTACCGCTGGCGGTACGTGTTGTCACTGCTCACCGCCGTCGATACGTGTTTGTCACTGCTCACCGCCGTCGATACGTGTTGTCACTGCTCACCGCCGTCGGTACGTGTTGTCACTGCTCACCGTCTTCGGTACATACTGTCACAGCTCACTGCCGTCGGTACGTATTGTCACTGCTTACCGCTGGCGGTACGTGTTGTCACTGCTCACCGCCGTCGATACGTGTTTGTCACTGCTCACCGCCGTCGATACGTGTTGTCACTGCACACCGCCGTCGGTACGTGTTGTCACTGCTCACCGCCGTCGGTACGTGTTGTCACTGCTCACCGCCGTCGGTACGTGTTGTCGTTGCTTACCGCCGTCGGTACGTGTTGTCACTGCCGTCGGTACGTATTGTCACTGCTTACCGCTGTCGGTACGTGTTGTCACTGCTCACCGCCATCGGTACGTGTTGTCACTGCTCACCGCCGTCGGTACGTGTTGTCACTGCTCACCGCCGTCGGTACGTATTGTCACTGCTCACCGCCGTCGGTACGTTTTATCACTGCTCATCGCCGTCGGTACATGTTGTCACTGCTCACCGCCTTCTGTGCGTGTTTGTCGTTGCACTAAAAACAGAAGGAACTAAAAGCAAATATTTCGCTAGATATTCAACTAATTATCCTTTATATTACAGGTACAGATACAGACTCGGATCTCCTTAAGTTTAATCAGCTCAAGTTCAGGAAGAAACAACTCAAGTTTGCCAAGTCCGGTATTCACGACTGGGGTCTGTTTGCTCAGGTACAGTGCCCTGTAATACATTTACCTACAAACAATACGATAATTAAAAATTAAATTCTCTGATCATGCGGATTACACATAAAAATCGTAATACACATTGTTTTTTGTGTCACGAAATAGTGCTATGGCCAAATATACAAAATGCTGGACCTTGAATGTTGTTTATAACACCATTCAAGTGTTCCTTGAACTTGCCCTGTGTCCCGGCACACATTCAATTTTCTTTAAATAAAACGAACGAACGATTATTTAAAATAATATATATTTACTTTCAAAATCTTAAAAAAGTGTGCAATTTACACACGGTTGGAGTAAAACTTAAGAAAAATAACCTATGACAGAGATTAACATTTATCAGTCTCTTTGTCGTCAGTTTCATATCTTTATGCTTCAAAATCAAATAAATATAATATAACATTATTATATCCCAGGAGCCGATAGCAGCGGACGAGATGGTGATAGAGTACGTGGGCCAGATGGTGCGGCCCATCGTGGCGGACGTGCGGGAGGCGCATTACGAGGCCACGGGCATCGGCTCCTCCTACCTGTTCCGCATCGACCTCGACACCATCATCGACGCCACCAAGTGCGGCAACCTGGCGCGCTTCATCAACCACAGCTGCAACGTGAGTAACGTCTACAGCTCGATATCCTATAGTTGTAGACCGAGTCACAGCTAAGTGAACTCACTTGCCGTTACTCACTCACTGCCGCGCCGCCCACGGGCATCTGCAAAACCGGAGTTGTGCTGCTCTGTAGGCAGTGTGTACATACTCTCGAAAATATTACACCCCATACGACGCATACGAGTAAGACGATGGATGGAAAACGGTGGAACGCACAATTTGATGTTTTATATAAACAGAACACAGTTATGTATTCCGTTCAACATTTCTGTTTCTTTCCGCAGCCCAACTGCTACGCGAAGATAATAACGATCGAGTCTCAGAAGAAGATCGTGATCTACTCGAAGCAGCCTATCGGCGTGGACGAGGAGATCACGTACGACTACAAGTTCCCGCTGGAGGATGAAAAAATCCCCTGCCTGTGCGGCGCGCCGCAGTGCCGCGGCTTCCTCAACTAGTTCCCCTCCCTCCCCACTCATTACTGGCTCTGCAAAGTGCTTCTTGCTTGATAAAACGAAAAGCGTCAGGCGTACCCGGTACTGTCTTCCAACTTTTATCGAACTGCAATGGGCGTGTCACCGTCCGTCGGTGGGAGGGTCCTATGAAACTCAACAGTGCATCTAATCTTCATGTTTTCTTGTATTGTCATTAAAACGTTAGCTGTGAAAATGCGATCATTGATGGACTATTTATTATTCCTCGCAATTATCGAATATGTATGAAAGTATCTTGGTTTAGATATTAGTGTGTTGCTGGCAGGAGCCGTGTAGTTTATAACACGTCATTTTCCTTGATAACAATATTTTCCTTGATGATGAATTCTGTAATGATGTAATATATTAATCCAATGTAATTGTTTGCCCGTGGCGTGCGAGAATGTGTTGATTTTATTATTTAATTCAAGCGTATATAATACTGACCATGTAAATATATTTTTTAGGCAACTCTCTCCTTGTACATTACTTGTTTTGAGTTTTCATCGAGTAGATCTTGAGTGCAGTGTTTGAAAAACATTGTTGTATGATTTGTGTTATATATTTGTGAATAGAGGTTCTCTGCAACTGCCTTGTACGTGGTACAATTGCAAGTACATATCTATCTGTAAGTATTTGAAAGCAATAGTATTGTGTGGTGGTTTTTGTACCATGTTTTTACTGGGATAGTCCATAATAATCATAAAAAGAGAAAAAGGCTGTTTATTCACAGTTAAGTTGTAAACTGGTAATTGTCCTTCCAAATTCACCCTTTTAATTATTATACTTGTAAGCGTGTAAATAAAATTCCAATAATTGCATTTTATGTTATTTCATTTTACTATTGTCAATAACACAATAAATAAAAGTAATACTTTCACGGCTAAGGTCTGCCATGCAATGTAGCGAAATTGGGGTGGGACCAACGGGGACCATAAATTGTCCCTTATACTATAATAAAAAAAAATCACCCTGCTTATTAAATTTATTAAAATATTTGACATGGATGTCATATAGATAATATATAGGTAAATGGCGATATTGGCACAGGAATGAAGGTCCCGTATTGAAAGGCAGTTGATTAATAAATGCGCAGAAAAAAGTGCGCGAAGAGACTTAAAAGTGACGAATTTAAGGATACTAAAATACGGACTTCTAAAGGCCTTCGTTGGATAAGTGCTCGCTTGCGGGAGCTGCGCGTAAGTTCTATTGTTTGGACCGCGCGTATCGCCGTCGAGGGCGTCCGTTTAACGCAGCAAAAGCCATAAAAGGCCAAGTCCACGACATGTTAAATCGAAGGAGTTGCATGGGACTGCATTAACAAGTTCTGTGCTTGCACCGCATGTGAACAATGTTTAGAGTAGTTATTCTCGTACGTGTGTGCACAAAATCCAAGTTCCATATCAATATAAAAAACTTTAAAGAGCACACTTTGAAGTGTTCCATAGCAGCAAACAAAAAAGCCATATCTTTTAAACTACCAAATCGATTTTGCTCAAACAAATTTTTGTTTGGAAGTTGAATTGAATTGTGTAATGTCAAATATAGCCGCGAACATCATTACCTGTTCTTCTTCTAGGTCTTACATTCTTGACGGAGTGGTCGTGGTCATGGATCGTGTGATTGTTCTTTGTAGGTAGCCTTAATGTTCCCTCACAGAGTGCACATAGAATTAAATGTTTGGAGAAAAATAGCAAAAGCTGTTACAAACCATATGAATTTGCATAATAAAAAATCTTGAAAAATCTATTCTATACGGTTACGTTCTCTGGAAAAAGGAACATCACCCTCACTTCTATGTACTGAGTGTTACCCTGAATAAGATCACTTTCCAAAACATAATACATAATTTTCATTCCAAATTCCGAACATACTGTACCTACCCATAATCTCCATGTAAAATGTCTATGACATAGGGATTATACGGACATGACGCAATTATAAGGATTACGTTTTCCGATTTGGCTATGGAACCCTGGAGCATTTTTCGGAGTTTCTGCTGTTGTACTTCCACTTACCTTTAATTCTCTTGCTATAATTCGAGATAATATAGGGGTTTTCGTTAGGCGATACTGAGATGTGCTAGTTGAATGACAATGAATATGTCGCAGTCGGATTGTCTAAATCGCCGTATTTCATTACAGCTACCTTCAAAAACTGGCTATTTTGTGGTGGGGCAACGTTTAGCCTGACTGAATACGGTTGAGTGAAACTGCGCCAGAAAGATATCGCCGTTATACGATATTCGATAAAGCTAGCCTTATTGAACAATAAAGTGAGTCATTATCCGCCTTTTTTTAGCACGTTTTAGTTCCTAATTTTAACACTCGCAGCGTTGCTTGAGTTGACAACAACAATTACATCTATTGTAGAATATAGAGAAATAAAAAAACTATGCCCAAATAGGTTTGAAGGTTTAGCGGCACCGTAACACCATTCGTGCACAGCATTCGTGGTTCGGCCATTTTTACTAAAAACACTTGGCCTAATTTCAAACTTATATCGATCACTACCATTGCCTGAAATCAGGAGATTTAATGAGGCTGAACGTCAGCCGCTATATTGATAACGTCTCGCATTGACAATCCGGCTAATCGTTAGCCGGCCACAAAGCAAAACGGCCCTGTTCTTAAAAATCTAGACTAACCTCCAATGCCTCCTTGGATTCAACTGCCTCCGCCCATCGGCGTGGTAAATAAATAATTACAAGATCACAAGTTGAATGTCCGCGGCGGAAACCGTATTGGCGGTCGCAACTTTTCTGATAATCTTTTAGGTATCGCAAGAGCTGGTAGTTCATAATGGATTCCATAATTTTGGAAAACAAACGGTTATCGAAATAGGTCTGTAGTTGGATGGATCGGAGCGGTTATCTTTTTCAGGGATCGGATACACTAAAGTTGTCTTCAAAGATCTTGAGATACATTTTCGCAGCACAGTCGGAGCGGTCCCATCGGGCTCACTCGACTTATGAATGTCCAGAGAAAGAAGTGCATAATGCTCGGCGCTCTGGCGGAACATAATATCCGGCATAGAGTAACCATATTGCGGGATATTGGGCGGTGGAGTTCCCTGATCACCCAAAAAAGGAGTTCGACGCATAAAGAGAGACCAGAGTACCGCTTCATCTGTTACGGCATGGGCCAGCTCCACTGCGAAGAGGCGGGGAGGGGTGATGTCAAACCGATCGAAACGCGACGTCGTCACTTCACGTCGGATTCATGTGAGAGAGGGGTACTTCACCGGGCGCGACGCGGCCGGTCCATTCGGGTGCATACAAATTGAATGCATTGTGCGTTACATCTTAAAATATTCAATAAAGCAAGGCTTACAGAAATAAAGTGAATCATTATGCACCTTTTTGACATGTTTCAGTTCCTTATTTTAACACTCCCGGCGTTGGTTGACATGACATAGGCTGCCAGAGAACAAAACGTCACGACATACGACATCATATACATTGTACCGTTACCGAAAATAATAGTTTGATAAAATCAAATATTGTTACAATGCCAGTTACAATAATTTCATAATTATTGATAATTGGCCAATATATCAATATATAGAATATTAAGAAAATGTTTACAATTACGGAAATTTCTGTTCAGATGCATTGTCACGTGACGAGTTCATGACCTCTTGAGTACACTTGGGGGCATGAACATTTCAAATTCCATTCGGTAGACCAAACCTAATTAGGCCTACGGAACATTTTAATTTACGAATTATAATAATATTGTAGTGATTTAATATTTATTTTGTATTTTTATGCAGAACAGTACCCCTCAATGACATCCACTTCTAGAATTGAATATCGTTTCCGATTATGCCTTTGACAACCGGGTTTTTGTTACTGAATATCTATGTAGTTCGTTCGTGAGAGCACCGTGGGACATTAGGAAAAAACAATTTATGGTGGCTAACTTGGACCTTGCTTTTGGGGAGGTGACTCAGATAGTGTATGATTAAAACACATAGTAATTAACTATCATGTCTATATTGAGCATACCTCAGGTACAAAGAACTGACAACATTACATAACATATCCAAAAGACAAATGTGAATGTATCACAGTAAATGCTTAAAATAAAATAAAATTAAAGTTAAATTGACGGGCAGGTGAGAAAGCTTAGTCTAAAATGAAATCTTATACACAATACAAATGCGACTCAAAATTATAAAAACATTTAAGTGTAACAGAGCTATAAATATTATATACGTTATTTCTGAAATATTAGTTTAATGTCAGTTAAAAATAAGAGCACTTAAAAAGACAGTTAAATATGACTAATTACTAAAATATAATAATAACAATACTTATAAAATAGCGTTAGTTTATTATGCTGACTTACTAGCAATGTCTTTTTAGCAATAGAAAATCTCTGTACCTTTCTGGAATGCAAATCGCGTCCCACTTCTCCGGGCGTCTCTCTGCTGCTACATTTGCACTTCAGAACAGCTTGAAAACAGTTCGATTATTGACGTCATCGACGCAAGGTGCACTGAATATTGTCGTCATCGACGCAAGGTGCACGGAAAATACCGGAGAGGGTTGTACTAAGGAAGTGAAATATTCAGTCTCGTTGGAAGCGCACTTGTCTCGTGAACATCTCAGCGCACACGTCGGCCGTACGCTTGCTGGATCCGGTGCCGTCTTCGCTCTCGGGTGTGGAGTCCGAGTCGAACTCCGACGTGTCCACCGGCGACCGCCTGCCGTGGGAAGGCCTCTTCAGCCCGACTTCGGTGGTCAATATTTTCTTTATTACTTCGTCCTGTCTCTGCTCTTGCTTCTGTTTCTCCCGCAGCTGATTGGCTCGTTTTCTAATGTCCGCGAGGAAGTCTGTGGTAACTTCAACACTTTCTTGTGAATCGTCGAGCGGCGACAGATCTGTGAGTGACTGCGCAAGGTCGGAACACGACCCTTGCGCCGACGCAGACTCGGTGTTGAGAGATTCGAGCGACGCGCCCACGCTTCTAAACGCAGCCATTCCGTCGACTGCCATGACCACGTGTTCGTCGTCCACCGTACAGCCGACTATGATACCGCTGGGCGTCGCTCCAAGCAGACGCGAGTCTTCGAGCTTAACATGAAAAATCTCAGGCTGTGAGCACTCGGACGCCGTCGACGTGAGCGAATGCGTGTCGCAGGTGCAAGGCGGCGCCCGGTACGCCTCATCGCTCACATGCACAATGTTCACTCCGTCCGAGCCGACCACGTAGAGGAACGGCGATACATACTCCCAGCCTCTCACCACGGAGCCCCACCTCGGGTCCTCAGTGCGGGACCGCTTGCCGTTCTCATCGACAAAGACTCCGCACTCGTCGTAGCAGATGAGAATTTCAACGGGACGCTTACGAACTAGAAGGATAGTGCGCGGCGGCGAACGGCGCTTATAGGCTGCGGCGACGGTGAGATCGTCCAATGCGAAGGTCTCTAAGGCACCAGCGGGTAGCGTCACACGCAGGGGCCGCTCTCCGGCTACGTACAGCGCGTGTGCTGTGAGCAGTAGATCCCGCGGCGCACCGTCCACGGTGAGAGTACGAGCAGGGAGCCACGCGCCGCGAGCTGCGTCGTATCGCAACAGTGTCACGCGCCGCCCGCTCGCGACCGCTGCGTACGCCCCGCCCCCCACTGCACCCTGTACACATGAGACAATTGATACAAATATAGGTTAAGGTTTCAATGATTAATGTACCGGATATATTACATAAATTACGTTAACAGTATAAGTCTACGGAGTCACAAATCTATTTCTATAGCAATAGTTTGTTGCGCCCTCACTCTCGCATTAACTCATTCTTTGCTTTAACAATATCAACTAATATTATATAATTAATGGGATATGTTCGTTTCATAAATAAAAATAGGGCAATCAAATTGATGAATTGATTGGTTCATACGGATCCCATATAGATACATCGATCTTTTTCTAGATCTAAAAAAATTAAATCAACAATTACCATTCCATTGTCTTTGATCACTGATTGAATCTTTTAAAGCATCAAATTTAACAAATTTAATTAACCTAATGGTTACAATACTATAATCGTCAGTTATGAAACTATAATATCACCGCAAAACGAACACAGTACCTACAGCAAATTTTGGCTCTAAAAGTTTTATGCGTACCTTGATCAAGTGCGGAACTGTATTGTCGGCGAGCTGAATGTGGTGTAAGGACAGCGCCGGCTCTAGCGACGAAGCGCGGCGCAGTGCCGACGCGAGCGCCAGTAGCGGCGCGTGCGCTAGGCGTCCGCCCACCAACAGCAGCGCACGACCGCCAACCGCGCACAAGGCACCTACCCCAGTCACTCCCGAGGACTCCCCGCCCTCCGCCCATTGCAGATGTACCGTGCCGCGGGTGGATTCCAGTCCTCCACTCCAACCTGAAATAAAAGCATTACTACGATATCATCCGCGAAGAAACGGTTCATTTTGAGAATGTGTAAGTATGTGTAGCATACATTTAAAAGAATATTTTAAGTATAAAGATTATTTACAGGTTATATGATATAAACGACGAGCACTTATCACGAAATTTCAGAAACTATAAGCGTTAGTAGGAGTTTAAAATTTTGCATGGATGTAAGAGAGGATGTTAAGTGCTCACTAAAGCACGAAACACTTTTTAATTTTAAACAAAACGTTTTAAAAAATCGTGTTTTTACGCCCAATATGGGCGCGGGACGGCTAGCTAGTTATAAAAAAACAGTACATTATTTCTTTGTAGCCGGTATTGGGAGTAGTTTCGTAGAAGTGTGAGCGCCGGGCAAGGCCTGTGCTAATTAGCGTACCTATTGCCAGTGTCCAGTAGATTCTTTATATCCACTTGATGGGTCTATTCTGTTAGAGAATTATCGAATCTTACCGATAGCGACGACGTTGTTTGCGACATATAGCGCGGCATTGGGAGGGGCCGGCGTACGTGCGAGCAGCGCCGCCCCAGCGGGCAAGGAGCTTAAGGGCGGAGCAAGTAGGCGCAGCCAGTGTGCGCGCCGCTGCACGCTGCCGCACACCGCCGCCGCCGACGTACCGCGCGCGCATTCCGTGAGCTTCACCTACACAACGTTATTAATACATAATTACACAAGTATAAGGATGTTTATGTCTAGTGGTAAGCCAACATAATAATTGCAATTTTAGCTATTTTTACCTTACTCGACAGAGACAAACTACAGATTAAGTTATGTCTGGCAATGTCATCTTTTCATTCGCTACGTACATTATAATTTTATTAATATGTTAAAAACTGAGAAAATATGAATGTAAATCGTCTAAGGTTGGCAAATACGGCTAAGCTGATTTTGAATGATGATTTGAAATGTCGGCACTAACATTGTCAAGTCATCGACGCCGAGATCGTCAGCATCGATCTAAATTGCTTCTAGGCCAATCATACTTCAGATGATAGCATAGCTAGGCAGACAGTTTACACACTGACCCGGAAGGCACGGCTCGCGTCGTGATGTGTGAGATGCGTGTCGTGTGAATCCGCAGCAAGCACATGCGCCCGCAGCTCGGCCGTGCCACGCCTCAGCAGCAGCGCCCCGCCTTCTTCGCCGCGCACCTCCCACCGCTCGCGTGATCCGTCATCCCTGATATTAAAAAAGTTGGTCGATATAATACGAGTGTTAGTGCACGTTTTAGGTATGGCATTTATGACGAAGGTTTTAACTATATAGTTAATTTTTTTCACAATGGTCTTAATGGTGAATAAATATTTCCTGTCAACGACAATATAGAGTAATAATTGGGTAAAGTGTTCTGACACAAATAGCCATATGAGTTGTATTAAATAAAATAAAAGATTGTTAAGAAAGTTAATATTTGTTATTACTTCAAGCATAATGTAAATGAATATCAACGTATACTTTGCGTTTGTTATCTTTTTGTGACATTTTAAATGAAAAATAGCCTTTTTTTTCACTCAAATCATAACATATTTTTTACTTTTGAAAAAAGATGCTTAGCTTAGAAACTACTATTAGACTACTAGACTCACAGTAATATTATAGTATTTTCTAGTAAAAAAAGATATTCATAGTAAAAAGTGGACGCAGAAGAAAAACATATTTTCTCTACATAAATCAATTTATTGTTGTTTACATTAATTTACATCCGGGATGGATGCGAGTAACAGGAGATCGGTCGTCTTGGCGTTCATTGAGTGAGGCCTACGTCCAGCAGTGGCCCGATAAGGGCTGATGATAATAGTTACATTAAAGATAACGGAAATAATAATCATATTATATCATTTGGTGAAAATGCGTTGTCTTTATTAAACATAATAATCAGTACATAATGCGTATCATGTTTAACAAAGAAGTAGACCCCAACACAAAATATTGAATAAAATATTCGTTTTGTACCACGAAAACACTCTTAAGCCCAAGGTGAAATAACAAACCTTGCACATGTCAAAAATTGATGGCATAAATCGCGGTATTACATTACGGCTAGCTGGCTGAGTGTAAATCATTTATTTACAAATGTACCGAGATACAAATATTAGTGTCTTAAAAACGTCCGTATAAAAGATGTGTAAAATTGACACATTTGAACTTATTTCAATGTAGTCTAGTCTTTCTTCGTTCACGTAAAAGAACGCACACGAAAAATGCCGAAGTTATGGCAGATTGCTAAAGTATAGCATTTAGAACGAAAAAAAGGACAGGATTTCGTCTTTAGGTAAGTAAAAAATGTTTATGTATTTATTATTAATTAATAATGATAGGAGCGTAACGCATCTGCGCAACAATTATGCGAATGTCCATGGGCGTCGGTAGTCATCAAAGAGCTCCGATTGCTCGTTTGCCCCCCTTATGGTATAAAAAACCGCTTTTCTCCACTAAATATGGGCAGTAACTTTAGGTTTCGATTATTCTATTAATAAATAATACATATGGCCCTGTTCTTATATTGTGGAATCGATTTTTATTAGTGTATATTTTTCTCTTTGTTAGTAATTTTATTCATTTCAATTATTTTTTATATTTAGTTTTAAAACATTTGACATATACAATTATTTGCCGACTTTCAAAACGGGTTAATCTCGTTAATTCATCATTTTGTAAATGTAAATATTAATTACAAGTATTACAACATAAGGAATGAACTTGTCGGAGCGCGGGTCGAAGCCGATGCCCCTGTACGTCACTTACCTACAAGTGCGCAGTATCTATAATTACATTAAAATATAAAACAATCCACTTTCTTCGGTTGTTTACATTACTGCCCTCTCGTCTGGCCCACTAGCACATTACATTCATAATTTTAATATTTTTAATTTTCTCGTGATCCGATACGACGTGAACTGTAATCGCCAGTCAGCAAAAGTGAGAATTTTTGAAGCCGAATAATTCATGCGTCCTTTGATGGCAGCTAAATGGAAGAATGATGGTTGGAATGTCGTCGATACTCACCATACTCTCCAGGTCGGGCTCCAACAGATTATCATTTTTTCAACATTTGGACAATTTCTAACTTCAAAAAAAAAAATACAACTGATAACCGCATTCGATGATTCTTTGATTTTGATTACTACTTTTTTTTTGCAATGGAATCAATGAACTAGGCACACATGAAATGGCGAGACTATATATTATTTCAAATTATTTTTTCTTCCTTCAATGTTAATCTTAGTGTTAAGTGCAAACATCTGTTTTTTAGGGTCACCGAAATATCAGATATATAATAAATGGCTAAATTAATGGCTTACCATTTATATATCGATACAATTATAAAAACATCTTGTATTTCTAAGGATATATAATGGTTAGGGTCGTAAAATATAAGGACAGACTCTTCATATCTATCTCGTGACTAGTATTGTACCCAACGCTGGTGATGACTAAGTACCCAATATATGTGACATTTTTGTAAACTGGTAGTATTCCATTTTATATTTTATTAATACTTTTTGAATATTGTTTTGAATAAATGATTACACCGGCTATCATTCTTTAATTGCTTTCTACATATCCCATCCAAAACTTACGTTCAGATAAACTTTAATTGTAATAAGAGGTTAATAACATACCCTATAAAATACTTTAAACAATAAGTCATTGTTACATGAAAATATATCGAGTCCATTCCATTGTTCTGATGGTGAACTATTGTCAAAATTTGTGCCAAAATGATGCTTTCATTATGTTTTGACATCAATGAAAAATCGACTCTACATCATGTGTATAAGATTAGCTTTGCAAAAAAATATGTTTATGTCATATCTACAACTTGTTCCAAGTACAATCAAGGATGATTTTGAATGACAGGTGGTGTAAATCCAACGGAAAATGTTCAGCGCTATACTTTATTCAATATAGCTATAAGCTAGTCAGCTTTAACAGTTTATACTTCCAAAATGGTTAAGTGGCTATGGATTCTGATATCCGACAGAAATCTATACAATAGAATTGGTACAAAAAATAGGACCACAGTAATGTTGCTGCTGTAGATTATTTGAGGTACTTACGTAGTAAAGCCACCGCTTTTGGTTTAGACGATCTTAGGCTACTTTTAAATTCAACGAATGAGCAGACTGTGGTAGTATTAAAACGTTTGTTCCTTATGTATGATCCGTACACGCGACCGACTAAGATTCTAAACGTATATTTAAGTATATAATGACTGAGTAAGTAAGTACAGTGCAAATAATGACGTACAATGAGAACTTACCAAACTATTAGCAGTGAGTCGTCATCTAACTCTTCTGTATCCAACTTGGGTGACCTACAAATAATTAAATGAGAAATAATGTATTGCAAAGAAGTACAGTATTCGTCAATATCGTGTATAGGTTGAGGTATGCAAGTTCAAGCTTTGAATGCGCAGTAAAGCACGTGCGGTCTCAGCGCAGGCGCGGCATGAGACGTCGTAGCGCTTAGCCTCGCTCTCGCTCGTCTCGCGTAAGAGGTGCGGTGCCTTTGCTTGCTGCTACTGCGTTTGTTCAGAGACGACTCTTGACTCGCTCTTGGCCGGTTATTTTGTAGTATACTACCAGCACCTCGTGGTTTCCCTCACGTTACTCTGCTTCTATTGGTCCTCGCGTCAGGTATATAGCCTATAGCCTTCCGCAACAAATATAGTCCATTTATCGAGGAGGCTATATAATAAAAGAATTTTATTTCGGATCAGTAGTTTCTGAGATTAGCACGTTCAAATACACAGACAAATAATTATTCCCTTTTATTCCATTACTATAGATCTGGCAAACAAAAAATGTGAGACATTTGACGGCGATCAACGCCAATAAACATCCGCATAACCAGAGGCTACACAGATGCACTATTCTCTTTCACCCCATCATCGACCATCAGTCAAGTGTGTAAAAATTAATTATCTTACCCATTCAGTAATTTCTTTGGCTTTTCTTGTTTTTTGTCTCGTCTTGGCGTTGGTGGAAAGCTATTATAGAAAATGAATTGTTTTTTATTATCAAATTCTTTAGGGTGTCTGTAGTTTACTAGTTGGAAAGTACACTGTACATGCTTCATTAATCAACCATGCAGCATATCATATCATGCACGTTTAGTAAGCAAGGCCATTAAGTACTATTTTCACTATAAATAACTAGTTGCCCGCCACAGCCTTCTGTATGTTTGCGATGAACTGAACATCGGAACGGATTCCCATATAGTTTCCAGAGTTTCATACCTTCGAAAATTGTTATCCTTCTTGGAAGCTTTCATCGAAAACCTACATAATTTGTTGAGATAAAATTGAATTAACATTATTCAATTTTGTTGAGACTGTTTCTACTTTGTAGATCTACGGTGGTTTTAGTCTTATGTCGTGTTGTTAAGACTAGCCTTTTATATGTACGTGTTTTATTATTGTAAAAACAAGACATCTAAAAACAATTATACTTCAGCGAGAACTACGACGCGAATATAAATTAAAGGCGCAAGTAGATACAATTCAAGCGGTCGGAAGTAACATGCTGATGTAAAATATCGTTCCGTGCCAAGGCCGTCGTACTCGCTAGCACTATATGCTACATACAAATTACATATCTATATATTGTGATATAATGTCTGCTACGTAGATCTTACTTCGCTTCTCCGTTGGCGGTGGCGGCTGCCAACCTTGTTCGTAGTCGTTCTATTTCTTCTCGCAATTCCCTATACAAGCGGTTAAGGTTTAGTTACGTGGGTAGTCCCATACAGTATGTGGTGCAATTGAGTTAATATCGATGTTGAATATGATCGGACCGATTTATGGGATAATTGCTGAACGCTCCACTATTTTTGAAAAAATATATCGAGTGAAACATAAGCAACAGTTGCTGCCGAACTAAAAAACGACAGAGTCCCAGTGAAAACGAGACGTGCAGTTGTGTGAACAAGTCTGTGGAGAATAGAAGTACAGCATCGTAGACTACAGATGAGAAGTTTTCTATAGAGAGCTTTAAATAAACAGCTCCAATGACCAAATACCACATTTTGACTAGTAGAATGCCACTTTTAATTGGTTTTGATGACAAAATATTGATTCAATTTACCGCCTTCCTTTTTTCCCTGAGCATCTATATATAAAGCTCCCTATACACAAAATAGCTATTGTGATCAAATTTGGTGCTATTGTTTACGGACGTTTGTGTACTTATAATTATTGAGTTTTATTTATAAGTTAGTCCCTTTCTATACATCTGTCCGCTATATTCGCCGTGCACGGATGTCTCTGTTCCTGTGGGGTGCAACATCTCTACAGTGGAGCAAGCAGTCACCTGTTGACTCTGAGCAGTGGCGGGGACGCGGCGGCGCGGCGGCCCGAGCGCCCGAACAGCTTCGTACTGAGCGAGCCCTTCTTGCGAGCGGCCTCCTCCACCTTAGCCTGCAACATGTTTATAGCATAAGGAGGCAAAATGACAGTGGAAGACACACATAAAGATCAGCATAACGATTATGCCGATATGGTGCTCTCCTGCCGTATGGCTGTAAAGTAGCAACGGCTCCCATACAAAACTGACTATACATTATAATTGCAACTTAAAATCGGACGAATCCATGTTTTGGTGATTTGACGTTTTAAAACAGAACAATCATTATTTATTTTACATTACATCACGGTAGTCTGTCAAGAACTGTCACACCAAAACTCATAGATCCAACAAAGAGTAACTAGTCCGCAAGCGCCATCGGACACGCACAGTCCGCACGCAGCACGCACCTGCAGGAAGTCGATGAGCTTGGCCTGCTGCCGCAGCGTCGCGTCCGCCTTGGTCTCGCGCGTGCGCCACCACGCCGTCGCAGCGTCGTTCGCCTCACGCGCAGCCGCTGCCTCCTCCTGAATCACATTTATATTGTTATCCAATATTTTTTACTTAAGTATATGTTGCCGGCCATGAAGAAATATGTATGCCCATTTCTTGAAGACACGACAGACTTGTACCGGAGACTGAGGGATGCAACTGTACTGTGCCATTTAAGAAGGTTCGATCGGCATTACCTGCACTGTAGTGGATTTAAAGACATCGAGATTGGGATCGTGGTAGTTCTGCAACTGAGCTAGGCTTACAGCTGCAGCTCACCGTAGCGGCAGTACAGCGGTGGTCACCTGTGCGTCGGCGAGGCTGGCCTGCAGCTGCAGCGCGGCGGTGTGGTGGTGCTGTGCGCGCGTGCGCAGCGCGGCCGCCTCCTCCTGCAGCTCGCGCACGCGCCGCGCCGCCGCGGTCAACGCTGCGTCCTTTGCCGCGGCTTCGCTCTCCAGCTCCGCAGTCCTCGTCTCCAGCTCGCTCACAAGGATCTCGCGATTTTCTAGTTTCTCCTACAATGAGATAAACATTTTGGTGATATATACAAATGTGATAATTATAAGTAGTTACATTTATTTTATTCAGTAAACAAGAGTCATTTATAAGTGATACAGTCAATAGCTACATACTTGACCATTAGTGTTCTTTTTTGCCATTTGGCTATGGAACCCTAAAATGACAGCACTGAGAGTCCATCAGTCCGCGATTTGAAACCGCGCGCTTGGTCCGCCGTATACTTGATCTTCGCCGTGTAGTGTGAACGCCTAGTAAGGGTTAGATAGTAAAAATATTCTCGTACATCAGCCGCGCGGTTGCTATTCGCGCGGGTACCGCCGCGTCTAAACTAAGGCTAATTGATGTAGTCCTTAGTCATCAACCAATAGCTCGTTTGTCCCTCTATAATATAAAAATGTTTTATGATAGTCACCCTAATCACCCGACTCATTAATTTAAATTCGGCGTATATCAAAACGAGTAGCGTATATAAACGCACGAAGCCGTTTCTAAAACGCGGAATCATACCAATTGCCTGCGATATATCCATGTCAATATCTTTTTTCATTTACACTTCTGTACATGTTATTGAAATTGTCATGAATAATTAACATTGGAATTAACATAACTTGTATCGTTTGTTTATTGCGACATCAGTATATACCTAGTTTTAGGAGAAAGATAAGACAACTTAGGAGAAAATTCTAAATCGTACACCTATTTTTTTATTTAATGTAGGTCTTTTAGAAAACATCTTTTCATTCAGATTGTATTTGATAACACACTTACCGTTAGCGCCTCTAGCTGTATCGCGGTGCGCTGCAGCTGGTCCTGCGCCTCGTCGGCGCGCCTCTCGGCCGCGGCCACGCCCGTCGTCAGCTCGCCGCAGCGCCGCTCACTCTCACACAGGTGCGCGCGGCAAGCCTCCATCTCAGCGCGCACGTGCGTCAATTCCGCCTGCGGAGACATTCTAATATTATTTATTCCTGGACAAATTTCATCTACAGCGATTGTTATTCTAACTACACGCGATATAACATGAAAGTACATAACACTCAGCACAGCACTCCTCATTCTTTCATTCTCATAATATTTCTATAGAACTGCAATCCGACACTGAACTCCGACTGAAGAGAAATCAGCAGCAGGACTGATGGCATTCTGCGCTCTCCCAATATCGAGGGATCAACACCATTTGGCCATGATGTTTCACTCAAAAAGGAGCTCCTCCCGCTATCGAATGACATGTCTTCGTCCTCGTCTCGATTAAACTACTTACGTTAGACGGCACAGTACCTAATTTGGAATGGAAACCCAGATTTGTGTGTTCGAATTTGACCTAATCTAGGATTGGGCCTGGTCTCCCTTTTAGGTTGCAATCGTGATGTGTTTAACTTGGCCCCCTCTTCGTTGACTCGTCATTAGGGAGTCGACCCCATTATCATCTAATCTAAAAACGGAATAAGGCTAGGAATATGAAGAAATAAAACAATTAAAGGAAAAGTCCCAAATTTTTAGTTATCGTTATTAAAATATTAATAAGATAACACTTGAAATTTTCTATTACCAGATCATCAAGTCTTCGGTTATCCAGCAATGTTATTTGATATTCCAAACCTTCTCATCATAAAATTATCTCATTACTTGTTCGTGTGTGTGTAATTTGTTAACTCGTTAATTTTAGTGAATGATTAAATACCTCCAATTCTTTGGCTTTAGATTCATGAATATCTGTAAGTTTCTCAAGGTCCGTGAGTTGTTCTTCGAGCAAGCTGCATGCTTCCTGTAGTGTTCTGTTGTTCTGGAAAATATTTATAAATAGAAATATCGTTATACGTTCTATATTAATTTTTTATATTATAAAGGGACAAAGGTGCACTGGGGAGGCTAAGGTACTACCGACGCACATAAACTTCTTCAAAATTACCGTGCCGTTAAGATGCCTTCTTCTCCTCTTCCGGGTTCACAGTCGGTGGCTCATTTAAGAGGACCGCACGAAACGCGAAACCGGAGCTGTCACTACACGGCGGTAACATGGGAGCGAGAAGTACCTCCCCGGTCATGGGCCCAACATGGTAATACATCTGCAGACTGTTTACAAGTTCGTTAGTTTAATCGTTTAATGTATGGACGCAACTACTATTTCACATAACATTATTTTCGGAACAAAATGAGTTTTAATGCAAAATATTGCTTTTTTCTACAAGAATTTCATAATGAGGCGTGTTCCCAGAAAAATGGCCGATCGCAGTATTTTACGCTTTTATTTTAATGTACAACATTAATCTCAATGTTTGTTTTATTTAAAACGGTTTTTATAGAGTGGGTTAAACCTTCTTGTTTCTGCAACATATATTATATAATGATTATTAAATGCTGTCGTCACGCCTGTTTCTGTTCACCACGTACTGCAAACCTCTTGGAGTGCATTCGCCGCCATAGTGGGTTGTCATTTTTATTACAATTTAATTCATAAGAATGTTTTTTCCAGTTTTCTTAAGGAGCCTTCAGCATTGTTTATTTTTATTTTTTTTTTACAAATTAATATTATTTCTTAATTCTAATCATTTACTAACGAATTCACAGAAATATCTAAAACTATCATTTTGAAGCAAACTTAACAAATATAAAACTAAATAATAAATTTTTAACATTCTACATAAATTAGTTCTGTAAGGTTCAACCCAGACACATTCCATCAACAAATGTACTAGATCTTCACTAACGCCACAGGTAACGCAATTTTGTGATCCCAATCTTACGCATAAGAAATAAACTGCGAAAACGGAAGCTTCCAGCTCATAGAGATGCGTATGGTAACACCTAGTAGGAAAACGTCCCGTACCTATGTACTTACGATGCTCGCAAAAATTGTACATCCACAGACTATATAAATATCTTGACAGATATATGCAACATGTACATACAAATAAATAAATTTATTTGTAACTAATTTACAAATAAATACATTTGGTACACCAAAACGGTAACTCCGTCCGTCCAGTAGATTTTGTGCGAACCAAAAAAATACATATGTACTTTCATATTGATAATTATTAGGAATTATAAGAAGTAAAATAGGATATTTTTCCGAGGGTGGGACGTTACATAGTTTGCGATGGTATCTTATTAATTTATTTACTAAAACACACCATGAGTAACAGTCACCACATAGACACGGTATATCAAAGACCCACTACGGTTTATCCGCACACCGCATACAGCGTCAACGCTCGGAATTCGTCAAAAAGTTTTTACTTTATAGTAGTAATAGTATTTTATACTATTACAACTATACAATGTGCGTGCACTGGGACTAACGAACACTTTGGTGTCTTCTAGTTCAGGGATACGAAAGGGGGACAGACACCCCCGTTTTTCGCAGATGGGAAGAGATGCTCCAGGTTATTTATGTCCTTACCTATAGTAATATTTTTGGGGCCAAAAGGGGAAAGTAGGTGTAAGTTTTCTCAGGCCTATGGCAATGCAAATGCAATGCAATAATTTTTGCCTTGCCAAAGAATGAAGAAGGAAAATACCAAAAGTATTTTCTACACTATAGGTCTAAGACAAACCTTAATTAAAAAGTTCCACAAATTTTTATTTAATTATAATGTGTATTATGTCAGAATGTGTCGGCTATTACCGTTCTCAGGCGCACACGTAATATACCGACTATGGCATTGATCGCACGATTTTGACCGCTATCGAACTTTGGCTTAGGCGGTATTGGCGGTTTTTGCATTATTCTATGAACTTTGTACTATGATATCACTACAATTACGTACTATACGACAAATGGCTCATAGGCACATCACAGCACGCACGCATTAACTGACATTGTTTTCAACTATTGATATGCTGACGTACAACAGTGGCCGCACAATATATTTAGTAAACACGAGGGTGATGAGTTAGAATCTTGTTTACAAATATAAACAAGTTTCAATACATTTCAATTCATACAAGCAGAACCAATTACATTAAATGGACCGGTATCACTATTGTTCCTGTGTCCTGTTAAATGAAACACAAAATATTGTTATTTTTTCTTGAATACTTTGAGGTCATCCAACTGATGTGACCCAAATCGGTTTTATTTGAAAGGCGATAGTAATACGAAGATTGTTAAGATGGTAGACGATCCGTGGCAGGTCGTACATGCAACTGCTTGCATCTGTATCAGCTCGCGCCCGCGCCTGCTCGTAACTGCCTCAGACCCTACCTGCATCAGGTCGTCAGCCCGCCCTCTCAGCGGTGTCAGCTCGTCTCGTAGCTGCGCCCTCTCCCGCGCGGACAGCGCCTCCTGCTCCTCGGCGTGGAGGCGCCTCTTCTCGCTGTACTGCAGCTCGCTCCTCAACTTGCGGATGTCATTGCGCGACCTGCGGTTACGCCATATTAGACTCATCTCCCAATACTGTCAAGTAGATAAGTGATTCAATCTAGGCATTATAATCTCCCTCAACTTCAAGAAGATATAAATTGTTTAATGTTAATCTTTAACATTACGAACCCACAAACCCGCTCAAACGAATTTTGTCACAGTCTTTTAAAAAGATTTAGATTTCCAACCTTTCAGTCACTTTGCAGCGTCATGTTCACGGGCGAAAGGTCGGCTTATGCGGTTTTGTTATGAAATGAGATTCTTAATATTCTCTAAATACTACATTGGTATTAAAATAATAATGTTACACACAGACATTACGACTCACAGAGTGAAGCATTCGGGTGTTATATATATATATATATATATATGTATATATATATCTCGAAAAAAAAAAATGTTTTAAATGATGAGATTAATTACTTCTTACAATTTTGTCACACTATAAGACATAAAGATATCCTTACCGCCATAATTAACAAAGCGTCCAGAAAGGCAACGTAAGAGATCAGACATTGTATAATTCAAGTGAGACGCGAATTGAAACTGGCACACTCTTATTGTTACTGTTCTTACGAAAATCACCTTGGATCGTGTAGAATTAGATAAAAGTATATTGTGACAGAATTTACAGAACATCTCAACGTTATCAGACAAGATCTAACTATTTATCTCAGCCGTATCAAATACAAACACGAAGTGCGTTCTCAGCTGATAACAATACAGTAGGCCAGCATGTGGTACTGATGTGTATGGGTGACGCGGTCGAGACACCTCCGAGGTAAGTATTGGTGGTAGTTTCGCTACATCAGACAAAATCTCTACCAACTACATCCCATAACAATACCCCCTGCCAAGACAGGGCTTTAGGCTCAAGGTGTGTGTAATTTTAAATATAGCAACCTGACGAAGCTGTACTGGGTTTCTCTCTTCGCCACACGGACAATGGAAAGTGGATTACTCGTCATATTCAATATAAAGTGCGTGTATGATATATAATGTATATTATAATATATAGAAGTAACTTAATATTGACGAACCTGTCCACTTCAGCTTGTAGCGTGTCATTTGTCTTCTGCAGTTTGTCAACCTGCTCCTTGCACCTGTCCAGCTCCTTCTTGGTCTGCTCATGCTGCGGCCGCAGCGCCGTCAGGTCTTTGTGCAGCACTAGCAGCTTCTCCTCGGCCGCTCGCCGTGCCTCCACCGCGGACGCTATTCGCTCCTCGGCTCGTTTCAGGTCTCGCGCGGTCACCTTGTTGTCTAGACTTAGCTCGTCAAATTCTTTTTCCTGTTATGTAAGACAATTAGAATAAAAATAATACCAACATGTAAAATCATTAATTGTGGTATTTTTTTACCTTCCGCCATCTTGCCAAGTTGGCGGCCCTCGCTTCCTGACGCAATGTGGCGACTTCGTCCGCTCGAGTCTGCAAACACAGCACGAGCTATTGTTTTATTATTACTTTATTAAAACTATCCGACTTTACTGTTATACTAGTTGTTATGCATATTCTTATTTGCACTTTTCTCTTGATTCACCTTGTGAATATATTTCGTACCTCCTCGGTCGTGCAGGGCCAATTCCGCTGCAATGCAGCACGGTACTTCTTAAATATTGTATTTTTCTTTTCATTGTTTTTAATATCCTGTCTTTGTAATCACAATCAAAACATTTGTAATTGGACTTATTATTTCCCGGCTGTCGCATCAAGTTTATATACTAAGTGTCAGCCTTGGGGTTTCCCAAAATTCCCTCGACCGTTAGACATAGGTTCGGGACTGCTCTTTACCTTCACCTATAAATATTTACTAGTTATAATTATCATGATCCAATCACAAATGTTTCTGTGCTTTCGCTTGAAATTACCATATCACATTAATGCTTAATTGAAGAATTCGGTTGGTTCCATTATAGATACTTTACTGAAGTCTTAGCGACGTGGTTTTATTAATCGTATCCATTTAATCTGTGATGTGTTGTCAACACATTTCAAAGTATGTTCATGTGAGACGACCTGTAGTTGCGCCTCAGCCCGCTCCAGCTGCTCGCGCAGCAGCGACACGTGCGCGTGCAGCTGCGGCTCGCTCACGCTCTCGGTGTCGCTGCGGCCGTCGCGCGCCTCCTCTGCGTCGCCGTCGGCCTCGGTGTTCGTCCCGCTCGTCACTTTCGTCTGCGAAGCCTCGGCGTTGCAACCGCATTTGGTACAAGACCGT
This sequence comes from Eumaeus atala, assembly GCA_017140195.1. Taxonomy (NCBI): domain Eukaryota; kingdom Metazoa; phylum Arthropoda; class Insecta; order Lepidoptera; family Lycaenidae; genus Eumaeus; species Eumaeus atala. The sequence continues at coordinate 849,347 of JAFELO010000538.1, read as the reverse complement.
TGCTCCAAAGCGCTAACTTCACGCTCGAGTTGGCGCACCAGTTGTTCCAAAGCACTGACCTAGTTATAAAAATATCGATTTAGTCGCAAAAGATTGTCTAGTTATAAAAATATCGATTTAGTCGCAAAAGATTGTCGGATTGTATATAAATACCTAAACAAATAAATATTTATTTCTGACCGATCCATATGATTTGTTAGTAACATCGAATCACTTTTTTAGTAATCATAAGCATAGTACAAGGCAGTACATATTAATGTTTTAATAACTCTCAAATAAATGTAGGTTACTTTCTGCTGTCGCCTCGCATCGTCGGCGAGCGCGGCGGTAGCGCGCTGGTCTGCATCTACGAGCCGCTGTTGTAGCCGCGCCTCGGTGCGCGCGCTCTGCTCCTCCAGCGCCGCCTCGCGCTCCGCCGCGCCGCACACGCCGCGTTCCAATTCCTGAGATGATTGTATCATTTTCACAATCCTGCTAATATTATAGGTATATATGTATGTTTACAGGATAAAGAATTACAATAAAAAAGTACCTTCACGCCTATCATCCCCGAAGAGGTTTGCAGAGGTGTGCTAGTACATCCACAACTCCTAGGTCCAGTAAATATACTAGAACACCCACGATTAGCCAAGGTACAGAGGCACATGATGCCATAGGTGGCAAGCCTATGGCCAATTCGGGCACGTTCAAGTACCGGAAAATGTAATGTATGCGCTCAGAATAATCTGAAAAACATTTTAATAATAGTTGCCACTAGGCTGACGGTCTTAACAGGCGACACCCGCACCGTTACACCACAGAGGCGATCACAATAAAACTACAATAAAACGAATTACAATCTACTTTTACAAATTTTATCGTGGTTTATTTAATTATTTAACCAGCCCGACGTTTCAAAAGCTTTACAGCAACCATGGTCACGGGTGTATTGAGATCACAGATAGATCCAGGAGATACAAGCATTTAAAAATTTGTGTTAATTCACGGGAAGAAGGAAAGCAAAAATACCTGCCTATTTTTAACGACTTATTTTTCATGGATTTTTATTATTAATAACGTTACTATACACTTTCAAAATGAATAAAATGAATTCCCAGTTGATTACCTGAACTTGGGCCGCGAGCACGCCGTTCTGTAGCCGCTCCTGCGACAGCTGCGTCTGCAGCTCCTCCACGTGTCGGTTCAACGCAGTCAGTTGTCGCCCCTTCTCTGCTAACGCGCTCTTAAACAGTATTTCATATTATTTTATTCCATTAATTTTATTTTCACGTAGGTTTCTCTTTCTTTGACACAAAATCTACATATCTAAAGACATTGGACATATTTTGACACAAAACTAGATTTAACATAAAAAATACTTCTTAAAAATGAAGTTTCCCTCTTATTTTTTTACAACTGCGAGGTAAAAAAGAAGTATGACATCAAATATGCACGTCAGCTTCGAAGTAGCTTCTTACGAATAGCATTCGATGAAATATTGGCCATATTTGTGCAGGAGTAGGAGGCGGATGATTATAGCATCGGTATGTTATAGCCGTTTATGCAAACATTCCTCTCTTTTTGGATTTAAAACACTCACATGAAAGATTAAGGTACCATACATCAAAATGCAACAAAAATAAATATAAATATATATTACAAGTTCTTCACTTCTTACAAATTACGAATAGCAACTCATTTTTTTAAATTTGAATATGAATTCATTTCTAATACTAAGGACCAGAATGAGGCTTTGGTCCTCGTTTTCAACCACGAGATGCTGATTGGCGACCCCTGCTCTGTAGCGATAACAGCTTACCTCTGTACTGTTCAGTCGCTCCCTTATTTGTGCCACGTCGTCCTGGCTGGCGGTACGCCTCTCCTCTTCGCACGCGAGCCGCTCGTCGGCCGCGGCGAGCCGTCGTTCCAGTTCAGCGCGCGCACGCAGTTCTCGCGCCGCGTTCGCCTCTGCCGCCGCGAGCCGCGCGCTGTCCGTCTCTCCACCAATAAGAGTTTGACGCCGCAACGCGCGTTCTTTTGCTACCGTATCCTAATCATTTAAATAAGCATCAAAAACTAAACAAAAAATAGACTTTATAAAGGCTTTATGACGATGATGAAAGTAAATTATTATATCCACGCATAGCATTTCTTGGTATTTCTCGAACACGTCGTACTGCACTCAGATATTTCACGGCAGACCAGGTGATATAAATAGCAATTAAGCCGACCGATTCAGCTGGCTTTACGAGTCTGCCTAGTGGTCCGTTCATAAAGTTAATATTAATTTTCACCTGCATGGCTGTTTCCTAAAACTACACTATTTCGTTATAAACGGTTTTTAAACCGAAGAGACCAGAGAAAAACTTCTCGCTAACCGAATATCAGCGTGTAATGATAACCACCAGGTATAATGTCACGATTCACGTTTGGTATGGTCGGGAGAATGAGTGTAACACCTGTGTAACCCTTGATGTCTACATGCGCCGATAGTCACGAATAGATTTCAACTGAGTTTAGGTATTCGTCCACGCATTAATTTCTATATTGAATAAAAATACACTCACACAGCTATCCTATATATAAGTTTAATAATACACTATAATTTGCCATATGAGCCCTGCTGGCTCCATATTACACCAGGGTTGAAAACTGAATCGATAAAAGCCAAGCATGCACAAATGGCAAATGTTATCTCGGCTATATGGCCAGTCCAATTTTGGTTTTCATAACATACTTTCACTAATACATAGGTATAAGTCAGCCGTCCTGCTCGTCCTGCTGCTGTGCTATTTAACGTTTTCCAAACCACCGTTACTTCTGTCACTAGTACTTAACGCTACTTGGCATGGTGTTAAACTGCCAGATACTCCCATATTATCTGCTAGGCACAAATCTTGTTAAAATATAGTTTTTATTGAATAATGGTAAAAACCTAAAGCTTCTCTGTTAATCTACAAATACTTTTAATAAAATTAACTATACTTTAAAACCAACAAAACACACTCTATGACTACTTTTGTAACAACACCAAGGAGTAATAACAAACCAACGGCGAGCACTCACAATGGGCTTGACATTAACTTCTGTGAACCACCTGTGCCGTAACTGCTGCACGTGCTGTTTTACATCCTGGTTTAATTATTATTTTTTTTAACAAAGATATAATTATGCAACTCGAGTAAATAGTTTATTTTAGTCCTTGTGAGAAATTTAATATGAATATAGTTTTGGTATAGGTAGTGATTCTTGTAGTGACCTAATTACACAGAAGAAAATACCAATACAGCTTCATCGGATCGATATGAGTGCTCTGGCGACGAGACTAGGTTTGAGGTCGAAAGAGGTGAGAGATCCAGCAGATGGAAAAAATGTATCCCGATATGGATGTTTGCAACAGCTAATTTAACTAGCATTATCATGACCAGAGGGACTGAGTGGTCCCTCCTCCCCCGACTGAAGACGTCTGGGGCAGCTTGCACGTAGTAGCTACAACGGCCTCGGCGCTGGCGGGAAAGCTTGGCTCATGGAGAAGATCGTGACTGGGGCCCCCTTTACCCTCAGACGGGTGAAAGAACTCGCGCACGGTAGTCTAGGAAGACCTAACCGGTACGGCGTTATTATTTGAGACATTTGGGAATCGTGAATCGTATTGTAATTAATTAGTCCCTAATCTGATGGTGTCGTTCGGACTATTCGTAGTCGAACCTGTGTGCTGTTGTCCGACTTGACGCGAGTATATGTTGTAGCGTATGTTCCGCATCTGTTCCCGGGGACGTTTGCGCGTCCCTTCACCGGGTGTGCAGTGTCGTGTCTGAGAGCGTATTTGCTGAAAGTGTTTCACAGTGGTCTTGATGTGGACACGTATTCGTCGGACAGAACGTGTCTGGGACGACGACAGATGATAATCACACAGTTTGGCTCAATAGTCCTCTGTGCTTGTAACGTGAGGGTTGCGGTGACCAAGGCACCCTATGGAAATACTCTGTTTGAAGGGACCTTTGATAGAAAGTAATTCAAAGTTCTTGTGTAGGTCGAGATAACGTACGTACCACGGACAGCCGGTGGTCATTCGCAAAATTTTGTACTTTTAACTAAATCTCCATATGAGAAGACAAGCGTCAGCGAATACTGCGCTAGAAAGTGACAGTATCGGCGGACAGACTTAGTAGAGCGTAATCTTGCTTCAAAGAGACCTCTTACTTTTAGAATTTTTGGATAGTAAAACGTACGTACCGCCCTTTACTACTGACTTCGGTTACGTGCTCTTTGAAGGTGAACAATAACCTTTTAACCTTATATATAGAAGTAGGGCGCAATATTGCACGTCTTCTTCACCTAACAAAAGTAATTCAAGACAGTAAAAATAAGTCTGCAATATTAAATGATATGGTCTACATACAGCGGATGGTTACGTGTATGCTCGGGGTCGGAAGCTCTTCGCGATATGGTTACAGGACGGCAAGCGCCGGACAGGCGCCACTGCCTCGCGCACTAACGATCTTACACAAAGTAATAACGATCTGGACATATTTCACAACTCGTCGCTCCAGATTTTAAAAAGTATTAAGCCAATGTTAGAAAATAAGCAGCATATAAGTGGGCGTAAATGTATAGCTATTTTTATAAATGTATTGTTATTGTCAATTAGTGTGTGTTAAATTATGTTGTTATGTTCTTATAGTAATAAATAAATAAATAAATATAAGGTTACATATGAAATTGGCGTTTTTCGTACCGGCCATTTTAATCACGAATTTCTCCTCTTTGGTAGGGAATTCCAAATTCAAATTTGTACAGCTATTTACTCATGTACTTGTGCTTCAATAACTGTCATTCATTTGTATTTTTCTTGTGTTTTTTCTGTTTGCGTCACTCATTTTACAAAACGTTCCGCCGTGGCACTAGTGCTGCAGGAACGACTCGAAGGGTGAATGATATGGGTGGCGGTCGTGTTGCAAAAGAAAACACAGTTCGTTTTTGATTCTAACGTTTTCGTTCTGGAAGTTTCGAGCTGCAGAAAGACACATGAACGGCCTGGGACACAAGTTGATAATGACGAGTTGAAGGATATTGTGGAAGCGGATCCATCGCAAATCACGTACGAGTTAACTGCAGGCTGCGATGTTAGTGATAAAACTGTTTTAATTCACATGAAGCAAATTGGAAAAAGCTTAAAAGGCGGGTACCTCACGAATTAACTGAAACAAACCGAAAAGCGCGCGTTGACTACTGCGTTATATTACTAAACCGGCACAATAGTGAATTTATTTAAATCGATCATTGCCTGTGGTGAAAAATGGATTCGCTCAGCGTGGATTCGGAAGCGCTCAGCGCAATGGTCATATTCTGGCCAGTCAGCCAAATTCTGTCTCAAACTAAAATTAGCCCCAAAGAATTTACTTGTAAGCGTTAGGTGGACTAGTGCCATTATTGTTCATTACAGTTTTCTCAAATCTGGCCGGACTATTACAGCTGCTGTCTATTGTCAGCAATTGCAAACCACGATTGAGAAGCTAGCGACTAAACAACCTAGGCTGGCCAAACGCTCCATGCCACTGCTGCTTCACGACAACGCCGGACCACACACCGAACAACAGACGGCTACTAAAATGGAAAAGCTTTAATTGGAAAATATAAGACGTCCTCCGTACTCACCGGACCTTGCTCCAACAGATTACCACTTTTTTCCAAATTTGGATAACTTCTTGCAAGGGAAAAAATTCAATGCCGATGGGGCAGTCCAAATCTCTTTAAAGGTTTTATTGATACCCGCCCGACTGGTTTTTTTAGTACAGGGATCAATGAACTACCCATGAGATGGCAAAAGTGTATAGAAAATAGTGGTTCATACTTTGATTCATTAAATATATTATATTAAAAAGAATTCGACTTTTTGTTTCTCCCATACAAAACGCCAATTTCATATGTAATTACCTAATAAATAACACTATAAATGTATATTTAATATGTGTCCTTTGTCCTCACTGAAGCGAGGTCAAAGGACATATATTGGAGCTTCGTTTGAACGAGCGTCTCTCGTTCAAACCAAGTTCCTATTGCCTACATTTCCGTTATTTCGCTCACACGCAAATACTGTTTTCATCAAAAGTTACTGAATAGATCCTGATGTTAAAAAATATTACAGTATAGCAGGAACAATTTCCTCTATTAGACTTCCACAAAACACTATGAATACCTTAATGTATCAACAAAATTTTAAAGTTAATTCGCGGTTCTCACCTTGTACTGTCTGTGCTGCGCACGCGCAGTGTCGGCGGCTGCGAGCGCGGCGGAGTTCTCCGCCTGCAGCTCAGCCACGCGCGCCTGCAGCCGCGCTATGTCGGCCCGCAGCGTCTCGCGCTCCGTCCGCAGCTCAGCGCTCTCCGCCTGAGCGATGCGCAATTCAACGCTGTTCCGCTCCACTATACCCGCGCTCAACTCTTGGTTGGTCCTCTGTAGCACCATGCGTTCTTCCTTCTCTACCTCCACTTGACGCTCCAAGCGCCTTTAAAGGGAAAAGGAGTAATTCATACACTTTTATAAATCCATAGGTTCTGTTATTTTTGATATATGCGAATATCAAATATATTTTTTTATAATATAGAGACAAACGATTAATCGGAGCACTTCTATGACTGCCGACGCCCATGAGCATCAGCATATTTACTATGACGCTGCGTTGCCATCCTTTTCACCTTCCCCATGGTGAATGGACCATCGGCTACTCAGAAACCGCACGAAACGCAACACCATAGATGTCACTTTACAGTGGTATCCAATGAGCGAGAGGGTTCGCCCCCGGTCCAATTCCGCTGCAATGCAGCAGGGCACTACCTCCTACTATACATGGGCGAACCATGTAAAAGTGAATGGTTAAATGAAAGTATGATAACGGGATATTTCGTAAAAATACATTGGGGCATTTTTATAATGATTTTGCTATTTGTTACAGAGCTCACTTGTTCTGTAGACTAAGAGCCGTGATGTCGGCCTGCAGACGCGAGCGCGTGCGCTCCGCCTCCGCTTCCACGTCGCGCCGTGCCACCTCGGCCGCGGCGCTGGCCGCCGCCTCAGCTGCCGCCAGTTGACTCTGCAGTGAAGCTATTTCTTTAGCTCTCATCGCAGCTAGCTTTTCCGCTGATCTACAAATATACACCAAAGTTAGGATTATATCCGATACTACGCAATACCAACATTCTGCTAAGTTAATTGACCTAATAGTTTGAGATAGCCCAGGCTGCTACATTGTGGCCGATCAATTGTGAAAGTGAAAATTGTGCCCATTCACTTAATTACATATTTTTAGGAAATCGAATGCTGTAATTTTTTTTTGTAATGGTGGTGATTTAGCCAGCCTTCTAAGTCGTCGGAACAATCCATTGTCTGAGAAGGATGCAGCGTTCTATGTTGCTGAGGTAGCTCATGCATTAAAAGCATTGCATGCAATGGGTTATGTTCATAGGGATGTGAAACCGGAAAACATACTGTTGGATAGGTCAGTTATTATATGCTTATGAATATTTTGTGCACACACACACACACACACACACACACACACACACACACACACACACACACACACACACACACACACACACACACAGACAGACACACACAGACAGACACACACAGACAGACACACACAGACAGACACACACAGACAGACACACACAGACAGACACACGCACGCACGCACGCACGCACGCACGCACGCACGCACGCACGCACGCGCGCACGCGCGCACACACACACAACAAATTATTTATAAATAATTTATATCACAAAACAACGTTTAGCCGGGTCAGCTCAGCATATATATATATAGAATGTAAATTTTTTTCTTACTTGAATGTCGTAAGATCAATAGCTGTACAGTCGAGAGACGCGTTAAAGCCGGCCGTGCTGTCCTCGTGCTCCTCCGTCGCCACGTACGAGTAACCTAAACAGTCGTTACATCGATATAAATGAAATAATTTGCTAAGCGCACAGCTTCGACGTAACAAGACACGAGAAAAAATATGAAAGAATAAAATAGAAAATTGCAATATTTCAACTTTATATTCTGATGTTTTAAACATCGGGATATAAAGTTTATCATTATATTATATCATTACGCGGTGAAACCGTTTGGTGTAAACGATTCTACATAAAATATAATAAACTATCAAAGATGATGTGTTTTTATTGTATTGAAAAAATATCAGGTGTATAGCTCCCTTGGCCTAATGTATTAAGTAGCGAGCAAGACATTCTGTAAGAATGTGGGTGGAGTGTAACTTCCTTATGGGGCATGGCTTGCCCTGATTGCCTACAAGGAATGGCAAATTATCGGACCATGTGGACCGCAAGTTTATACAGCTCTTTAAAATGTAATAGTGCAAAGTTGTTCTTTTCTTATGAGATAGGGTGCAAACGAGCAGGTGGTAGCGACTACTGCCGCCCATGGACATCTGCGAGACTAGGCGTCTTACAGACGCGTGGCCGGCCTTTAAGGAATAGGTACGTTCTTGTTTACATACCGACAAAAGGCAAATGTCCTGCGAAAGGGGGTCTCGTCCTAAAGGGGGCGGCCGAGGGAGGCGCCATGTCACGAACCGGCGCGGGCAGGAATGATGCATCCTCGGCGCCACGGAGCAGTGGGACCCAAGGAGGCACCTGTAGGAATAAACATCTTCCTTGATAAGACCGTTTATTCGCATTTCATCATTTAGTACCACATAATATTGTTTTTGTTGTGTTACAATGTTAACGTACTTTTTTTTTTATTACTTTTTTATGTTTAGGGGTTTAGCATAACTTTGTCACAATACACTCTCTCTTATATATTACATTATAATGTGAGACACATCACCAGGAAACATGAGCCACTATCTCCTGTTCATCTTCAACCAGAAGAGAAGTGGGAGTACCATCACTTTCAAAATAGTTGTATCACAGTGAAATTGAGCTTTCTTTATCTAATTTACATAAATTAAAGAAAGAAAAAATTGGATCTCAAAATGGACACCCATTTGTGACTGGATCTGATGTAGCAATTATGTTTTTCTACTACATGTTTCATATCCCTGTGAATGTTAAATTGTCTTAAGTCTCTTAAGTGTGCATTTTGATAGTGATATTTACATGATCTATATGGCTATTAATTTGATAGACCGTATCAATAATGTTTTAGTTTGAATAGTGTATGCAACATGTGATATTTGGATGTTAAATTCTATTTAAATGTAACTGATTATACATATTGCCTGATTTTTGTTAGCACCTGAAGCCAAGAAAATGGGACGGAATCTTATTGATTATCTGTTCCTTTTCAGAGCTCTACTTTTAATTTTAATTTAAAATGAAGATAAATAGCTGTATTAAAACTTCGTTCATGTGTGGAAAGACCATAATTAAATAAATATATTTAAGAGTCTAACTTAACCTCTATCTATACCCTATATATACTCTTTTAGCCCCCTTTGCTGATTCCTCCAATAGAATTTAATTGTAAAACTGTAATACTGGTTTACCATATTTTAATACTATTGTTGATATATGAGATAAACAGGCCAAAGCCAGATCTTCTAGGTTCTACGGGTTACGCTTGCCATCGTGTTACTCGAATGCTTGTAGCTCACGCTACCTGATCGCGGATGTTATGCAGCGCGAGGTGAGCGAGCGCGGGATGCTGTAGCGTGTCCAGGTAGTTGTAGCGACGCGCGGGCGGCACGCGCAACAGTCCGCCCACAAGAGAGCGCCACGCCTGCGATGGACCGCGCGGCAGTGCCTCGAACGGCGGCTCTGCCTCTTCATTCTTCTCGTATCTAGAATATCAAACAGTATACATTTAATCCTAGTCGTGGAACCTGCAGCTAAGTAATATTAAGAGATGTTTTTGTGTCAATATATTGTCTTTGTACCTTCAGGTGTGGGTGGTGTATATCAAAATAGTACAGTTAAAACTTTTAAATCCATAATGAAAATAACATTTTGATATATACAGTGTTAAGTACAATTATTTTTTTACCTTCTTAAATCTTATTTCATCGGAAGGTACCAAATACTTTCGTTTTGCATGGGTAGGCACGCTTTCTATAGAGGCAATCCTCTCAAGACTTTCTACAAGTGCCAAATTCGATTAGACGAAAAGTCAGCAATAAAAGGATCACAATGGCCCATTCATTATTCAATAGACAAACAAATGTACAAAAACTAAAGACTCACTTTTGTATTTCGCTCAATATTTTCGCAGTAGAATCATCGTCGTCCGATGAGAAAGGTCTGTTTAGTGTAACCAACTCAAAGGCAACAACCCCCAGAGACCAATAATCACAGGCAGACTGAAATAAAAGGTATTGAATAACAAATATACAAAACTAATGTACTCACTGCATATAAAACAAGTATTTCTTTGATCGTTCAATATAAATAATAATTGCTCAACATTTATTTTGCTCCCACGGTACTTTAAAACAGGCTAGTTAATGAAGATACCTATTTGATATATATATTTTATATCTAACTAGCATTTTCCCACGGTTATATCCACGGAGCACAGCTGCTTACCCAAGCTAGTTATTTCTAAGGTGAACTAAGTTTCCAAAGTGTGTGAAACATGCATCATAATTGAAGAAATATTCAAAAATGTTCAAGCGTACCAAATTTCAGCTTGATTAATCCTGTAGTTTCGGCGTAGCGTTGACAGATCAGTCAGTCAATCAATCAGCTAGGTTACTTTGTACATGGATAATAGATACAACTATAAACTTTTCTCAAAAACAAACAGTTTAATAAGGAATAAATTTGAGCAATCATAATATTGTGATCTTATAGAAAATTTTCCAAAAATGCTGTCATCTATAAGATTAATAGTAAAATTATCTTTATTTCATAGATGACAGCATTTTTGTAAAACGTGTATATGTTACGACTCACTATGGCAGTGACGGCACGGCGGCAGTAGTCTCGGCAGCCAGCATGCGTGGAGCCACAGTCGTCAGTCAAAAGCTCAGGCGCGACGTAGTCCGGCGTACCACCAACACCTAAGCCTATGCAGGCACCCTCTGACATTCGTGCACATGAACCAAAGTCACCTAGTTTCACGTGACCACACCTGTAACAATATTATGACATATATATATGTTATACGAGGGTGGACTGAAAAGTATTCGGCCTAACCAAGAAAATAAACACATACTAAATCAGTTATATTTTTATTTTTCTACATAATCACCATCAAGTTCGATGCACTTTTGTGATCTCTCATTATATCTATCAACGGACCATTTAGAATCGTTAAAAAAAAGATTCTTCCGTAGAGTCAAAATATGAGTCTACTGCTGTTTTGACCTCGTCGTTTGTTGAAAACCTTTAACCTCACAAGTGCTCTTTTTTAGATCTACCTAGGCGGATCCCCTCCATGGTTCAAGCCTTGTCGTGACGGTGAAGCTCAGTAGCCTGGTGTGAACCCAGGCGAAGCCAATTGAACGTAGGGGGATGCCATTAGCACCTCTCATACAAGAAGAGGTGGCTAAGGAACAGTAGGAGCCTTTAGACAAGTGTACCCCACAAAGGCGTCCCCTTGTTGCTCTTTTGTCCCCTCTTATAAGGGGGGGACAAAAGAGCAACAGGAGGAGTCGCTTTTGCGCACGGGGCAAGGGTCGAGGATGGGAACCTCACCACATTGCACTGTCCCAAGCCTGGTGGGGTTATCCTCTGGTGCGGACAAACCTTTTCTCCTAGGGCGGCCTCCTAGGGGGACTGACTAGCCTTCACGGTACCCTGATGATTTGTTGTACCGGGGCACCTCGTCAAAGACAGCAATGATTGAACTCGCGATGGTTTTTGTGGGTATTCGGCACTATAATGTACCGCGAGCCCCACACACCACTGGGCCCTACCCAGGGCCTATGAAGGCGCGTAAATGCGTTTCCCCGCGTCAAAAAAAAAGAAAATTTAATTAAGGCGGATGCGGTAATAGATCAAGGCTACAATTGTTGATTTCAGCCATTTATTGCACAGACTTGTGAACACGGGCGTTATCTTGATGAAACAAGACTTTTCTTCTGATCATTATTGGACGCTTTTCTTTCATTTCCTCCCGTAAACGACGTAGCAAGACACAATAATAATCAAAGTTTATAAGTCTGACCCCTCTCAAGGTAATCAATCATAACCACACCCTTCAAGTCCCAGAATGATGAAGTCATTACCTTATTTGCCGACAAATTCACCTTAGCCGTTTTAGAGGGTGTTGAACCAGGTCTTCTCCACTGTTTCGATTGTTGTTTCGTTTCTGGCGTACAGTAATGAGCCCATGTTTCGTCTGTTCAATAAATTATGTGCATCGGCTTAAAATAACTCCAAGCAGTCACGTCAAATAGTCAATCATGTTCTTTTTTTTGTTCAACTGAAACCAGTTGCGGAACCCACCACGCAGACACCTTGAGGAAAACCAATTCGTTGACTATGATGTTTTGAGTTCGGTCACAAGAGAAGCCTACAATCTCGGCTGTCTCCCTAATTTTTGATCTGCGGTCTCACATAATTCGATCAAGTGCTTTTTTTTATATTTTCATCAGTAGTGGACGTCGAAGGCCTTCCAGGGCGAGGTTCAACTTTCACTCTCTCTATACCTCGCTCGAATTTTGCTATCCATTTTTTGACGAATGAATAAGACAGAGCAGAATCTCCAAAAATACTGACCATATCATCATGGATGTCTTTCGGTGAGAGCCCATTCTGATGGACGTACTTAATGACGGCACGCTTTTCGATTTGCTCCATTTGCAGAAACTATGTC
>JAFELO010000538.1:792797-835297 GCA_017140195.1 Eumaeus atala | reverse complement strand
TCAGCATCACAAGCTTTTATCTTATTATTAGACTATAAGCTTCTTTTGATGAACTTGAAGATCATGATGTTGATAAGCATATAAAGGCACAAACAAGCGGAAAGTTTTTGATGCCTTTTGATGACTGCCAGTAGGCTTGTAGGTACTACTCTCATAAAGCAGACCTCTCCTTCCATCTAATGGGCTACTAGAAACTCATAAGCTGTATGAAAATTAACATTAGTACTACTTACAGTCGTAATATGTGACTGAGAGGTACCTCCCCAATCAACCCAGCCAATACAGTTGCATTATAGCTACAACACTGTTCCTTGTTGTTCCTTTAACTCAAATTCAATGTGCATTAGATACCATATATGACATGATCACTCCGCCTAGAGGACTGTCTTCTTCGCTGCCCAAAGAGCATAAACATAACCATATTTTTTCATGTCACAAACCTGGAATGCATACTGCAATCGTGGTATCCAGTTAGTAGATGTTGAGGCAAGTATGTCCCTTTCATCTTCAGCTCCACATACCCTTTTACGCACCTGTTCTTTTTTTATACTTTTCAATGCATATATATCACCAGTCTGTTTTTCACGTACCATCTGTACAAAACATTCAAAAAAATTATTCATGTAGATAACAAAAAGTTAAGTCAAATTGACAACTGTTTAAAAATTTCTTACATGTACTTCTCCATATCCACCTTTGCCTATTAGTTGGATCAACTGAAAGTCAGAGATACAAACTCTAGCTCTTCGTAGTTCTGCCAATGCACAGCGATCTAAAAATGATTTTAAAATACATACCCATAATATTTATTACTTAATTAGATTATTACATTTATAACCAGAGATGAAAACTTTTAAAAATACATAAAAGTATTTAAAATGCAAAATACCTGTTAGCATTGTGTATTTCATAATTTTTTTAGGAAAAGCACTTTCCATTTTATTCAAAATATTTTTAGAGCATGTCTTAAAAAAGACATGCTCTACACACAGCTTTGTCAGCACAAATACCAACGAAATTATGTTATCAGATTGTAAGTTTCATAAAATAATGAGAACATACTACGTTATATTGTGACAATAACCACAAAACATAAATACACTTTTTTGTTATTATTTTTATTCAAAGTAGTTAAGAATACATATAAGTGTCAAGTTATTGATGTCTTAAGTTTAAGTGAATGTTAGACATTACAATAAGACTACTTTTACGGATTTTATGGCGGTTTATTAAATTATTTATGTAAGTAAATAAATAATTTAATAAACCGCGAAAAATTCGTAAAAGTAGTTTTATTGAAATGTCAAGTTAAAAGCAAATTTAAGTCTTCTTATCAACCATATGGCGAACAATTAAGAGTAAATATTTAAGAGATACTTGAACTAAGGAAAAGTAATCAAAGTAATATAAATATATTATATATCATTTTATTTGGAGGAACTGGTGTGAAGGTGTATGTGCATATTTTAGATTTAGTATTTAGAATATAAACGAAAAACTCTTGTTACTAGAAGTAAAATAATGATATATATTTACATTTCATAACCAATTTTGTACATCTCTGTTTAAAGTTTACAACATCTTAGAAAACAGATTTGCCAAAGGAATAAAATATTCAGTTTCTAACTACTAAGTACCACCGTATAAGATACTTGTCAATGAATCGGATTACACGTGAAAATAATGTATAGGTGGTGTTTAGTTCCTATGGAATAAATTTCATAACAAAAATCTTGTTAATTGTAATGTAATAAAATACAGTTGAAATATGTTTCGTTATCGTTTATTTACTTACATTTGTCTAAAAATGATCGAACAAGTTCGTCGCACTTTTTAACGGGGTCCTCATTGCACTCATCATATAGAACAGTCAAAGCATCCAGTAACGTTTCACGATCAATTTTTTTACTTAATTTACTAGAATTTTTCAATATTTTTCCTGTTATTTGACGATTCAATCGCATAACCCGTATTGCAATCGCCTCCTTTGAGGGTTCCATTGTGTCTGTGACCTTTTGACCGTTATATTTAATTGTAAGTCATATTTCTTTCACCATCTAATTAAACACATAATATTATTTTATAAATGTATTTTTGGTTTAGTTCCAAAATTAGTAACAATGACGGTAACACGGTATCATAGTTTTGTCCGTTAATAAAATTCGAAAATTCAAAATAAACTTCACATTTCACAGTTCTATTTGACATTGACGTGGCTGCTTTTTACTTTCAGATTGACGCATAGCGGCTAAGAAATTTCCTTTATTAGTGTTTATAAATTTTATTTTTCTAATTAGTAAAGTTACACTTTTCATTAAATAGTTAATAATATATATAAAATAAATTTTAAGCCCGTCAATAGAGCTAATATAGATATAGCAGGCCTAAAATGCGCCAGTCAAGATCAAAAGAAAAAGCAAATGTGACTTACCGTTACTGTTCCTCTTTTTAACAAAGGTAGACTTTAGATTTATCGCAGATCTGCGTAATGCACATGCTAGCCGAAGATAACATCTTTAGAATTGCATCTTTCTTTTCTATAAGCCAACACGGACACTTGCAGTCATAAATCTGCCTATGGTATCCCTAATTTATCTACGAATACAGTGTTTATATGGTCCCGCCACCCGACTGATGAGGCTGCTGATCCCTGTGGGGCACCATAAATACCATTCCGGGAATATACGAGATTACGGAGTTTTTGAATATCCACAGGATCCACATCGATACCTGGCGTGGCCATAATGAGCTCGCCCAATGTCACCGTTGCCGACTGTTCTGGCATTCGAGCGCCCACTGCCACCGCCCGCTGGTTTGCCTACGGAGGAGGGTACGCCGCCCGGCACTGTTCAAGACCGAAGAGCGACCTACCTGTTCCAACTGCCTAGGGAACCACCCTGCAAACAGCCGATCGTACCCGGTGTACATGCGCCAGGCGGAAGGTGGAAATTCCGCCTCCCCCCTGGTCCGCAACCATTCTACATTCTTCATGTTGCTACATAAGGAACTGCAGCCCACTACTTAGAGTACGATTCATCCCGTACCATGTCTTGTGTTGCTGGCTAAGGCGACAGGTGTCGATCACCGCGTGCCTGTGTCTTGGTCTCATCGGTGGTTGTACTTATCTTCAGCACCCCTCCTACAAACCCCTCCTACAATACTTCTTCTGGCACTTTACATCGTGTAAATACAGAAATACACACACATTCTCGTTATAATAATTCTCACAACGCTCGTTATAATAATAATAATATCTGTGGACTTATCACATCACGTCCAGTACAGTATTTACGAGTAGTTACTGTTACAGGTACTAGACAACTGAAATATATTTAATATTTTTTATAAATTTAAGAAATTTTATATATTTTTGAGTTTTGTTATAGAAATTCATGTAATACATTATGCTATGCTCCCTCACTGCTGATCATCGTGCAATAGACCGTGGTAGCGGCCTACCTACGGCGGCTGTGAGTGCCGCGCGAACGGCATCTTCGTAGTTATCTCTTGTCTTAACACCTCATGGCTCACGGTTCATAGGTAACTATCGAAACACCCAGGGGCTGTTAGTAAGGCGATTGGACCTGGTTTTCAAGTTTAAATAATTATTCTTCATTTTAGGTCAACCTGTATAACAATGTGTACAGCCTGTATGTTTAATCGAGTATAGTCTTTAAATGTGATTGAAGAAGGGTGAAGTATAAGTTGTTAAGCCATCGGATTCAAAATAATAATCACACAGAGGACATTAAAATCAGTACAATAAAAAACACAGTTCAGGAGAAAATAAAATATATCATGCCTATTTAAATATTTTAGATTTGTTTTTTAGTTTAAGTATAAGACATCTAAGAGAAGACTTATAAATGGTGTCAAAATCACTATCAGATTAATATTTGTGGTCAAATTTCGTCTTAATCAATTGTTGCTGTCGGTTGATATTGTTTTCTTATATTTTTATCTTTTACGAGGAAAGGGGGTTTCAGTGTTCAGTGAAATAGCAATCTACTCTAGTGAAATTTCAAGATGAAATATTGATTATGACTCACTATGAGTTATCAGGTAGGTAGGTAAGTAGGCAATATGTATACGTGTCTACTATGTAGGTACTAAAAGGACTATTCGAATTATTAGTCTAAGTAAATCGAAGAGTCTTTTGAGATTTTAATAATGTACCTACCTATCCGCTTATCTATTTATTAGGGCTGCTGCCTAATACCTAGCACGTCAGGCAAAGGGAAATGAAACGAGTACGATAACTCTTTATATCCCTTTTATCCGAAAGAGGAGCGGATCACCATATTCTGCAATTGTACGAGTGCCGACGTGCTATATAACGGCACGAAAAGGGACACTGAGTGTGTCACTTTACGGTGGTATTATGTGAGCGGGAGGTACCTCCACGGTCATCATCATCATCATCATTATTATCAGCCTGTATCGGTCCACTGCTGGACATAGGCCTCTTTCAATGAACGCCAAGACGACCGATCTCCTGCTACACGCATCCATCCCGGACCAGCTTGTCATGCTGTGCCAATTCCCCAGCAACTCAGCTTGGCACTACCTTTTGCTAATGATTAAAAATAAAATATCTGGACAAAAAAGAGGAAGGGAAAGCGCTATTGTTCAGGGTCAAAGGATCGGGTACTGCTAAATAGAAGGAGGAGAAGCGCTTTTGTTCAGGTAGCAAAGGATCGGGTTGCGGACCTAGCATATTGTCGTCTCAAAACACCTTAGATTTTCGACCACATGAGTATTAAAAATATAAACCCGAATGTCGAAGTGGCGAACTGTATTTTTTGCGGGAGGACCTACTAGTGGTGGCGTTGCTATTACAATTGCCTTAACAGTTCATACGCCTATTCCCCGAGCTACTAGGCATTTCTGCATTACCGTTTTTTTAGGGAATAATTATCTTATTTCGATATTACCGGAAATGCCACGTGAAGGGATCAAGACACGGAGTCATGCTTATGGACATGGACATGACATGGACAGACTTGGAAGGTCAATTAGTATCTTGCGGCGACAGCACAGCATTCTGCTGGGGAAAAGTACCTAATTAAGTACCGTCGCAGGCCTTGTATGAGCACTGTCCATCGCAACAAGAATATACCATTCATGAATCATCATCCACAAGAGATTGAAAAATATTGATACTCTTTACATCCATGCTAAAAGTTGGTAGCAAGGCTAAATGTTGTGTTCAACAACGCAACCTCGGAAGTCGCAAAGGATATGAAAGAACTTTTACTTTTATCGAATTGGTCCTTACAACTAATGAGGACATTGAGGACGTCATAAAACCAACAACAACGTCGCTTTTAATTTTGATATCCCCTTATATTTTTAATAATAATTAGGTAGGTTTTATCCGTCGTTGTCAATGTGCTGATGAAGAACTGTTCCAATAAATTCTAGATAGAAAGTAGCAATGGGATGTCCAGTCCCTGATAATGTTGTAAATTACATTTTCAGGTCTAGAGCAGAGAACTTATTCGAATGATTTCAGTAGCTCCTTTTTACACCAATTTCGACATTTTGTATAGCTCATATATAATTGAAACTGTGGCGTCACTACTACTATGTACTGTTCGGTGCCTGTCGCAAATTAATCTGTTGGGACCCATCGGTCTGCCAATATTGGGATTACGTAGTCGACGTTTCGACAATGGGTGTTCCATCTGTGATCAATGCTCTCTAAGCGGAGACATTCTCAAATCGTAAAATTTTGGTAGAATTACACTTATAAAAGAGAAACATGTGTACGCCGCACGGCCTACAACACTATAGCAAAAAGTGTCGTGGTAATTTTTCGTCTGAATTTTTCTGTCGAGCCTCGAGTAATGAAAAAAATCTAGGTCTAGCTTTCAAACATTAAAAACCTCATATCCTCTGGAAGACCACAACACTTAAATTTTTTTGACGCGCTGGAATAAACCTTGAAATCACCTAGAATAGAAACCAAGGAGTCGATTCCTACTCTAACCTAGAATCGTGTAAAGTAGATTTAATCCTCACTAGCAGCGCCCTGCGGTTTTGCCCGCGTCCGGATTCTTATTGTCCTTCCACTTTTCAAATTGGACTAGTAGTTCCTGACACTTTCACGAACAAGCAAACAAACATGCTCTTCAACTTTATAATATTTGTAAACGTTAGACTGTACAATCTGATAACTAATGTTAAAGTTACCGACATATTATCGATACCATATTTAGCTCAGGCACACAGGTGCCGATATCGGAAGTATCGGTAAGACTAACTTAGCGGTTTAGCTCTAGGTACATTGTACAAGTTAAAGAAAATATACAACAAGTAGGGGCTATTTTGATAAGGATTATTATCCAGATTATATTCCATTTTGCCTTTTTATAATGAGTAAGTAAGTATACTTATATAGGACAAGAAAACCCCAGATATGTCGTTACACTTAGGTTGTAATATGGAGAAAAGGTTGTTGATACGAAACAAAACAGCCGTCTCGTCATTGTTTCCGCGGCCCGACACGCTGCAGACTTTATAAGAGTGTTTGAATCACAACACGCTAGCAGTTTTACCCTCGCGCTACTGGCGATAGCAACGTGTAGCATAAATTCATTTACTTACCTCGAAGTGAAGTGACATGGCGTACTTCGAAGGACCTTCCTCGAAGCAGGCAGAGGTGATAAAGCAGGAATTGGGAGAGGGACCAGGGGATTTGGAAAGGGGCGTCAGAGACCTCCGCAGCATGTGTGCTGCCAATCCATATTTACCGCAACCAGAGGCGCTAGGTAATATTTTGATAAATTGCACTTTTTCGATCCGATTGACACATTAATTCTTATAATACTTTATTATTTGCTGAATTGCGAATGAAGTATGTTTGCGTATCGCAACAAGACATCAAATCGTTAATTATAAATTTGACACAGTAATTCTCAAATGTAAATTAAATGTACTTATTCCCATTTGAAATACAATAGTAATTCTATTTAGCTACTTTACTATCAACCAGCCTACCTGCACCTTCACAGTTAAACAAATCTTCTTATTTTCGTCATAATACATCCACTTGAGTGGTTTTTAAAGGAGAGCGAGAAGGGAGGAATCCCAATTCGATTCGATTATATTTACAATGAATTCAAAATATGGAAACACAGCCACAAAATTTTTTCACTATACATAGTTTTTTTTGGGTACTATAATATTATAATTATTCTTATTATCATATTATATAACATATAACAATGGGACGCATATAGAGTTTATGTGCGTCCCATTGTTGGTCAGTTGTCTCCGTTCAGAGCTTCACCTCGAAGTAATATAATACCGGGATATTATAAAAAAAACGGGAACTCCTGTGTCAATTCTGTTTAGAGCCATGTTCGGTTGTGAGCCGAAGAAATGCTGCTTTAAATGTGAGTGACCCTGATTTATCAGGGTCACTCACACTTAAAGCATCACGAACATCATTTTAAAATTACTAGGAAATCGTCATCAAAAGTGGAATACCCGAAGGAATTTCCTAACGATATATATTATATATCTGTCAATAAAAATTTTCTAATTCATCGAATCAGGCGGCTCTCATACGGAGAATTATGCATACTTCGCTATTTATATATTATATTTATAGAGGATTCGGATACATGAATCGGCTCATCGATTTTTTTCGATTACTGCAAAAATGTTAGCCCGTTGGAGGGGAATCAAAAAAGAAGGATAACGTATTGCCATAAATATTGTGCTAATGTTTATGGAGGTTCATAATTGTCCCACTATAATATTTATAGAAAAGTACGTTTTTCAAAATCGTTACAGAATATTGCGTCAATATCCAACAAACCCCTGTATCATTTTGAAACATTATCTATTTATATACAGTTGGGCTTTATTTACATATTGTCAAATTATCAGTCGTCCATATCTATTTTGTCTATTCATACTATTTGTCCAAGTAAACGGTTGAAGATCCATTCAGTCCCTGCATAAAAGTAACAATATGAGATGTACATAAAAGTAACAATGCGTTCACGGCGCAATTAACTCTCGTAATCGACTAACTATGTTAAGAATCACACAACGCATGGTATCCGGATGGGTGAGAGCTTAATCAATATAATTAATTATAAAATTGAGTCATTACTAGATTAGGTATTACAAATTTATATAAACGATAAAAGTTAAATATAGTTTAGTATGCATATTGTATGATTAAATATGTATTTAAAAAAGTGTATAAATCTTTACGTACCTAAAATATTTGGTAAACGATATTACGTAGGTTACGGCATAGATGCCGAAGGAGAAGACGGTGAACAACTTATACTATTACATATGAAGAATATTACAACTTCGAGAAAAAGAGTAAATTTCATTAACATAGGCTGTAAGTAGTGTGTAAAATAGGCTGTGGCTAAAACTGTTAAAAAAATTGTACTTAATACGGAATATCTAGTAGATATGTCCTATCCTATAGCTGAAGTTTATATTTTCGCCAGTAAAAAAACGTTAAGATTTACTGTAAAAAAATGTAACGGCTGTTTAACATCAAATGAAACACTATTTGTGGTTTGTAATTTTTTTTAAATATAATTTATACAGTAAATATTATATTAACTTTATGAGGCGTATATACTCTCTCGTCGTCTCGTAGCTGGCCTTGATCAATGTCAATATACAATTCTTAAAATTCTTATAACAAGTACCTACATATTATATTCAAATAGTGCTAAGTACAAATAAGAAATTCGGATATGTGTATCCGTATTATAGACAAAGTAACTAGATACACAAGTGCTCAGGCACTCGTATGTCGTTAAGTGCGTTGACTAAATATTTGCTGTGTTGCCCACGTGACACGTATAATTATCATAAAATATTAGTTATTACGTTGCTCTCTATTCTTGAATGCAGCCAATTTTAAAAATAGTTATTACTGACAAGATTAATTTTAGAATCAATTTTCATGGAAAATATTTCTACATGTTATACAAAATGGTAATCTGTATCTGTACCATATTTTATCCAAATCCGTTAAGCAGTTATAGCAGTTTTAGCAGTGTTTGTGGAAGAATAAGTAACATGCAAACAATTAGTTACTTAGCAAGGATGATATTATCAATTGTACGTATTTTTATATAGGTAGATAGGTAGGTGGTGTATATAGCAATTATGATACATCATGCAGCAGATGTGAACCGCAGTGAACCAAAATAAGTAGTTGGTTCTTTGTAACTTACCACAAATGAAATCCTACCTATATTGATACTCTGTAAACTTTTTATAATGCTCATATAAGTCATCAAGCTTTGATAGGATTCGAATAACTGTTTGGGTCACCTGACCAATTAAAACACATACCTCACTCATATATACGAAGCTCACTGACTAACAAGATAATGTTCAAAGTAATGTACATTCAGCATTTCATCATAGATACCAAATCGTTTCCTATCTTAATCGTTTGTTATAATGAATTCTACTTCTTGTTATAACACTTCTAGCTAGCATTTTAAGTTGAGTAAGTACTGATGCAAGTAGTTTTACCACGTTTTAATAAAATTCGGCTGGTAAATCCAGATATTATCGAAACAGTACAAATATAAATTCCCAATAAGAAAATAATTCTTTTAGCTTCTGGAAAACTCTATAAACTGCACTTGGCACGATCGTGTTTTCAATATTTGCATACACGACGCTAAGTTCAATGAAGAACTACATTCCTAAGAGTATATATAGTAACTTGCCAAAGCGCGTGTCTATTTAATGTATCGCAGCGACTGCTATCTAGTTGCCTTCATACGGACCATACTCACGTACTAATGTTAAGTCGCAGGCCACAGCTAGTTTTTTTTTAATTTTACAACTCTTTGTACTTACTATTTCTTATCATACTTTAAAAGACAAATTAGGTTATAGTATGCAAGGTCAATGAAGGCCTTAATAGGCCTGTATTAAGGACCCAATAATATTTTCTTTGTGAAAAGTAATGAAAAGTATGTAGGTACAGTTGCTGCCGTAGAATATTTCATAGTAAATACCTAAAAGATTTTAGGCATGTTAAAACATATTTTAGGCATATTGAAAACGTATTTTTAATATGCCTAAAATCTTAGGCATATTAAATGGAGACATAAAAAATAAAAAAAACGGGTGGGGTGCCGTGGTGTGCGGGACTCGCAGAACATGATAGTGCCGAATACCCACAAAGACCACCGCGAGTGCCATAAGTGCCGCCCTTGGTGAGGTGCTCCGGAACAACAAATCATCAGGGCACCTCGACGGTTAGTCAGCACTCTAAGGGACCAACTCCACCTCCACAGATGGTGTTGCTACGAACTACAGACCCACCGACTTTGGGATAGTGCAATGGGGTGAGGTTCCCATCCTCGCCCCTTGCCCCGTGCGCAAAGGTCCCCTCTTCTTATAAGAGGGGTACCGAGAGCGATTCCTCCACCTGATCTTCTTATAAGAGGGGTGCAAAGATCCCCTCGGTTCAATTGGCTTCGCCTGGGTTCACCCCAGGCTACTAAGCCACGCCGCCACGACAAGGCTTGAACCATGACGGGGTACATACTGTAACCTAAGCGTATTATACGGAGGAAATGATATGGAAAATATATGAAATAAATTTGATCAATAGAAATAGTACATATTTCTATCTAATTAATATCTTGCACTTTCTTCATTTTGTAAGTAGGTCATTCAAACTTGCTGCTGGTTCTGACGTGTTTTGGGATGGATATGCTTTCACGATCACCTCTAACTCTTCATTGTCAACAAGGCCCTCTTGTTGACCAAAATATTTTGTAAAAGACTAGCCAAGTCTCTGAGGAGTGGCTTTTTTCTCCATGAATGTAATAAAATCTCCAAACAAACCAAAACCAAGTCTAAGGTTCTTTACTGACAGAGATGATTTCTTTGACTAAACCGTTACCATTCATTCAGTCAGTCATCAGACACTATCAGAAATTGAAAACATTTTTCTTCTCATTGCAAAAAGATGACAACCTACTAAGTGCTAACATGATTGATATTAGGGGCCTCTTTGTCACTGGGGCCCTGCTAATGGCAAAGGCGGAATTGACACTGAACTCTTTACTAATTATCTCATAGTTAAATGTACAAAAAAGGTACTGTTGTAAATTGTCACTTAGCAGATATCCTTCTTAAGTAAATTCCACTTTTCCACGTCCATGATCCAAAGTAAATAAATTACGTAACGACTAGTTTACAGTCGGTACTCACATCTTTTTTTGGTAATGTAGATGTTTGTATAGAAATTATCAAGTATATGATAGTTCATAGTAGCTAAAAGCTAAATATACTGTTATACACTACTCGACAGTAGAACTTTAGAATATATTTGTTAGATTTATATTAGCTACTAGCTTTATTTATTTATTAACTATTTATGTACACAACACATTTTTTTTAAACGCTGAAACAATTTTTGGCTGGTACAAAGGCTCTGCATCTTCTACCGCATCTACAACGGGGAGTGTTCCGAGGAGTTGTTCGGATTAATACCAGCAGCGGAATTTCACTCTCGGACATCACGGCGATACTCTAAGTTCCAGCGTCTCCACCTTGATGTCTGAAAGTCTACAACTGTGCGTTTCAAGTGTAATTTCATACCGCGCCCAACTTCGATGTGGAACCAGCTGCCACCGTCGGTATTTCCGAACCGATACGATATGGGGTTCACCAAGAAAAGAGCTTACTCCCATTTTAAAGGATGGCAACGCGCCTGCATAGCCTCGGGTCATGCAGATGTCTATGGGCGGCGGTAGCTACCTATCACCTGCTCGTTTGCCCCTTATTATTTATTTCCTATAAAAACAGCTTATTCCATTCCAGCAGACCTATTTATTGGGTAAATAAAAAGAACTGCTGGCATTTTTGGGTGTACATACAAGTAAAATGACAAGAAATCGACAAAAATATTTAGCGTACATGTAACATCTACACATACTATACAGATATTAATTATATAATGTATGTCGACTGCCTCGTGACTAATGGTAATCATGTTCAACTAAAGTCATGAGGTCCTGAGTTCGAGTCCCAAGCCGAACCAAAGTGTTATTGGGATCCATCAATTCCTAACAACAGTCCGAAGTCAGGACGTTTGGCGGTGTTACACCCCGCGTGAGTTGGAGAGCAAGTTAAGCCGTCGGTCCTGCGCCTGATGTCTCTCCGGTCGTATCGGATTGTCATCCTATCGGAATAGGAGAATGAGAGGACAGGAATTGCACTTGTGTCTGCGCACACACATGTGTCCAATAATAGGTTAGTCTCTATAGAGAAAATTCGGTGAGGAAGACATTATTATTAATTATGATTATTGGAAATAATTAGAATGCAATTTTGGAAGACGGTTGATAGCCACAGGTGGTCTGGTACAGGTTAGTCAGTTTTACCATGAGAACACATGGCGGACATCCAACTCCGTCGCGTTACAAAGTGTGTCTTACTGTCTGCGAACACAGTGAAGTTGGTCGGTGGCACACTTACATTCGTTTTGATAAAACGCATATAATACCGTTTCCTTCCAAGGTGAGGTTATTGAAATTAAAAATGTATATTATCTTCTCATGGTACGCTATGTTCGTTTAGGCGCGAAAATGTAGCTGTTAATGTATAGTAATTATCTGTTGGTACATGTTGTACAATATCGAAGTCTCGGTAAGATTTTCAATAAATAAGGTAAAGCAAGAAATCAATGGCCGATAAAGACTAAGTACCTGAGCTGACTTTGAAGTATACGTTGTAAACAAGACATTAAAAAATCCGAGATAAATTATATAATGCTATGTATAATAACATGTTGATTATATAGACTAGTATTAAATAATAAGTTACTTACGGGTGCAATTGCAAAATTTTACGCACCTATACATTCAGAAGTCGAAGCTAGATTCTTGAACAACTAGAAATCCTGTCATGAGCGGGTCCAGCAGTCGTAAGCATTGCACAAATTACGTGTCTCCTTCTATAATAACATCATATATAATAATAGCATAATGTTATTTACCTATGCTTTAGGTATTTTCCAGAAAAATGTACCGTCATGGTGATTATTTGATCAAATTTTAAAATTAATGAAATTTGTAGGAGTTTGTAAACAAAATACACCCTATGTATAGTGGTATTTTTGAAAATAGCATGGATTCGTTAGAGGGCGCTCAACTGTAAGCGCACTAAAATCAGTGTTCGATATAGTAGATAATTCCACACATAAGTAAGTCCAGCTCGTACTTTTGGACATCTCCGGAGCCTTCGATAATGCATGGTGGCCAATGGTACTGTTAAAAGCAAAAGCTAACGACATCCCTCCGAACATCTATCAGACTCTCGTGAGTTATTTCTGTAATGTTGGCTTCACAGTTGGCCACCGCACGCTTTGAAAGGTTTCCACAATGGGATTGTCCCCAGGGTTCGGTATTGGGCCCACACTATAGAAACTCCTCCGGGACGATATCCTAAAATTGCCGAGAACAGAGGGTGAAAGGTATGTGGCATATCCATATGCATACGACGATTTGACGCTTGCGATCAAGTCACCGTCGCGCGCCGTTATCGAACAGAAATGTTCCACGATCTTGAACAGTTTATCGGATCGGGGAACCCGTAACAGGCTAACATTTTCCGCAGCCAAGTCCCAGACTATGACAATCAAGGGTCGTTTTAAAAGTGGGCCGACCATTAGCATGAATGGTACCTCGACCGCGAGTGTATGTGTGATCAAGGTGCTTGGGGTACACATAGACGGTGCTAGATCCTTTGCGCTGCATGCGGTTCTAATTGGCGAGAAGGCCGCCAGATCTTTCGGAAAGGTCTCACGTGTCTCTACCTCCTCGTGAAGTACCGGGCACTTAACCGGTTATATTAATGGGAGGAACCTGAGTACGTTATTAGTCAGATACTAACAGGGCACGGGTACTTTAGAGGTCGCACAGGATGGCGTTATGTGACCTGCCATCATGTCCTTGCGGTCATGAAGCAGAAACCAGAGACCATCTACTGTGGGAATGTGACTAGTGCAAAAACGAGCGAAATGTCGTGTTGGATGGCATCCAACGGACGACAGTGGACCCAGTCTATCACCAGGATTTGGTCGCAACGGAAACAGAGTGTTAGGTAATTGAGGACATTTGTGCATACATGATACGCGAAGAGGAAGGATAGGTAACGACGTAGATGCATCGAGATAATCAGCGCTGACGAGGCCGATGACAACTTCTGTCTTTGTGGTGTCAGGTCTCAGAAAGGGGAGAGTGAAATAACGAGGAGGCACTTAAATAATGTGTAGGAAGTCAAGAAATGCACGTTGGGGAACAGAGGCGGTGAGCAAACCCCCGTGCATGTTCCATGATTCGCTCTGTATACCGAGAGGTGGATAGGAGCATGGTTGGAGGTGGGTAAGTTCCACGTATCGGTAGCTATTATTTAGTAGCACGTCTAAAGGCACATTGTGAGCAGCAGGTTTTTTAATTGGAGACAAAAAACCGACCGTTGATCCACAGACCGTAGAGCATTTACTGTTTCGCTCTACTCCTAATAGTCGCAAAAGAGAAGGAAATGTTTAAAAAAGCTAACTATGCGCCGTGGTTTCACCCACGTGAAATCTATCGCAAGGAGACCTTTCATTTTTTAAATATAACATTTAAGATCTACATCTGTGCCGTATTATCTGTGCATATAAATTCTATTCAGTAGTTTTTGCGTGAAAGAGTAACACACATACGTACAAATTTTCGAATTTATTACTGTAGCGGGTTTTTTTAACAGCAGAAAGTATTAATAACATAATTTAATTTCAATCTTAGTATATTCCAATGGATATGAATATCATAATGATATGTCCCTATTTGCATATATGAACGCATAACATGCCTGCACTATAGTTGTGCAGCAAGATTGACGGGCTTATAGCTTGTTTACAACCTTTCAGTGCATTGCTTGTTTATCTCAGTTATGTTTTACAATAATGAATGTCTTAGTACGGAATTCTTCATATTACGAACAATGTAAGTATAAATAAAGTAAAAAAAAATATGTACCTACTGGCCTTTCTTTGCAAAAGTGAAAAAATCTGCTGATGCATCCTCGTGTACCCTTGAGGGCACACGTACCATGAATTGGGAAACACTGTTCTAACGCAATCATATGAATTAATGTGTATTACAAACTATTACAATCGCTTAGTATTCAAACGACAAAGACTTTCGCAAAAGTTAAATTAAGGCACCAAGTCAATACATGGTTAAAATTCCAACCACAGAATAATAAATTCACTAAAGTATGTAGTACCTTACTGGAAAAGGAAATTATCACTAAAGTGTAGACTGTAGATTGAAGAGTTAACAGAGTTTGTAGATTTGGGGCGTGTAGAGTCACAAGCTTGCCTCTACATAAGATGATGGCAAAAGCCATTTTTATAGTCCATATTATCATATTATAAGAAGTGCAGTCTCTGTTCACTCTTTACCCTATTGCAACAGGACGCCAGTCCGAAATGGGCCCAGAATAAGATCAGGCGCAGTACCAACGGCTAAGGGGCATGGTGTAACATCATCCATTTCCAGACTTTAGTCTTTTATTGAAAAAAAAAAAAACGATTAACAGTCAACAGTGGTTGAGTCTAAATCCCTATGTCTAAACTCAATTTAACCGCATTCCTGCGGAAGTGCGCGATCCGCAGGAATGCGGACAACACTGTCGTCAAATGTCAGATATTTTTTAGCATTTGATTACATAAAAAATAAAATTAAAATTTGAATAATAACGTGGAATGCTTTGACAAAACGGACTAAAATAAAAAATCCGATCTACAAGTAACAAGACTATTCAATAGGAAGAGCCATTCAATAAAAAAATTCCATTTGGGTTTTCTTATTATTTATTTACATTTTAGTAACGAGTTAAGTGTAAATTTTGTTCTCACTAGTACGTACAGATTAAGCTCTTCTTATTTATTTTGGCCGGGATTGTTTTAATTTTGTAACTTTACCTACTAGCAGCGCCCTACGGCTTCACACGCATAACCCGTATACTCCTTTCCTTATTGTCCTATCGTGATGGTCTATAGGCTTCTTTGATAAATGGGATATCTAACACATAACGAA
This sequence comes from Eumaeus atala, assembly GCA_017140195.1. Classification (NCBI taxonomy): domain Eukaryota; kingdom Metazoa; phylum Arthropoda; class Insecta; order Lepidoptera; family Lycaenidae; genus Eumaeus; species Eumaeus atala. Next base: position 819,182 of record JAFELO010000538.1, on the reverse strand, counting down.
TTTTTCAAATAGAACTCCTGAGTCCTATTTGAATACTATATACTAAATTTAAAGTTTAGATTAACGCGTTCAAACAAACGAAGCCGAATTTCAGCCACAGCGGCCATATCTACAGAAACTGGCCAACTGCGTTGGACGTATTATACTGCACAATTGTAATCTCTGTTCCTCTATACCGGTGCGACGGTGATCCGACACGAGCGTGGCGGAGAGACATAAGGCGCAGCAACACGCCATCCAGACTTTTATTAAAAACTAAAAAATCCCAATAACACTGGTCCAACCCAGGGCCACGCGACTGTGGGTGAGCAAGCTTACCACTAGACTATTAAGTATCTATAGTACTTAATTATGAGACTTTTGCGATTTTTTATATAAATAAAAAATATAGAAGTATATTTAGTAATTATGCTTTAATAAATTCAAAAGTTATTGCGAATTTTTTTTTAGTACAGGTTAATAGTACAGCTCCGAAAACCCCGCGATGTTCAATAATAGACTTTTTTATAGCAAAGAAATGAGCAATCGAAGCCACATTAATTCCGATGTGCAACCAGCTATTTACAAACGCGACAGTGAACGTAAGATCCCGTCTAGCCAGCCAAATTCGGCTGTAATGCAGCATGGCACTACACATCCATAAATGTAGTTAACCCAAATTTTAGTCGATTTTCTACTTAATCACTTAAAATTCTTGTTATGATCATAAAACTACACAATCGCGCATTGTATACTCATGCAAACAGATAGAAACATAACTCCCAAAGATAGATATTTTATTAGATAATATTTCCATTTTTTTGTTGACGCGGGGAAGCGCGCCTTCACTGGCCCTGGGTGGGGTCCAGTGGTGTGTGGGGCTCGCGTCACATTAAAGTGCCGAATTCCCACAAAAACCACCGCGAGTGCCACCAGTGCCGCCTTTGATGAGGTGCCCCGGAACAACAAATCATCAGGACACCTCGACGACAAGTCAGCCCCCGATGGGACCGACGCCACCTCCACAGATGGGGTTCTCCCGCACCACATGACAACCCCACCGACTTTGGGACAGTGCAATGGGTTGAGGTTTCCATCCTCGCCCCTTGCCCCGTGCGCAATAGCGCTACCACTTTTTGCTCTTTTGTCCCCTCTTCTAATAAGAGGGGCACAAAGAACAGTACCTCCTCCTGCTCTACATTTACGCTCAATCTCCGAGCCTGGGAGGTGTCCAGTGATGTGGGTGTGTGGGCCCCGCGGCACATTATAGTGACGAATATCAACTAAAATCACCGCGAGTCTCAACAGTGCCGTCCCAGAACTGCAAATCATGAGGGCATCTCGTCGGCTAGTCAGTCCCCTAAGAGACCGACACCACCTCCTATGAGGGGTTGTTCCGCACCGTAGGACAATCAGCCCAACCCCGCTAACTTTGGGACAGTACATTTTGTTGAACTTGCCATCCTCGCCCGTTGCCCAGCGCGCAAATGCACCTCGTCCTCTTGCTCTTTGGTCCCCTCATCTTATAAGAGGGTTACAAAGTGCACCTCTTCTTGCTTTTTAGTCCCCTCCTCTTATAGGACCACAGAGAGCAGCCCGGTTCAATTTGCTTTGCCCAGGGCGTCTCGGTTCACTCTAAGCCACCACTGTGACAACAAGGCTTGAACCATGGTGGGGAAGTTACGGTGTCCTAACTTTTAAAGACCAGCCACACTACCACGGACATACCAATTGTCCTGTGCGTATTCAAGGCAACTAATTTGAGTGAAGACATAAGTGCGCTCTCAATTCCATCTCTCCGATTGGACGGTAGTCCGACACGACCGGAGTGTAGTCAGGCCACAGATTATAAACTAAATCAGTTCCAGAACCAACGGTTTACGGTTCTCACCAAGACTGGGTTCCCCTATTACCATAATCTCACCTATACCGTAGCCGGACGTGTCCGGACATTTCCGTCAGCATAGAACAGTAAAAAGAAATACAATAATATTTCTGTCAACTAGTTTCATTTGGTTGTCGTCATCATCTTTTCTCACCGCTTAAGAGTATGAGAAGCCACATACATCATACTTTAGACGTCAATTAGCTGATATCCTGCTATTTGGTTACAAGTACCGAACTGTTACAAAGCTAGTAATCTCACCTATTAACGAGTCGTTCTTTAACTTTTGGATGTTTTTTACTTAAGAATAATAAATTATAGAATAAGACCTTCCCGGTCATTCGCTTTATCCGTGTTTGAAAACAGCCAAAAAATCTTCTCATTAAATTTTGTGAAAATCGGCCACAGATAGACAACTTTTTTTTAATATTACCTACACACTATATTTGTGTAGGCGCTAATATCTCTACCATTTTTTTACAGATTCACATTTTTTGGAGCGGTTTCTGCGTGGATGTCGATTCGACTTCGAAAGGGCCAGAAATAAATTAGAACTGTACTGCTACGCTCGGTCCCGGTACAGCGATCTCTTTGACAACCGATCGCTAAACGCTCCGCCACTCAGTGACGTCTTCAAGTTTATGTAAGTATTTTGTCTCTGCCTCTTACAAAAACGCAGGCTGGTGATGATGATAATAATCATTATGATAAAATAATAGCAAAGTGACATCTGATATCAATGTCCCTAACATTATTATCAGATGTCACTTGCATGTTAAGTTCTTAAGCATCAATTAAACTTGCTGAAATGTTGCTTTAGATATTTGTAACGGGGCTTGCCACACTTGAGTGATGCCCATAAATAATAAGCGAGCTCAATTATCCTTATCCACATCACCGCAATTTAAACGGCATCGTGCTCTCACTGTCTCAACACTAGAGTGGGGAGGGGGAAGCCCACAAAACATTCCGGTTCATCTCTTCACATCTGCGGGAAAAGAGGGGGGGGGGGTATGTCCCCCTGTCGTCTCCCTAAACCAGAAGACACAAAAGTCTTCACTAGTCCGTTGAACTGTTGAGACGAGAGCAATAGCGCCGCCAACCAGTAGTAGGTCCCTCCTAAGAAAAAAAGAGAGATGTCCACATACACTATCTTACGCTTACTGTCGAAGATGTTTCTAATAACAACTAAATAACCAGGCGTTGTATTAAAATATATCAATCACACCTTATGAAAGAAAAATGAAAAACAATGATTCGATAGGATCTCGTGTACATAAAGTGTAAACGATTTGATTTTATTGAATTGATTCTCCTTTTATCCAAAATCCAAATCCACAATTGGGCTATTAATATTTAAACAAAGCCCTTAGCTGGTGTTAGTTAATAATTAAAAATAAAGGTACATAATGGCATCCTATAAATATTTTTATATATATATTGATATAACCACTATGGAAAAATAAGACGTGTGTATAGCTAATTTCAGCCAAGTTCTGCAATTTTAGAAAGAGAGAGGAAGTTGAAGCTTGCTCATTTTATATAAACATTGTAGATAAAATACTATGTCCACTTATAAAACTTGAACATTACCTTATGCCGCTTAAGTAATCAAAAATACATAAAAAATAATGAATATTTTCCTTAACAAACTGGGTGAAGGCTATTGTAGATTCCCTCACTTTTCCGTCGAGTCATTGTCAGTGATTTTTTTTATTTGTATGTGATTTTAAAAAACGCGTTTATATAGATATCTTGCAATTAATATTGCGTTCCGTCAGGATAACCAAAAAAATGGTATGTCTGTAAATCAGTATCAGACTGGACTATAGTCCTTACTAAAATTGAGGTTGCACCGTTTTCTGGAGAACACTGATGCCAAAACTTTTAAATTGTTATTTGGTCAAGCATTAGACTAGTTTTCTTACTTTTAGTGTGTATATCACAATTTTTTTCTAATTATAATTGGCAGAAAATATCACTTTTGGAACATCACTATGATTTTACGTTCACCTGGCGACACAGGAGTAGCAGTGCTGGGAAAGAGTATATAACGCACGTAGAGAAACACCCTGGCTGTAGCAGTTTCGAAAATTTCCATTTTGGTCGCGCTCGCATGTTTCAACAGTGCTCTTTCTTTACTACAAGCAACAAGACGCAAATGTGATGAGAATTAGGAAACAATCGTGTGTCCGTGACCCATTCACTTGATCTCAGATTAGGTCATTGTCACTATCAGTTGCATGGGGCTCCGTGCATGTTTATGGGACGGTCTCACAGGTTACTATTAAAGTGTCAGGCCATACTGGTAGCTACCACATACCTATATGCTTCTACCGGACCCCTAACTGGAATCAGTGAATCCAAAATTTGTGTTATGTATATAACTTATATGCATAATATTATATAGTATATGCCTATGTGCAGCAGTGGACCGATAATGATGATGATGATATATAACTTATAAGTATCGTATGGAGTCAATAAATTAAATACAATATTATTTTACAACATTCCATCATTGCAATCGAATAAACCTGACACGGTCGGAGAAATACCTCTCGCTCACATAATAACGGCCTCCGACGCGCGATGGAGTTTACTCCTGAAGAACGAGCATCATTCTAAACGGATCAGTACTCAAGAGACGTGAGCGCGGTAGAACGTTACAGTGAGCGTAAATATTACACACAAAGTCTTACGCTAAAAGTAAGGTGCAGCTCAGGAGCGAGCTCACGCTCCACAAATTGTGTATCCGCCTGATACTGTCATTCCAGCGTAATATGCGCTCACGCTAGACTCTCTCATGTGGAGATATTGCAAAAAGTACAGAATTGTGTATCCGCCTGATATTGTCATGTTCCAGCGTAATATGCGCTCACGCTAGACTCTCTCATGTAGAGATATTGCAAAAAGTACAGAATTGTGTATCCGCCTGATACTGTCATGTTCCAGCATAATATGCGCTCACGCTAGACTCTCTCATGTAGAGATATTGCAAAAAGTACAGAATTGTGTATCCGCCTGATACTGTCATGTTCCAGCGTAATATGAGCTCACGCTAGACTCTCTCATGTAGAGATATTGCAAAAAGTACAGAATTGTGTATCCGCCTGATACTGTCATGTTCCAGCGTAATATGCGCTCACGCTAGACTCTCTCATGTAGAGATATTGCAAAAAGTGCAAAATCGCTTCCTGAGAATAACTACCTGCTGTCCGTGGTTTCGCAACAGCGACCAACACGAGGACTTAACTGCCCTATATCAGGGGTCACTTTCAAAACATCTCAATTGGGTGTTGCGATATGGTTACTCCAATCCAAAATTCAGTAACCAGGCTAAAGGACTGGAGTATATATTACCTAAACTGTGACAATCACCGGTCGTTGTTCATGGATACGTGACGACTACTATCAAAGTTCAGCGAACACGCTCTCAGACCGCACATCCGGTGTAGGTAGATGCAAAATTTTTGTGCCAACCCAGACATACATCAAGTCGGTCCACAGCACACGCGTTTGACTACGAACAGTCTGAGCGACACCTTTAGAGTACAGATTGATTACGATTCGATTCGCGATTTGCCTAGCTCAAATAACAGCGCCGCAGCCGTAATCCAATAAAGCTGTCAATACAGCTCAATGGCTTTCTTCGCTTAAACAGGTTATGCTGTGTAACATAAGTTCGGGAAAGAAAATACGATGCTACAAAATCAACGTGCGTGATCCATGCTCTGCTGAGCGGCCTTCGTTGTGGTTCGCAACTTAATAATTATTTTAACGAGCACTTAAATGCCTTGTACCTACATTATCTGTATCTGTCATTTTGAACAATTATATTATTATTTAAATAAAGACCAGACGACTATTTCATTTCAATTAGCTTTTATATCTAATTTATAAATTATTTTATTTTTCTATTTTATACGTATACACATATGCATAGTTTCATATTTGAGTAGGGTTCCCAGTAATGTCCCCACCATGGCAGCCTGAGGTGAACCCAGGCGAAGCCAATTGAACCGAGGGGGATCTTTGCACCCCTCTTATAAGAAGTGGGGGCTTAAAGATCAGGAGGAGGAATCGCTCTCGGTACCCCTCTTATAAGAAGGGACCAAAGAGCAACAGGAGGTGGCGCGTTTGCGCACGGGGCAAGGGGTGAGGATGGGAATCTGGCCCCTTTGAGCTGTCCTAAAGTCGGTGGGGTTGTCTTGAAGTGCGGGGCAACCCCATCTGTGGAGGTGGAGTTGGTCCCTTAAGGGGCTAACTAGCCGTCGAGGTGCCCTGATGATTTCTTGTTCCGGGGCACCTCACCAAGGGCGTCACTGATGGCACTCGCGGTGGTTTTTGTGGGTAATCGGCCACGAGAACCACACACCACTGCACCCCACCCAGACCCGGTGAAGGTGAACGCGTAAATGCGTTTCCCCGCGTCAACAAAAAAAGGATACCAGTAACGTGATTATATTTTATCGAGTGTGTATTATTTATCGAGTGTATATTATTTATCGACTCTGTATTATTTATCGAGTGTGTATTAAATAATACACACTCGAGTGTGTATTATTTTCTACATTATATTTGATCTTTGGTACATATAATGTATATTTCTTTGGCCTGCTCGGTAGATAAAACCGATTGATGGATTTAATTCTAAGTAAAGTATTCTATCAAATTTAACTACGGTGGATTGGTTTTTTCAACAAGCATGCTTGTTATGGTTACTGTTTAACAGTAGATGATGATATCAGTTAACAAACACACGTTGAAATAATAGGTATTTTAATATACAGTAGGTGTTAGCACAATTTAATTTAAAAACTGGCGTGTGTTTGATCCTGATACCAACATGTTGCATACATGCGTTTACACAGTGCCAGCTAATCCCCTTCTAAAACTGTTACAATTTTAGTCAGACCGGCATTCTCCAGCTATAACTTACTTAGTGCCCTGCTAGTACGAAGTAGTGTAATGCTGCATATGAAATGGGCCGGCACGACCTTGCGGTTTGTGAGCAGCCGGTGGTCCATCGGGGGGAGGAAGAAAAGAAGGTAACGCATCGGTATAGTACCCAATTACGCGTATATTCATGGGGTCTGTAGTCTTAAAAAGTCTCCGAGGGCTTGTTTGCTCCCCCTATACTATAAAAAAGTATACAAACGTAGTGTTTGATTCAGGATGAGGCCAATGTAGGATGACTCTCTATGCCGTGCTGTTGTGTCTATAATAGTACCAAGATGCCATTCACCTACCATGATACTAACCCACCCTGCTGGCTGTCGTCCTGTCAGATATTAACTGACTTGTTTGTTCTCGGCAGAGACGTGATACCCCTTCCGAAGTTGAGCGACGAAGGCTACAGAGTGACCGTCTTCAGAGTGAAGCCGAACTACCCAGACGTGGACGTGCACGCCGTCATCCGCGTCATACTGCTCATGTCCGACGTGAGGATGGGAGAAGAGACTTTGATCTCTGGCGACGTTTTCGTGTGGGAGGTAAGAACTAAGAACAATTCCATTTGCTATTGCTACGAGAGCCGATCTACCTCTATCCTCTTTGTCTTCTTGTCGATTGCTCGTTGCAGATTCATACGATGAAGAACAACAACAACAACACATCTTCATGCCAGTTCCCTAAGAATGTGAGTAGAGGGAAGCTGAACCAATTATTGGTAGGCGCGCCCCGCGTTTTGAATTTCTTGATATTATTCGTTATCGGGATCATAAAAAAGTTTGTCAACAAAAGATTTATTTGAATCAACTTGTCTATTATATGCATCGATTACCGTTATATGTAAATTCTTACATGTCCGTTAAAAAGATAACGACATTCTCTCTCTCTCTCTCTCTCTCTCTCTCACTCTCTCTCTCCCTCTCTCTCTCTCTACTTTAACTGACGCGTTTTAAGCGGCCTTCCCTACACCGTCTACTTTGTCTCTATTACCGAAACAGTCGAAACGCAAGCAAAGAGCAAAGACTGTAGTACTGCGACACAACTGCGTAAGTCGCACAAACGATTTGTGTTCCTGGTACGAAGCATTTGCTTACCTTCCTACCCATACTGGCTGCTCGTTTGCTCCCCACGCAAAATAATATAATGATGATATTTAATACACATTATGTTCTTACTATAGAGGCTCGTATGGATAAAATTAAGTAGACTAAGACTAACTGCTAAATTTTAATAGAATAGCCGGGGGCAAACGAGAAATGGGAGCTTTTTCAACCACCAACGCCCATGAAGATCCACATATTTACTATTCAGATGCGTTGACCTCTCTCCCCCCCATGGACTACCGGCTACTCACAAACCGCACGAAACGCGACACTGAAGATGTTTCTTTACGGCGGTATTATGTTAGCGAGAGGTACCTCCCAGATCGTGCCGGCCCAATTCCGTTGCATAGCGGATGTAGTGTCATGCACTTTGCATGGCACTACCTCCTCCTATGCACCATGGCACTACCTCTTCCTAAAAAATAAGATAAAATCAGACGGGCTCACACGCTATAAGTGTCTTGTTATTTTCACACAATGGCCCATCGCACACTCCCATGTGCGTGCAGCGTGCAAGACATCATATAATCAGAATGTACAATTAATTATAGTTTTGTACGTGAATTCGTGATTAGCTATACTCAAACATACGGAAACACGACTCAGGAGATCGTCTACCCGACCAACGTTCAATGGGCCTATGAGATTTTACAATAGTAGGTATAATAACAATTCGGACTTCTCCAATTCCTTTCCAGACGTAGGTTGGGTACCTAAAACCTGGGAACAAAATGGTGTACATCCTATAGGTACACCATCCCGTTAGATACATAATAATCATTTGGATGACCGTATTGTCCATACACGTTCTATGGGCATTGTATACTTTTCGGCATGTCCGTCTCTCCGTCCGTAAGTCACAGACATTTTACTCGGATATTATCGGTCTGAGTACTATCGGTGTCAGTGCTGTGACCACGACTTCAACATGTGTGGCGTTATTCGTTTTTCAAGTCGCCTTATGACTTATACTTACACGTAGAAACATATTTTCGTGAAATGGTCTTATCCTCTTTTAATTAGTTGTAATCATGCTGTACCATGTGCTTATTAATTCACATTCCTTATACAAAATGTCTGAGTACTCGCCTAAAACATAGTTTGTTGTAGGTATCTCACATATCTGCATCCATCGCTACCCGGCTGGCGACAGCAGTGACGGCGTGTCGCAGAGCCATACATCTGGCACACGCCGCATACCCGCAGCGCCTGAGACGCATACACGTCATAGGGGCTCCGGCCGTCTTCGCAGCCTCCTTGAACTTAATGAAGTCCTGGGTTAATGAGAAAATAAGGAAACGGGTAAGCATTCATACAGATATTGAGAGTGGAGGTATACGAAATGGACAACACTCCATCTTCGCTAGCACTCGAGTCGGAAATGTTCCGCTCAAGCACTGAGTTGTAATTACGATGTAAGCCATAATAGTGTAATGCTCTCAAGTATAACATTCTAACAAGTAACACTTAGAATATCATTATATAATACCGAGGAACTATATATCCAGAAAGGTTATTTCTTAGAATAGCGTTCACTCCCGGCAGTAAATATTTACCATAATAGAAAGGAAAATAAAAGATGCCCAGGTATGGCTGTGAATTACTTACACCGTTGTACTATGCTTATAAACTCTTATAAGTAACAGGAATACTTTCAATGTAAGCAAATTTTGCTTGCTTACATTTGTTTTATTTTTACCATGGGAAGCAGATTTTAAGCCTTACTTCGGCTTGTTAGAAGCATTTTATATGTGTAGATATTTGTTGTTGTGTTAGTCACTAAATTTGACACGTAATTCATATTTGTTGAAAGTGGTTAGTTAGTACTTGCCCTATTGGTGCAGTTAGTTGTTTGACGTAAATCCACTGCTTGGTATATGTATTTCGTTGAGTCATTGAGAGAGCCTAGAGATAAGATGTTTTAAACGCGTTTATTGTAGTACATACACATAAGTATCACATTAATTAGCAAATTGTTGAGTTGAATATTTCGGTCATTGTTGTAGCCTAAGGACATGCTCTGTAAGTTGTCGTATGAACTAAATTATATCCTGACCGCCGCAGCCGTGGTACCCGCGCTTCGGAGAGATTCCTCAATTTATATAAAATCTTCCTGGCTCCCATCTTTGTATGTAAGTTAGTTAAGTATATAATCTTATATATAATTTTGGTATATAAGATTTAAGTTCCGTAATAGCCAGTTCAGAGCTAGTTAAGTAGTAGTAACGATTACATATATTAAAAATGTATGTCTAGGTTTCACATGATTGTATTTATTTAGTTGAACTCGACAGCAGCCCGTAACAAAATTGACGTGTAAATGAATAAGTAAAACAAATAAAATAAAAGCTACCTCGTCAACAAACGAAATAAGATGTATAAAACAAGTTGTAGGTGTCGATGGACCATAATTAAATTTTTTCCGTCAAGAGTTTTTTTTCCATCGATTACGAAATTTGGTGACAAACATTAGGTTCTATTTAAAATTTCTAATGAAATACCTACTAGTATAAGCGGGCAAATGAGAATTTCGAGCAATTTGACGACTACCCACGCCCATAGACATCAGCACATTTTCCTCACACCTTTCCACCTCCCGTCCAATGGGTCAGTTGGCCGGTCCCCAGTTGGTCGAGATGTTAAACATTCGGCCTTGCTCATCTCCTGTTGCCTTTAGTATAATGTATTTATTGAATACAATTATTTTTCAGTACCTATTGCACACGACGACTGACGCGCTGCTGGAGTACTACCCGGCGCGGGTTATTCCCGCGGAATGGGGAGGCGGCGCGGAGTCCCTGGACGTTCTTTGTAGGAAGTGGCGGTCGTTCGTAGACTCGCGCAGAGACTTCGTGCACAAACTTAACGACGTGTGCCAAGAAGTGCCCGAGACGAAATACAACACCGACATCTATGGAGTAGTTGGATCATTCAGGAAACTAGACATCGACTAGCAGTTTTTTTAACAGAAAATAATAGTAGGAGTATTATAATAAACTAGCAGTCCGTCCTGACTCTGCGTGGATATTTCACGAAATATGGCAAAATTTAATTAATGTACAAGAATATAAAAATTATAAATCGATGGTAATGATGATTCAATGTCACGGCAATGACAACAAATTAAATTTATGACAGAATAAAGTCTGTAGGGATAGCTAGTTGTTAATGATTCTGTAGCGAAATAAGGATTTACTTTTTATAGTATTTAATAATATAATTGCGAAATAAGGATATTTTGTTTGACAACTTTGCTTAAATTACTGAAGTTTCATAAAGATCAAAACGTTTCAGTACAAATTAAATAGCCCATATTAAACACAAAATATGTAGGATTCTAACGATAAAATATCAGAGCATCTAGTAGCTTGGGGGCATATTCAATGCAAACAACCAAACAATCAAACAGTCAAGTGTTTTCTCTTTGAAATCACAGATTCAAATGTAACTTTTGTTTACTTATAAGGTGTATACTTTGTACCTACGTAACCGACATAAACTAGCTATTCAGACAAAACGTCGCCATGTGTTGTCTGATATTGAAAAAAATATGCATTTCCATATTATGAACATCACTAGTGTTTGTACGAGTACATACAAACCATACCCTGGCAATGATGTTAAAAAATTAAATATATCTCCCGTTTTATATCAGGTGATATCAGGGATCGGCTACCCGCGCCCATCGCGGAGATCTGACCAGGATGCCATTTTTTACATGGGTCGACTGTGATCGACCTCTGCAACACAGAAGACAGACCAGGCCCAATCCTAGATTAAGTTAAATTCGAATACAGGAAATCCGGATTTTCTCGCGATGTTTTCCTTGACCGCAAGAGCGGTCAGAAAATTTATTTTGAAACTGATAAAATATTAAAAAAAGTTATTGGTGCAAGGCGGGGTTCGAACCTGGATCACCGGTATGGGAGTCCGAAGCGCTTACCACTTGACCACTGCAACCATTAGCAATAATGTACGCAAAAATAAAATAATTATTAAAATTGATGCAGTTGCTCTGGAGCTGACATATAGGGAGTTTCATTGTTATTTGCTTACTCGTATAGATAGATAAACTAAACATGTAATTATAATACTCGTCAAAAATATCTAACGGTATTAATTAAAACTCGTAATTTTATAGATGTCTAAATTTATATTTTGTAAAGGGCCTTACCGGAGAGGTACCCCTCACACACACGAGGGTTCCCGTTCAAGTAAATATGAAATGAACTACAGATATATTTGTAATTGTTTTGTGCTGTGATATACTTAAGTATACATATTTTTAACAAATCCTTAAGTGGTAAAAGCAACACTCACACAACTCAGAGGTTTGACAAACGAGGGTTAGTGGAACGGACGGACAGCAGAGGCTTACTACCGTTAGCACTCTTTTGGTACGGAGCACTAAATAATAAAAATAAGGAGGTAATTGATAACGTATCTACCAACCAATTTTTTATTTAAATATTATATAATTTTTTATGGATACAATTATTTTTATTTGAATAAATGTTAGGTGTGTATGTCGGTTAAACACCAATTAAGTTTTTCATTTCCTTGGAATTGAATGATGCCGTACTGAGAAGAAATACGGAAAAAAGAGATACACATTATGGATAGAGAAGAAAAGCCAGCCAAAAACGCGTGCATCTAAGTCGAAATAGAAAGCAAACGTGGTTTATTTTCCGTCCTTTTTTTATTTGCTTCTCTCTGCGCAATGCGATTGCGAAATTAGATAGACAAAGATAGTATATTGTTTCTCACCTTCTTTCTCATACTATAAACCAAGAAAGTCGCTCGCAGTCATACGCCTATTTTATCTATATTATCTCTATGGAGTTATGTCCTATGATGCGTTAAGTAAGACTACACATTCTTTACACACATGTAGTACTCGGCGCACTCAAACACTAAAACCCTTGCCTACCGGGCCTCTAACTCGGATTTACCCGGATAACCGGACACCCTGAAGGCCTAACCAGCATTAGAAAAAACTATGAGCGTTCCGCAAACTTTTTTGTTCAAGCGACACTTTTTAAGGATACACCTCAAGTTTAAAAAGTTGTTCAAGTGCGAGTCGGACGCGACCATAGAGGGAGGGTTCCGTTCCAACCACAGAGCTGCAGTGGTAGTAACGAGAGGAGCTGATTAACTTGCATACTCTAACAAACGGCGATAATATTTTTTCACGCAACTATAAATGTTCTAAATCTGTTCGTGATAATTTTAAATTTCCGCAAATAAATCCGCAAAGTTTCTAAGATGGCCTTATTTTTCGACTCAGACCAACTAATGATCGCGGTACACCAGTCTCTGCGCAAAACTGCTTTAGACTACACGACCGAACAAACTTCTTTAGTTATACGAAACGTAACTGGTTATCACAAGAAGAGCGAGAAAGAAATGTGTACGCGTTTGCTCTTTTGACCCTACACTGATAAACGAAACGTAAACGTCTCTCTCTTTCTATCATCGTGCTGTTATATGGCTTTAATGGATAGTCTTTTAAAAAAATAATCTTTATTACTGCTAGAACAAATAGTAAAATATAATAATTAACTTATGACAAATGGATATAGACATTGTGCGCGACCGTCAGGTCTGATGTATGGATAGAGACTGAGCTGCCGGGCTAAGAGTTATACTCAGGTTCCGAGAGTGTATTGCTGATGGGCCATAATCAGGTGTATTCAGCATTAAAGTCTCCGACTTCTGGACATAACAGTGCGGTTTGTGAGTAGCTGAAGGCCCATCGGAGGAGAGGTGAAAAGGAGAACAAAGCCATGAACATCAGCATAGTTACTATGCCGATGTTCATGGGCGTCGGTAATCGTAAAAAGGCTTCGATTGTACGTTTGTTCCTTTTACTATAAAGACCTCTGGACATAACACCTCCTCCTTCTAGAGAAGACTTGGGGTGGTACAAGTCTTCAGCTAGTGGCGACTCCTGGTGGGAGCCCTATTAGCCTGCCTGAGGGCTTTGTTTCCTTGGCAATATTTGCAATGTTTGACTTAGGTTTCTATGTCACTGCGCATCCCCTTCCAATAGTACATTTCTTTGATTCTGCTGTGGATACGGACGGAGCCCAAGTGGCCTGCCTTTGGGATATCGTGATTCTCAAATAATATTTTTTTAATTTCCATATGGCTATATTGACTGTCAATGATGTATACTACTCGAAACAAAATGAGGGCCATTAGTTTATTTACATGGAAGTGTAATTTTGTAAACCGAAGGTAACTGATAAGTAGCATTATATTCATATTACGAACTCTTTGATGCCTGATCTTTTTTATGCCTTTTTCATTTTATGTGTTCGTGTTCCTAATTTGAAAGTATTGGCCATCATTTTAAGAAAAAAATAATTGGATGTTATTCTTATGTTTTTCTTTGATTGTCTTCTTAACTTGTTCCGGTTATTTTAGAAAAAAAAGTATTACTTTTTTAAATGATTCATTGATCATCTCGCGTTAATCATGCCACCAGTACGAAGGTACATGGATATAATTACAGCAACCAGAGCCATAAATATGATACAAGAAGGACGTCCTCAGCGTTACGTTGGTTTGCAGTTGAGTTTTTCAAAATGGACTATGGAGTCGCTTCCAAGAGACTGGCATTGTTGTCAGGAGAGTTCGCATAACAACGACTCATGAGGATCGGTACATCCAACTAAGTGCTCGTCGTGATCGTGCAGTAGCGGCCCGTAAGTTACAACACCACCTGCGGCTGACAACGGGTACCCGTGTCAGTAATCAAACCAACGTAATCGATTGCACGGAGACCAGCAAACGTCAAGACGACGAGTTGTTCGAATACCTCTGAGCAGGGTTCAACGTGCAAACCGATTAGGATTCTCCCGTCAGTATTTGAACTGGGGATTAATCACTTCTCTAAGTATGTCTGGAATATTAGTAGGCTCCATTTCTGGAAGAGGTAAAATGTCTTCTTTCTTCGGGGTTGAAGGATGCCGGTGGTTCTAGCATATATTTTGAATCGATGTCCGTAGAGATAGAGGCTGAATAATTTTGTTCCGAAAATTATAGCGACGCAATCCTTTTCTGTTGTGCTATAGCTGCACTCAGCTTTATTTAATGTATAGGAGGCATATGCAATGGGGAGATCTAGTCCGATTTGACAAAATTGCAGAAATTGCAAAGTTCGATGCGTCACAAGTGAGGAGGAAGAGTTGTGTGAAATCTGGATAGGCTAGGACAGGTGATGAGATTGATTTGTTCTTTAAGGATTCGAAAGCAATTTGTTGCTCGTTTTTAGAATGAAATGGATTATCTTTCTAAAGCAGTCATGTTAGTGATTGATACCAGTCCTAGAATGGATTTGATTTGTTTTAATGATTTAGGCTTAAGGAAATTGGATATGGCTTTAGTCTTTTCGGGATTTGGTTTTGCCATCCTTTCCGATTATATGGCGAAGGTAGGCTACCTCTTTCCGTAGGAATTCGCCCTTGTCCGGCTGTAGTTTCAAATTAAAGTGCCTGAGTCTATCAAACACAGCTCGTAGAATCTGGTAGATTTCTCCTATAGTTATATCGTTCAGTTTAGGATAATCAATGACTACGCGCCATTTCCTTTCACTTTGATTATCTAACTTCTTAGGGACTATCCAGATTGGTGAACTCCAGGGTGAGATGGAAGGTTCAGTTATATTCTATTGGAGCATTTCGTTTATTTGAGTTTCCACTTCCTTTTTGTGTCATTCGGGGAATATATAAGATTTGGTATGTACCAGTGGTCGTTCTAATTTTGTAATTTAGGATGGAAGTATAAGAGAGGTCTTAAGATCACTGAAAAAACGTCAGAGTAGTCTGTGCACACATCTTCTAAAGCGTCAGATTCCTCTGTGTTCAAATGATCGAATCTCAAGGATTGTATAACTTTACTAGCTCTGTCAGTAGAATATCGAGTATTTAAATTTATTTCAAACGATGTCGGATGTAAAGGTTCCAGAATTAGTTTTAAATTTGGATTCATATTTATAGTAAATTCTGAAGCTACAGGAAGATTAATTCTGTCATTGTCTTTAACTCTCACTATACAATTGGATACTAATAGGTGGTCGGTAATGTGTTGGTCCAGGATTATACCTTCTTTGAGGCCATCGTTTTTCACGGAACACTCAATGACTGTTTCTGAGCGGGGCGGAATAATATAGGAAGGATTAAAATAACATAGGAAGGAAATGTAATTGAATATTGAACTTACCTATTTTATGAGTATTTTTGATGTAATCAATTGTACAGCCGTGGTCTGTTAGAAACCAATGATGTCGTCGAATTGTAAATAAATTTCTTTTAGGACATGGAATTTATACTTTATGTGTTTATTTTCATTTAGTTCTATTTTAAGTTGGAAATGGTTGGAATAACGCAGTTACGTCCTACACCTTTAAGTTTATCTGATTCTCTTATGAGCTTTTGAGTTTTGAAAATGCAGGATGATTTACGTAAGCTTATAGAGGGCCCTGAGTCTACTAGGAGTGAAAGAGGGATGTCGGATACATTGGTTTGTAATAGGATACGAGGTAGTAAGTCTATGAAATCAATATAGATACGTCATCTATATCGATTTCATAGATTTTAAGATTGCGTTTTTGATTTAGAAATTTCGATGTGTCATGTGCGATGAGACCTTCCTTTTGGGGCTGGTTACCCTGTGCTGTGGTTCTAATGTTATGATAGGTCAGGCCTTCCTTGTGGGGCTGGCTACCCTGTGGCATGGCCCTACTAGGGATAATGATGGTATCGTCTTGAACAATAAGAACTTGCCCCGTGCGATACCCATCTAAGCGTTTAAATTATCATTGCTGTCATCCACTGCAATGTCTGCTTCATCTTGCTGCTCATAATCATTTTTGAGAGTATCTGCTAAATAGTTCACCCTCACAAGATGTCTAGTCTGAGGATTAAATTGTGTGGGTCATGATATCTTTAATTTATTATCATTATACTCCAGTTTTTTACAGGTTAAAATATCATGGCCCGGCATTTTACAGTATCTACAGAGTTGTGACATTTGCGAATTAGATGGCTTTGTGTTGTGAATAAGTGTGTTGGTGTTAAAGCCCGGATTTAAGCCAGGTCGTGAGGATCCCGGTCTATTATAATTATTATTTCTGTTAGAATTATTCGGCTTGGTTTCGTTTGGTGCCCTCTTATATAAAGCCTGCTGAATACGTTCTTCCGATATGGCCAGGTTAATAGCCTCGTTCAGATTCCTTGGCGACCTACAACTTATAATATTTGATATTCTAGGTTACAATCCCATGAGGAAATGATGGAGAGATGTGGATGTAGACACTGACAGTTGTGACAACAATGTTTCGACTCGAAGAGCAAACTGGCTTACACTGTCTAATGTCCCTTATTTATTCTCCTGTAATTATGTGAATAAGTGGGCATAGTGTTTGCGGCTACCGAATTGGTTCTTTAGAATCTTTTAACTGGTCCCAATTCGGGCTTGAGCAGGCTACTTCCGCTTTACCGCTCAGTTGGCTAATTATGTATTTAAATAGAATAGGCTTTTGTGTCTCACTGGCAAGCTCATAGGCGTTATTACAATTAACTAAAAATGAGTTCAGGGTGTACCTACTCCCATCGAAGGGTATAACAAATTTAAACAAAGTATTAAGGTCCATTTCGACTATTATGGTCGATGATTTTGTCGCACGAGTAGGTGTAGGAACTGGAGTCGGTGGCTTAGAACTATCCGACATTTGAATATCTAGTTGTAACTTTTCTCATTGCCCCATCGATGTAAAATAAAATATTAAAATTAAAGCAATGTGTTGTACAACCCTGATTTATAACGATGACTAAGGGCTCACAGTACGCAGATAAGTGCGGCGGTGATTTTTCGCATGCCGGTTTCGGATTTCACATTACACGATGTGAAGGTTGTTGTTGTCTTCTTTTTATGCTGGATGCGGTAGCTGGTTGCGAGTAGCTATTCTGCTCTAAGTGGTTAATTGATTGGTTGATGGAGATCCTGACAAGGGTTAGGCTGCCGATAGCAGGATGATGAAGATGCACTGGATAATGTCCACGTTGATGATGTTATTTATTTATGTTTAAACTTTCACAATCACTGAGTATTTTTTAAGGTTCACGGATTTTCACAACTTTGGTAAAATGTGCGTGGTCTACAGCAGATTTCCGTAGCACTGGGGATTTTCCGATCCCACCGCTGCCACCAAATGTTATATGGCTTTAGTGGAAAGTCTTTTTAAAAAATAAACTTTATTACTGCTAGAACAAATAGTAAAATATTATAATTTACTTATGACAAATGGATATAGAGATTGTACGCGACCGTCAGATCAGATGTATGGATATAGACTGAGCTGCCGGGCTAAGAGTTATACTCAGGTTCCGAGAGTGTAATGATGATGGGCCATAATCAGGTGTATTCAGCATTATAGTCTCCGTCCTCTGGACATAACAGTGCAGTGTTTGTGATTAGCCGAAGGCCCATTGGAGGAGAGGTGAAAAGGAGAACGAAGCATCTGAATAGTAACTATGATGATGTTCATGGGCGTCGGTAATCGTAAAAAGGCTTCGATTGTTCGTTTGTTCCCTATACTATAAAAACAAATCACTACAAGAACTCATTCATAGTTATGATCATTCTCAGTGCTCAGCTGGAGTTTTTTATAGTATGAAAAAAAAAAATAAGAAAAAGGAAAATATATAAACAGTATAATGGGGCAAACGAGAAATGGGAGCCTTTTTACGACTACCGACGCTCATGAACTTTCGCATTATTACTGCTGCTTGTATCTTGGGCTACCATTATACACTTTCAATTTGTGGTTAAGGAAATAAAGTGCTAAAAGATTGTTGAATATCTACTAAATGTTAGGAAGTCGTTGGGCTTCAGTTCTACATAGTGACATGGTAGTGTGTTTGATTGTGAGAGTGAAAGTAAATATGGGCTGAGAAAAGGTAGTTTTGTAAACACAGATATAGTTAGTTTTGATAACCTTTAGAGTGTTATCTTTACCAGCCAGTTCCTCATCACTTTGTTTGTTGGCGTAACAAATAAATTCTGTTGATGTTATGCATATGTTGTGTATGCCGTTCATGTATATAAGGAAAAATTGGGCCAAATATGCTACCTTGGGGGTACTCCGAAATTTGTTAGCATTTTACTGAAATGACCCTCCATTTCAACGATTTGATCTCGCGCTTAGAATAGTTTCTAAGACAGTTCAAAGATGCACCGCGAATTCCTCTATTTTCAAGCTTTAAGAAGGACTGTTATACAGTCGAGTCCACTGTCGAGATGAGAAGAGAGTGTAAGCAACTTCACTACATCCTTAGTACACTTTTGTCTTCTAAAACCAAATTGCTAATTTGATAGTATTCTAATTAATCATACATTATAATATCAAAATTGAGATTTGTTGCTTTATTACTGCATAGGTAAGGTAACTAAGATGTCGGAATTATTGTCTCGTCAATTGCTTGTCCTTGCAACAATCTTATGTCAACGGCTTCGCTAAGCTAAGCTAAGCCGTGGGCACAGCCACTTATTAATAAAACAATTAAAACATTAGACCACCTCGGAAACAATAATTGTAACTAGGTATTTCAAAAACAATAACCTACCCTTTCTTCCATCAGGAATTGACTATACATTCCATCAACTGTGTAACATAATAGATGGGTTACCTCGTAGACCGGGAACGTAATCTAATTGGTATTAAAATACGAATATCAAATGGTTTGTATAATTCACAACGACATTTAGTTTAAATTTACCAAAAAATAAACCTAAGTCGTAAAGAAATATTTTATACATAGGAACATTGGTTTTAAAACGATATAAAGACAACTCACTATTTTTTGATTCGCTCATAATGTGTTCATTTAGACCTCATACAAAAGGCTTTATTGGAGATCGAGTACTTAAGCGTATGTGCTGCCAATTGGTAGGTTAGTATCATTCTTTCGGTGCACACGTCTCTGTCTATATACAGGGCCTCCTGCCTGAACCTGGGCACCTGAAGCCTCTTAAGGCTCCGACGTTCCGACGTCGTTGGTGTCACTCTAAGTCCCGGGGTGACCGGCTTTTGAGATGAAGACCGGTTCTTAGTTGTAGACCGGCCAGTCGCCGGTTGCTCTGTTGCTAATAGATACGGGGCGTCCCCACCACGGTGACCGAAGTTTCTCGCCGGGGTTTTTGGACGATAGTGGCACTCTTTTCTTGCTACAGAAAAAGACTACAGATTATAAACTTAAGAAGAGCCTAAACGGGTTAATGTTTTTTTTATTTGTTTAGGTTGATGAATTGAAGGTATGACATCTCCTAAGATTCATCATAATAACACGACTGACACCGGGTACATTCAAAAACATTTGGTTTTTTTCTAATTGAATATTAGTATATTATGGTAATTTTTAACCTTCAGTTATATATGCTTCTTAATTCTTATATTGTGTCTTAGTTGCCCTACTATTCATATCGAACTCAGACCGGTCCCTGATGGGAGATCTAATGATGGGATGAACAGGACTGGACTTACTTGCTCTGAATAATTTTTAATAAAATATTAGTCGTAACAGATAATAATGTTGATAATACCATTATAGCTGAATTGGGCCAGCAAGACATGGAATATACTTATTATTTAGATTATACTAGTGTGAGTTGATGTCTAATGGCACAAATAAGAAACATAAGCTCACAGGTCGTACAGCGATTATTATTTAGGTCGCTGTACGATTTGTGAGAGCCCGATGGCCCTTTAGGTTACATAATGAAAATGTGACTAATATATAGATGATTGAAACGTATTTGTCGTTCAACGGATTATGAAAAAACCAAATCGTGAACAATGTTGTGTCAAAGTCTAATGTGTCAATCTGTCATTTATTAATTTGTCATTTGTCATTACGTGGCCTCCAGTACGAGTAAATATTGAATGTTCAAACTTAATTTTTAACATTTATTTTAAATAATAGTTCATGTAATAAAATGACAGCAATGTATAATTGTTTCTGCTTAATAGCACTAATAGTAGCTACTTTATTATCATCATCTCATTGCTATACTATTACAGTAGATGCACACGCCGAAGAGTGCTTTTTCGAAAATGTAGATGCCGATACTAAAATGGGTGAGTTATTAATGCACACAGCATAATATGCAACATTGCCTAAATAAAATATGATCACAGTTCTTTAAAAACTTATTTTTTTATATATTGTTCCAATGTATTTATTTACCTCTACTTCAAAATCCCAAATGTAGGTAACAGTTATTTACAGCAATATGCTTAAAAGTTGTTGTTGTCGATTGCGGTTACTCATGTTCTAGACTTATGAAATCAGTGCGCATCTAACATTTGTGACATCAAAATGAATTGACTGAAAATTAAACAAAACAATAATATTGTTTTACAGGTCTAACCTTTGAAATAGCTGAAGGTGGTTTCCTGGACATCGACGTAAAAATTGTAGGGCCCGATGGTGCGGTAATCTATCGTGGTGAACGGGAGTCATCTGGAATGTATACCTTCTCCGCCCCTACTTCTGGTCGATACACATACTGCTTTAGTAATCAAATGTCTACTATGACTCCAAAGGTAAATAATATTTCTCAATTATATACAATTTGTAACACCACATTGATAGCCAATCTAGATTAGTCGGATATTCCCATGCGAATAAGAAAAAATAGTTCCTTGATGTCATTCATAGTAAATCATTGAACCTTTCATCATATATTTGCTTTACCAGCCCAATGTTTATTTTCCAGATTGTTATGTTTAATCTGGAAGTAGGTGATGCACCTCATAAAAAAGCAGATGAAGCAGAAGAAGAGGTGAACCATAATAAATTAGAAGATATGATCAAAGAACTTGGCAGTACTTTAAAAACTGTTAAGCATGAACAAGAATATATGCAGGTAAGAAACAATTGTTTTTTCAATGCAGGCATGTTGTTGTGTATAAATAATCAGCAATGGGCCTATAAAGGAAGATAATTATCATGAAATCAGATTAGATAATTAAAACGGCCACAAGAGCCCCTACAAAAGTCAAAGGCATAGCCTAGTGGCTGACCCTAAACTACAACAGTCAGTCTACTTTGCTCTTGCCCAGTCGCTGCTCAACTACTGTATTACCATCTCAGATGGAGCCGCAAAAACTACAATGATACAACTAGAGAGATCACAAAGAGTTATTTTAAGTCTCATTATTTCTACCTTATTACTAACATACATAACTTTTTTTTATACAGAGAAAGTATTAACTGTTATCAAGCATCAACTACTCATACTCAATACAATCATTAACCAACATTCTCTACTCACCTTTTTTTTTTCGGAGGGACCTATTACTGATTGGTGGCACTTGTCCAGCCTTAACAGTTCTAATGACTACGAAAGACTTTTGTGTCTTCGGGTTTAGGGAGGCGATAGGGGGACAGACCCCTCTCTTTTCCCACAGAACGCTGGTAGGGCAGCTAGCCAACCTCCAGGTGTTCGTGGCCAGGGACCTCAATGCCAAGTCCACGGCTTGGGGTAACCCGGTCACGAATCCGAAAGTGAGTGAGCTGGAGAAGTGGGCTGTAGCTGCCGGACTATCCCTCCTCAATACAGGGACAGTCCAGACGTGCGTGTGATGATCGGGAGGTTCCGTGGTGGACGTCACTTTCGCCACGCCGGCCATCGCACGCAGAGTGGAGGGGTGGAGACGGAGGTGGAGACACTCTCGGACCACCGCTACATACGGTTCGGGGTGTCTCCAGCTTCCGTGCATCCGACGTCATTGTCGTCGTCGCCTAGGGGGCATAGCCGGTTTCCACGTTGGGCTGTCACTAGGCTCAACCGGGAGCTGGCAGAGGAGGCCGCCATCGTCGGCCGTTGGAACCTCCCGCCGCTGTCGGAGTTAGGGGTGGACGAGGCCGCTGGTCGTCTCTGCGACGCATTCACCGCGGTTTGCAGAGCGGCCATGCCGCCCGCGAAGAGTCCGCCCCAGCGGCGGGCACTCTATTGGTGGACGGCCGAATTGTCCGGCCTCCTCGAGAGGGATCCCTGGGGCCGACCGTACAAATGGGCGCGGAACAAGCTCCGCGCCCCTTCGGCCCTCATCATGGAGACGCTCCAGCCGGGCCAACTGGGGAGGACCGTAGGGGAATTGTTCCCCGACACACCCAGGATGGCTCAGCAGACATCGGACGAGGAGGAGGGTGTTCCGCCACCCGTCACGGAGGCTGAAATGGAGGCGATTCCGACTCGCCTCCAGAGTAAGAAGAGGGCACCGGGTCCAGACGGGGTACACGGGAGAGTGCTGGCGATCTCTCTCGTGCACCTCGGGGATAGCCTCCGGAAAACTTTTGACCACTGCCTACGGTCTGGTCAGATCCCGGGGGCATGGAAGGTGGGTCTGCTCTGCCTGCTTCCAAAGGCAGGGCGGCCCATGGACTCGGCTTCGTCGGTTCGACCGGTGGTGCTGCTGAACGAGACCGGGAAGGCTTTAGAACGGATAGTGGCCTCCCGTCTCGTTCGGCATCTGGAGGAGGGCGCGGGACCCGGACTCTCGGGAGTCACAGTTCGGGTTCCGGGCACGCCGGTCGATTATCGATGTCCTGAAGCGCCTGCGGGCGATGACGGGTGAAGCGGAACTCAGGGGAGAGGTGGTGGTCGCGGTGTCATTGTACACCGCGAACGCTTTCAATAGCCTCCCGCACAGCGTGATACGGGAGGCACTGAAATTCTTCAGGGTGCCTCCCTATCTTGTGAGGCTATTAGAGGCGTATCTCTCCGATCGCAGAATGGCTCTCGAGAACCTCCCCGGGATGGGTGTCATCTGCTACGCGGATTACACCCTCGTCCAGCCCGGGGTCGAAGCTATAAGGAGGTGGGCGTTGACCTCGTGATCAGCCCCATAGAGAGGTTAGGACTTCGGGTAAGACTTGAGAAAACCGAAGCCCTTCTCTTCCGCGGGACGGGCCGCAGGGGGCCCCCACCGGGGACCGCTCTGCAGATCGGAGAGGAGAGGGTCAGGTTGAGCCCCCACATCAAATATCTGGGGCTCATCCTTGACGGAGGGTGGACCTTCGGCCCACACTTCCCTATGTTGGGACCGAAGGTCGTGAAGCCGGCGAGTGCGCTGGGTAGACTCCTCCCGAACCTCGGAGGACCCAGCGCCGCCTGCAGGCAGCTGTACTCCGGTGTCTATCGGAGTATGGCGACGTGCGGTGCTCCGGTTTGGGCGGATCGTCTCACTGTGAGGAGTAAGGCCCATCAGCGCTCCGCGCAGGGGGTCGTCGCAGTGAGGTCGATCCGGGGGTACCGTACGGTATCGTGGGCTGCAGCGACACCCCTAGCCGGCGATCCCCCGTGGGAACTCGTGGCGGAGGTCCTTGCCGAGAGTTGCTCCTATGTCTCGGATAGGAGGGCTCTCGGCCTGAGCCCCACGCATGACACGCACGGATTCGCCGGCTAGGGCATGTGGCGTTAATGTAGAGGTGGGGGGAGGACCTGGCGCGGCAGCCGTACGGAAGAGAGATAACGGTTGCCTTGTGCCCGGTCCTCGAGCGGTGCTTGCGCCGTAGGCGCTAACCCTTCACCTTCTGTCTGACGCAGGTACTCACCGGGCATGGTTGCTTCGGTGAGTATCTGTGCAAGACGGCCCGCCCGCAGGGAGCCGACGACTCGTTGTCACGATTGTGACGCTGCGGTGGACTCGGCCCAGCACAGTTCGAGGTGTGCCCGAGATAGCCGGCGCTGCGTCACGATCTGACATCAGTTGTCGGAGGGGACTTATCAAAGTCAGCGACAGCGACGAGTCCTATCAGGCGATGGTTTCCTTCTGCGAGACCGTCATGTCCCAGAAGGAAGCCGACCGAGCGGGAGAGACAGGAGGCTGCCGACGCGGCCATCCCCCGCCGGCGTCGAATGGGGGTACGAAAGAGGCGTTACCCGCAGCGCCTTCAGTAGTGGCCCCTGTGTTCCGTGTCGGGCCGGGATGGGAACTCGGTCCACTTCCAAAGACACGGCGAAGTGGGGACTGTCCTAGAGTAGTCGGACAGTCTCCGATGAGGTGAAGTTTGGCCTTTTCGCCGAGGCCAGCCTGTCGCTGGAAGGGTCCTGTCGCCTGCACATCCGGGACCCTCCATTTATAGCGGCTGAAGGATCCCTTAGGGGTTTAGTTGGTATTGCTACCCAATGGCCGTGTCCAACATAGGTCTGTGGGGTCTACCCTGGCTCCCAGGTATCATGCGTAAATACATTCCCCTTCGTCACCAAAAAAAAAAAGGTCGGCCTCCGCACCCCCCCCCCCCTGACGGAAGGGGTTGATTTGCGCTACAACTCGACAAAAGCCGTGTTCTTGATTTATATATTTTTATTCGAGCTCTCTACAGTCTCGTTATTTTATTTCTACAAATCTAAGCTCTCAACTTACGGATTCGAACCCGGGCTCGTTTCCGTGAGCGGTATGTGAGTTTGTCATTATGTCAGTCATATGTGTTACAACTGTGTCATTGTAAGATTTCGTCGCTCGACCGGTACGAGCGGTGGGAATGTTATTGGTTCTACTCACCTATCACCCCTGTAGTGCTATAAGGAAAAGTCATTTTAATCCTGTTGACTGCCATAATAACTTTCTCACTCCTGTTTTCTTCCGATTCTTCTGTGGTGGTATTTTGTATAATAAAATCTAGACTACTCACAGTATATAATTGAAACGGAAGACATAGTGACCTCGATAGCTTCTAGAACTAAACTACTACGAAACAACAAAAACACACACGGACATGCAAACACACACACAAACGCACACACACACACACTTTGACCAGCCTCAACAGTTTAGACTGACTAGCGAAGGCTTTTGTGTGTTCAGGATCCACCAACACATTAAATTCATCCAATAATCGTAATTTTTTTTTCACTAAATGTATAAAATGTGTATTGCGGCGAGAAATAAACTATTATTATTGTATTGTTGCACTATTGGTAATTAAGAAATGGACATGCCCTAGTTCTGTGAATATCCTAAAAATGTGCAGGGACGCATTAGACGTTTAAAAAAGAAAAGCTTTGGTGCAAAATATGCATATTGCTAACTATCCTATATTATTGCTGTCTTAAATTATGGCCCACAACTAATTCCAGAATTCTGTTAATATAATTTAAAAATTATGTACTTATCATTTCAGGTGCGAGACCGTATTCATAGATCAATCAATGAAAGCACAAACTCCCGAGTTGTTATGTGGTCTATATTCGAAGCTTCTGTCCTCATGCTCATGACGGTTGGCCAAGTCTACTACCTCAAACGTTTCTTTGAAGTGCAAAGGGTTGTTTGATAATAGTTAACATTAGTGAATAAAATATTACTTAAAACTTAGATTTAATATATATCTGTTCATTGATGTCCTTTTATAATAAAATAATTTATTATGTATTTATATTTCTTTTACCACTTAT
>JAFELO010000538.1:750921-792697 GCA_017140195.1 Eumaeus atala | reverse complement strand
TAGATGTACTAATATTTTAAATAGAAGTCAAGAGGCAACTTAGTACAAAACGTAATGTCTTGTCTTGTTACATATTTTATTTTTAATGTGTTGATTTGGAATATATTTAAGATATTGGCATTACTATTTTTACTGAATATATAATAGGTTACTTAGATCTGTAACTATAGACTGAACTATTTAATGTATGCTTGTTTTGTATCGCTTTGGCAATAAAACAGAACAGTTCCAAGTGTATCCAACATTATTTAATAAACAAATAAAACAACATGTGCAAAAATAACTTCACTCCTGAGAACAATATTGACAATTATTTATTTATTAACTATATAACAAGTGTGAGCTTACAATCTAATTGGGACATAGCCAGATGGATATCTATAAGGACCACAAAGTTAGTGAATTCACTACTTATACATTTTCCTATTGTTGTATAAAATCTTTGTCATTTGTTAAGCAATGAAACTATACTGATAACATTCTCCTGTAGATTACTTTTGAAGTTTCACATCTACCAGACGTGAAGTGCACAAGCACATTTGTATTCCCAGGCAGCATACAGTGTTCTTGAAACTAAAGATATGCCAAACAAAAAAAAATGAAATTATTTCTTAATTTATACATGAACATTTCTTGTAAAAATACTCAAACTATTATGTAAAATCAGATCGCAATATGAGATATAAAATAATTAACGATTCAAAATATCTATAAATAAGTCTTTTTATAATAATATATTAGGTATTTAAACAATAATGCAAATATGTACTCGTATAGTGTATAGGTCGCTTTTAGGAAGAAAGACAGGGTCAAATTGTTACTATTGTATTTTCAAATCTAAATACATATTCACCAAGTTAAGAGTCTGTAGACGACAAAAAAACTATCAACCTCCGGTTGGGCCATGCGCCCAACTGGTGAGGTTATGCTTTTTGTAAAGGTGAGTTTCTTTCGCCGGTTCTTCTCATGTATGGGCTAGATTTAAACTGGTAGTCGACTAGATTAACGTTTAAGGTGTAATTTTTAAAATTCTAAGTTTCATGTATGAACGAATTGGGCAATCTGGCGCAGACGACGTCATACTTAGTTGGGCGTTTTTTGCGAGATTTTGAGCCTTTTGGCGATCGCGGGAAGCGAATTTATTCCAAAGAGGTTTTCAGTTGTTTTTAAGAATAGTATTTGAGTATGTTCCTAAATCTTCTGACTACTCTTTGCTAGTCAGTATACAGAAGATTTATTTACATGAGAAAGTGAAACAACTAATTAAATCCAAAAGTTCGTGTCACCACCGTACCAACCCAACCCGCGAAAAACTGATCCCTTATCGGTAGATGACATATTTTGACTATACTATTTTGGTCACGTAATCAATGTATTGAAATAAATATGGGAATTTGGGACATTCATTCCCATAAACCATGTGACGGTATGTACGAGAACAATTCTTTCACCGAAAAAAGTACAAAGCAGTGCTCGCGGTAGCGGTAGTGCAATCCGGAACACAGTTACACACTTATGTCGTTTAGAGTCTGGGTAGGTCTATGCGGCCCGTGATGAGCGCAGGTACGATAGTCCCGGCCGGCAGTTCTTTAAGACTGGCGGAAGCTCCCGGCAACTCTAGCAGCACACTGGCGCCGCAGGCACTCAACAGCCGGCTGCTGCACTGTGAACGAAAATAGCACAATGAACTATACTGGCCTATTTCGAGCTCGGTCAGAAAACATTAAGGCTAAAGGAAACTGATATTTTGTTTTTTAACACTTTTTTCCCATTATAACTGTTCTAAGTTATATAAGTAAACTTCAATATTTGTAATTTTAGGTGAACCTGGCCAACCCTTCGACATAACTCCTAGTCGGCATAAGCCACTCAGCTATAAATTTTATTGTAGCTGAAGTCTTCGATCAAAGTAGTGGAATTTTGGCAGTCATGAAATTAGCAATAGAGGTTATATTTAACAGTGTACGCATAATTAGGTTTAGTCTACATTACCTGGTTGCCCAAGAGCGTTGCGACAGGCGTTTCCTGCAGCGAGGGAAAGTGTAACTGCGCTCGCGCGTACTCGGGGCGCGGGTCAAGCGTGTGAGCGCGTGAGAGGCGCACGCCCATGCGCGCCCATTCGCCGCTGTAGCGCGTGCACTGCCGTAGCGCACGCACGGCAAACAGTAGCCCGCACACATACGCCGACACCGGATTACCTGAGTTGCATAATTTAATAGAGTCGACACACGTCATGCAAGGATCTTGATATTCATATTTTAAATTAACATTTACTTATAAGATAGAACACGTGTCAACATGCGAGGCTGCAGGAATGGTTGCATAAGTCTTTTTTCCCTTAAAAATTGTACATTAAATGTAACTGATAAAATTTTTTAGACATTTTATATCATTCTTTGGATGAGAGGTTCAACAAGCTTACAATAAGGCATAAGGAATTATGAAATTCCCTCTTTCTTGGAATTGTAACTAGAAAAAATTTATTGGAGAAGCACTGGTTTAAAGTAATCAATCATTGTCAGGTAAGTGACTATTTTAGGAAATAGGTGTCAGGAAAACATGAACCGTTTTCCAGAGACCTCGCATCATTTATACGATTAGAGTGATGATTACATTTTATTTGTACGACTCTGCTCAAATGTCAACGTTTTTTACTAAAACATACTTACCAGGTAAAGCAAATATAAACTTGAGTTTCCCTCCGAACTGGCAGGTGGCGAATGTGCTGGGTTTGCCCGGCTTCATACGGACGCGGCCGAAGTGTATAGTGGCGTTAAAATCCTAAACAATTAAACAACATTGCAGAATGTATAACTGGTGGCGTAAACACCAGAAGGACTTATAAACCTAGGTGCTAGAAAATAATAACATTTTCTTACTAATCCAGCCGCAGATAATGTCATTGTGAACCAGACTCAAAAATTTCAAGAATTGAGAACTTACAGTATATAGGAATAGATCCGAAAATAGATTTATTTCAGTGATATAATTTAAACATTTTCAGATCTATTCCTATATTTGAACTGAAAGTCCTTACTTCTTGCAAAATTTTAGGGTTAAATTTTTTGCGATGCCTTAAAAAACATGCACATAACGGCTGTATCTTTTGATTGCATTGACTTAGGAGTACTATTTTTAGGGCTGCAAGACGTTGCAGACTAAATTAGATACTATTAAATTTCGGCTTTATCCTTCCACGCGTTTCCGAGAATGTCTGGACAGACGCAAAGACCGTGAGATGAACATCAAAGTGATCCTATAATGCGTTTTCCCCTTAACAAGTGTGTGTGTACTTATGTGCACGCGATGGAAATTGTACTTCTTTGGTGTAATAAGATGAAAATCTTTTTAAAATTTTTACCTTTCGCCTTATTCTTCATCTGTAGTAAAAACGAAAGCAACAATAGAAAAAAGGTATTTAGTACATTGAAAGTTTTATAGAGAAACACTTTGTTGGTAACTTTTTTGAAAAGCTAAAATATTGACTATCGCTAACTTCAGGGTACCGGTTTTTCGTACGTGTGGGCGCGCATCGTAAAATTTACTCTCAACATGTTTCCCTAACGCGCCAATAGAAGTATAACTTCAAAAATATCATGAATGTATATTATATACTGACATTGATGAGCACAGGTTTGAGCAGGTCTCGCTCGCCCATGGACACGCCCCCGGTGCAGATGAGTAAGTCCACTCGTTCCAGGGCCTTCGCCAACGCCTGCGCCAGTTCCGCTGGCTCGTCCCGCGCGATGCCACAGTCTACGCTCTGGTATCCGTGTTCACTGGAACCCAAGGACATACAAATATATTCTTTTTTATTACACATTTTATTTATAAATGGTAATTATTGTATTGATTGTGTCGGATCAGCTGTCAGCACAAGCGGAGCACATGTTTCTATCGCATACACCGACGCGACATAATGAATTATATTTCAAGCTTCGATACAAAATATTTCAATTACATTTTTAACGTTTGAATTCAAAATAATGTTAGTGTCTATTCACGCAATCCTATATATAGGCTTCTTGGCATTCAGAGAACTCAGTCGATGCTAAATTGGTCGATCTGTTACTACTCGCGTCCAACTCAGAAGCGTAACTATCCATAATAACACGATTACTTTGAAAACTAGCGACTAGTATTCGTCGAGTCAATATCAGGCTTATAATAGCAGCTAGTAGTCATTATTTGCCACCACTTTTACAAGCCATGATAATATTTCAGCTGTATTTCAGCTTATATAAGCGGTTGCTATTAATAATAACATCTGTCGACTTATCACACGTTATATAATATAACAAATTTTATTTATATAATACACATGTGATTTAGGCGGGATTCGAACCCGCGAGTTATGACGTAACACACCGACTAACTGCCACGTCACCAACAGAGCAATCCGGTCGTCAAAATAATATCGACTTACTTCAACAATGCCTTAAGCATGGTCCTGTTGGAGTCTCTAACATGTGAAGGTCGTAGATTCTTCTCCGTGGGCTCTTGTAACTCGTTGCCCGTCGACATGAGTCCTACCTGGAAAATGTAGGAAAAACGAGAAAGACGAAAGTGTGAATATACAAACCGGTCTGTCTATTTGTAATAAGTAACATAATCGAGCAAAAAGGGTGTCTGTCATAATTCATTTTGTATGACTGTCACATTTGTTATGATGATATCCCTAAGGGCCCACTTCAGACAGACGGCGGACGTATCCAGGCTTTTTTTAGAATAAAACTATTTTTACGGACGGTACGATTTATTTAATTATTTGACTAGCTCGACGTTTCATAAGCTTTACAGCAACCATGGTCACTTGAGAATATAGCCAATTTTATCAGTCATCTTTTAAATATGGTAATCAGTATCTTCTAAATATGGTAATATTGCAGGTAACCACTCGATTGTGGGTGGTATCACTCGGCCTCTGTGGAGCAGACGGGGAACCCGAACCTTGTTGTCTCGCAGAATTTGCTTGACATGTTGAAGTTCGGTATCCAGGTGTTGCTTGTCACAGATTCGTCGTACTCTCTGAAACAAAGATTCACCCACGGTAGACAACACAGTTGTCTATCGTGGGTAAATCTTTGTTTAAGATCTCTGACTGATAAAATTGGCTATATTCTCAAGCGAGCTTCAATAAGAACTTACTTTAAGCCGCAAAGAAGGTTAGCCACTTCTTACCATCGGTGAAAGGCCATAACTCTCTACAAAATGCAGGAGTGTACAAGCTTTATTGTGACTGTGGACTCTCTCATATAGGACAAACTAAAAGATCTATAAAAGCTCGCGTTAAAGAACATATAGCCGATATGAAACTCCGACGTGTTACAAAATCTGTGAGCATGCTATAGTTGGCCCCTGCCATTACATTAGATTTGATAAAGCGCAAATCTTCACTAGGGAACACAGATTCCTTCCGAGGATGATCCGTGAGGCTATTGAAATTAAGAAAAACATCCAAATTTCAATAGAAAAGATGGCTGGGTTCTTCCCTCTGCTTGGACCCAGTATTAAACATAATCAAATTAAAAAGTAAACATAACACCTCAAGACATCAGAATACAATAAGTCTTATTTGCGTTAATCGGAGCAACTAAAATTATAATTATTCGGGTACTTTTAAAAATCAGGACATCTGTCATCTCAGTCCACCCGTGACCATGGTTGCTGTAAAGCTTATGAGACCTCGGGCTAGTTAAATAATTAAATAAACCGCGATACAATCCGTAAAAGTAGTTTTATTGTAATGAGGAACATTCGCGTAAATTTAAGACACCAACAGGCTTTTTTTACTTTTTTTGGTGTCACTGACAGTGAAGTCTACATCAAAAGCGTTCCAATTGCCAATAAATCAATATCAGCATTATTAAGTGCCCGTGTGATTGTTACATGTGGCTATTAGGTACATGTTGCCACGAGGCTTAACATAAGGTGATCGTTTCTCGTAAAATAACTTCTGTCCTCTGTCCCGTACGGGGTTATTTTGGAGGGAATTCTTTTTCCCAGGAATTTCTTCAAATGATTTATCATTGAGGATAAACTTTATAGCTTCAAGACAGATTTTTGGCCGTTTGTCTTTTGATTTTTGAAGTGACTAATTAAGTAAGTAAGTTTCGTAGACATAATATGTAAATGTATGCGAGTTAAAGGCTAAGGTAAGGTCCTTCTAGAGATCCCGCTGCCTCTCCAGACGTCTAGAATTATTACCTCAGGAGTTTTAACTGGTAAGATTCCTACATAGTACAGCTGTCGTTCCTAATCACGGCCGCGTATCTTTTGTAGGATTACCCTAATGTAAAAAGGCAAGGGGATTCCAATTCTTGTACTCTGCAGATTTTTTTGAAATAACCTATTGGAGCAGAGAACCGAAAGAATTACCCAATCGTACTGCTAATGCAGCAGATGTTCTTATCAATTCAGTGCTAGAACGAAAACGAATGCACACCAAACAATATTCGGGTACAGCGCTCACGAAATATATTTATATATTTACACGCCGCTGTTGATAACACTCGTCATCAATTAGATAACAGTGATACACAGTGATAAGGAGATGCGCTCATTTGTTATTTTTAACCAACTTCTTAAGAATTATCGACATATCTCTTCAACGTCCGGATCTAGCAACACTGCTTTGTACACACACAATAAGCCAAGTCCACGCAGACGTTGAGGCAACAGACCGTATCAAAATGTAGATTTCTCACAAACCAAATCGTGCTTTTAGCATATCACAAACCAAGACGTGCTTCTAGCATATCAGGTAAAAAGGGAAGAGATTCTTTTTTACTTTATGTTTGTTTCTTCGTGTAGAGTGTAGACTATAGGCCACACAACAAGTGTGAGTGAAATGTGACAGTGACCTATGGCGCTCTATGTCCGGAAGTGGGTGAGATCCGGCCGGAAATGATGATCGGAGAAAAATCGAAAGTTTATTCCTTCTGTTGACACCATACACTACCAAATCATCATGCTAAAATGTAAAGTAGCCAATGCGACATAGGTACTAGAATAGACACGTAACTAGCGCGGAGTGAAGGGGTGGGGTGGAGGGGTCAGCTGCGCATGTGTGCGACTGGAGAACCAATCACAACTCCCGCCCGATATGCGTGACCCTCCCGCGTCTCGCCCTCGAACATTCAATATTTTCTGCACAATAACGGTCAGCGCTATACTTTCGAGCCGGAACCTATAGAGCTTAGGTTGATAGTAATAAAATAACGCGACTTTAGAGAGCTCTAATAATAAATAAATGAAGAATACGGCTTTTGCCGATTTGTAGCGCAAATCGACCCCCTCCGTCAGAGTGGGGGGGGAGAGGAGGCCGGCCTCCTCAGATAAGC
Source organism: Eumaeus atala (assembly GCA_017140195.1). NCBI lineage: Eukaryota > Metazoa > Arthropoda > Insecta > Lepidoptera > Lycaenidae > Eumaeus > Eumaeus atala. Next base: position 785,354 of record JAFELO010000538.1, on the reverse strand, counting down.
CAAACACTAAACGAGCTCAATTATCCTTATCCACGACACCGCAACTTAAACGGTATGCGCCGTCCCACTAGAGTGTGGAGGGGGACCACTTCCCCCTTTTCGGTCCCAAAAATAATCACTATAGGGTACGCCCACAATCAACCCGGTTCATCTCTTCCCATCTGCGGGAAAAGAGGGGGGTCTGTCCCCCTATCGTCTTCCCTAAACCTGAAGACAAAAAGTCTTCGTAGTCAGTTGAACTGTTGAGGCTGGACTAGCGCCGCCAACCAGTATTAGGTCCCTCCGAAAAAAAAAAAAAGCCGGAACCTATTGTAGTGCGTGTGGTCGCGTTGTATATTGTGTGTAGCGTCACACTCACAAACGTTTTCGTTGTTCTTTATAAAATTGCTGGGGTCTGGACGTTTTCCTGTCCATCGGCTTAGCGTTTACCCAGGCTCACATGAAGTCATGGTCACGAATAACAATCACTTTAATTATTAACGAGTTACTGATAACGATTCAGTTAACTTGTCTTTCTGGCGTGAACACAATTGAGTCGACGGAGTTTTGGTTGATATCTGTAATTTCGTAATTATTGACCTTCAAATTATTTATAGGTATTTACAAATAAAACAACTTAAACTAAAGTATAAACACTGTGTGTGTCAGCTCCAGTTAGCGACTGGAGTTTACTCCTTGAAAATTAACGAAATTGAAGTAAAAGAAGCGCAAGAGACGTAAGCGACCAAAGCGTTACGTGGGTGTTACGCTCAATAGGACGATAGCTGTTTCACAAAATTTCATCCTCCATATTTTTAACAGTTTCTTAATGAGTCCTAAGTTTCAAAAATGAGAAAAATATGGGAATATCACTAAATTGTGTGTGTTACATGGATTGTTAGGAGATATGCCATCATCCTCACCATAGTTATCATTTATTTTTTAAACGGGCTTAGCCCACCCCTCGTTCACCCCACTACTACTCACAGGAGTAGTAGTGGGGTGAACGAGGCTCCAGCGGCATCCACTATGAACATCTTAAACTGTCTTGTGACTCGCAACGAATTTAATCAGAAGTAAATAGGAGTAGCAGGTAATTACACACTTATTTAGTACATAGTGGTCAGCCATCATCAGTTCCCTACTGGATATGCCAATTTCGATAACTACAGGAATTAAGGTTAACCAGTAATTTAACTACCCGTTCGCCCGTTGACAAAGTATCTACAACCTTAATAAACTTTATTTACCGTGCCAATATTTACACAACTGAACGAAAATATTTTATCATATTCTGTGTTATCATTTAAACAAGTCACTTGGTGTTTAAACTTCATTTACCTGAGGAGAACGTGTGCTATAAAATTTATACGTATAATTTGATAGTCTTACACCTAAGCGAGACTGACGAAAATGTGATAGAGCTATCTGAGATAATGTTTTCAACAACAAAAGAGCTATTGAAGAAGGTCGAAGAATTCTTATTGAGTACGCATCTACATATTATGCTCTAGCTGTACAAAATGTTACAATTACGGGCGTCGACAGTCACTTCTCATCAGGTGATCCGAGTACTCGTTTTCCATACTCGGCTAAATAACCGGCTTACAATCCTCTGCCGGTGCTCCTAATAAATTTAAAAATAAAATGGCCCATGACTTTTATCATCGGGCGCTTGGCAGAAGAGACGGAGGCGGAGCTGTATCTGAACATGTGTGTTTTGCCGCATTGCAATTTATTTGACTCGCGTCCGAAAAAGGATAATCGATGCAGATTGGCAGCGAAAGTAGCAGCGGCGGCGACATGAGAAGTATCGTGTTTACACAATCGCGCTAAACACTTTTCTGAGCACTTCCGCCCAACATGCTGAGACCTCGTCCCGCTGGCACAAAAACGGAGTAAAGTGGCTATGCTATCGCTCGTCGTGCAGTTTGTGATATATCGGTGGCCAATTGATAGTGCGTATTGAAGGAGAGCAGGGTTATTAACAACTTAATAGCTCAGACTGTTCGTTTGCCATTCTATGCTATAAAAAAATTTACACACAAAACTTACCAGAGGGTAGGCGAGCACGGGCACCTCCATGTACCCAGCTCCGGAAAGTATGCCGATTTGCGCCGCGCCTATCACGTCTCCTACAAAACAACTTGTAACTCATACAAAATATCTTATGCTGCTTTGTATAAATATCTCACTGATGGTATGAATGGGAAAATTAGAATGTTTGGGTGGATGCTTGCTAATCAATCATGTCAAAAGTTCCGGAACGGATTTTGATGGAACTTGCCAGGGTTTGTATCGATTACGATCCGGAATAACACAAGTTACTCTTATCCGGAACTATGATTATTTCTCTAGAGATATATTTTACATGGAAATTTATTTTTTAAGGTTTCCGAGAGTCCGAAGGCATGAGTGCGCTGAAGTATAAGCATCTGCATAACATCTGTAGTGAAATTCTTTATGGACATCAGTATTCACTTGCCAAGGGACTGACGCCCGACGTCACAAACAATACCGTGAGTTCTCACATACACCGCTTACGGAAACGAGCCCGGGTTCCAATCTATAAGACGTGAGCTTAGATAAAAGTACAAGTAATAAAACGCGATCTTAGAGAGCTCTAAAAATAAAAATCAAATCATTATCACGGCTTCTAGCCGATTTGAAGCGCAAATCGACCCCACCCGTCAGAGTGTGGGGGAGGAGGCCGGCCTCCCCTGACAAGCCAAACCGAAAGACGAGCTCAACTTTTCTTAAACACGTCCCGTAACATTAAACGGCATCGTGCGCGCGCCGTCCCACTAGCGTGGGGAGGGGGGCCGCTCCCCCTTTTCGGTCCCAAAAATAACCACGATAGGGTAATGTCCACTAAAATTCCGGTTTGCTTCTTCCCATCTGCGGGAAAGGAGTCTGTCCCCCTATCGTCTACCTATAACCAGAAGACAAAAAGTCTTCCGAAATCAGTCGAACTGTTAGGGCTGGACAAGTGCCGCCAATCAGTAGTAGGTTCTTACAATCACAAATATAATAATAATAATAATAGGTAGTAAAATAGTTTTATTATCAATTTAGTATAAATACAAAAATCTTTTTAAAATTAGTTTCCTATATTTCTAACTAACACACTCAATACGTAAGAAATAAAAGGGTTTTTTGTTCATTTTTTTGTCTGTGCTCTGAACAACGGAAAATCCATTTTAGCGGTGGACAAGGAACGTATCGTGCTGGACAACAGTTAACTTGCCAACTGTCCCGAGTTACGTGTCTGCTCTCAAATAAGTTTATACCTAACAAAATCGATAGGGCTACCCTAGTGATTTTATTCATATGGATGTTTCCACCCTAATAATTTTATTTTGCCAATTACTCACAATTCCGTAGTAATTCTTAAAATACACCTACTTTCTAAATTTTAAATATATAGGTATCCATAATCTCTGAGTAAAACGTCTGTGACAGACGGACGAACATGATGAAATTATAAGTGTTCCGTTTTCTGCCATATGGCTACGGAACCCTAAAAATCACGAGATAATAGTACCTACCTACGGTAACAATTACCACTCCTATTGCATTGATCAATGCTTGTGTGTGTCATGCAAAGTATATACATTCGCGTTGCCAGACGGTACTTTACAAGCACAATAATTCCTAATTATGGTTTAATGTCTGTGACCGCATAGAGTACAGTTTCCCGCTTGGAGCGTTCCTCGTTAAACGAGATAACATGAACCATTGCGTTGTGTACAACATGAAACAAAAGAGCAGTCGTGAGCGGACTGTACTTTATGGCCTGCCGACGCCCAACCGCAGTCAGAATAAGACGCAGATGCGTTGCTCGCCTCAAGTGAAGGCTTTAGTGTTTTGTGTGATCTGTGAGTAGCCGGTGACACGTTAGAGGTGACGGGATAAAGGTGGCCAACGCATTTGCAAAACCATTAACTGTACGGATGTTAATGAAGGTCGGTAGTCAACAGCTCCAATTAGTTGTTTGTCCCTCTATAATATAAAGGAAACCAGATGTAATATTAGGACTTTACATATGTACGGATTCAGTTAAAGAGAAAAAAATTAAACTAATATATTTCATAGAACACGATGAGAAATAAAATGGTGTAGAAACAAATGAAATTCGTGACATTTGTAGAAAGTGGAAATGTTCACAATAACCTTAACTAAGCGATTCACTTATATTCCATACCTCACTTATAACGAGAAAAACTAGACATTGCTTGTAAGAGTTCTATGATACAGCACTGTCAGCAGTGACTTTTTTTTTTTGGGAGGGACCTAATACTGGATGGCGGCGCTAGTCCAGCCTCAACAGTTCGACTGACTACAATGTCAGCAGTGACACTATGCTTCCGCGTTTTATACAATTTGTGAGTAGCCGGTGGTTCATTGGAGGGAGAACGCGACTGAATAAAAAATATACGGATATGTACGGGTATCAGTAGTTATCAAAAAGTTACTCTGCTCGTTTGTCCCCTTTTGCCAAATCAGTCGTGGTCTTGGACCTGTGATAAAACGATCAAAACCAAGCCTCTTAGAGGACATTCTTGTTAATTCTGTTAATACAATATTAATAGTAGATATTATTTTGCTTCTCGTAAATTTCGTTGCGGACCCCAAAATATATTTAGCTCTTCCCTTTGGGGTTAATGTGTTGATTTTATCATAGGATCATAAGTGGTTGCTATAGGACTTAGGAGTAACAGTGGATAACATACCCTTCTCAACGACCAGTGATCCCAGAGGAATGTCGTGTCCGATGGGTCGTACATCTTGGTGTGGTTGCGGCGCGACCACAATCTCTACTTCCAGCTCAGTTCGATGGTCTTCGGACGCTTTGATCAGTCTTGTGTCTTCTACCTTATAGGAAGGAGTTAAATATGTTTATTAAAGATAATACTAGTGACAGATTTTCCCGTAAGTCAGTAAGACCCGGGCTTAGGGTGGAATGGTTTAGGCGGGGGCAATAAAAAATGGAAGTAGCAGTCGCTGTTACTTGCCAGTGCCTAGTATGTAGTAGAGATGGAAGGGAGGAGTCCCTTTAGATGGTCCCCTAGAGATGGAAAGGAGGAGCTGAGAAATACTGTTAGGTGGCTACGACATATAGTATGCCTTCAACTCACCTGGACGGGGTTGTAATTTGAGTGCTCTAGTGAAAATGAGAGTACACTACAGTAGCATAATCTAAGATGGTGACCAGGTATGTTACCTAGTGGACCCTCAGATACGACACTAAAATCTGCCCCTAGGAACAGAAATATTATTCAGGAGTACCCCAGGGATTGGTGATGGTCCACTTGGAATTTTAAAGTTTAAACTGACATTCTTAAAAGAAGTGATACTAGTGAACTGTGCCGGTGATGTGATCGTAGTTATGGTTGCTAAGTTCCTGGTAGAAAATGAACTTATTTTCGACACTGCCGTCAAAAAGGTCATCTCGCGATAGAGGTCAGTTAATTTTGAACTTGTAGAGCCTAAAACAGAAGCACTTCTTCTGACCAACAGAAAGGAAACTGAAGAGATCACGTTGACAGTTGCGATGCATAAAAACTATGGCCAAACTGCAATTCCGTGCAAAAAAAGCTAGTCGGAGTGATGCTCTCATCAAAAACGATATGGAATACAACAAGTCCGAGTCGCGACCGAGGTCCTGAAGCATCTGCATCACTTAGAAGGAATCAACAACGATAAAACGAAGTAATGATAGCATAATATAAACGATAAGGTCAGAAAGAAAAAATAAGGGGGTTTAGTGGGTATGAGATCATCCGATTGTCACAATCCTTAAAAACATGAAATTAATATGACTAAATAAATAATGTTGATATATTGATATATATGTTTCTATATGTTTTTATATCCGATATTACGAGGGTGGATCGAAAAGTACTCGGCTTAACAGATGCAATCAATTCTAAAAATCAAATCTACCCACATTATTTTGTTTAGTTCAGATTAATTAATCGTTCGAAGCGTGTGCGATAATTAGTTATGATTTTATAATTTTTTAACAAAGCAATCGGATATAGTTTCTGCAAATGGAGCAAATCGAGCACCACTCTGGAAGGCCCTCGACGTCCACTACTGAGGAAAATGTTAAAAAGTACTTGATATAATTATGGGAGACAACATATCAAAAATTAGAGAGATAGCCGAGATTGTAGGAACCTCTCATGAACGAACTTAGAACGTCATAGTCAAAGAATTGGGTTTCCGAAAGGTGTCTGCGAGGTGGCTTCCGCGACTGCTTCCAGTTGAACAAAAAAGGACGCGATTCGACTATTTCACGTGACTGTTTGGAGTTTTTTGAAGCCGATGCAGATGATTTTTTGAATCGGTTTGTTACAATAGACGAAACAGTAATGAACCCATCATTACTGTACGCCTGAAACAAAGCTACAATCGAAACAATGGAGAAGACCTGGTTCACCACCGCATAAAAAGGCTCACGCGATTTTGTCAGCAAATAAAGTGATGGTTTCAGTATTCAGGGACTCGAAGGGTGTCATTATGATTGATTATTTTGAAAAGTGTCAGACTCTAAACTTTGATTATTAGTATGTCTTACTACGTCGTCTACGAGAAGAAGTGAAAGACTAGCGTCCAGAAACCCTCAGAAGAAAAGTCCTGTTTAATCAAGATAACGCCCGTGTTCACAAGTCTGTGCAATCAATGGCATCCGCCTTATTCACTTGATCTGGCACCGTCCGACTACTTTCTGCTCCCTAACCTAAAAAGCACTTGTGAGGTCAAAGTTTTTCGACAAACGACGAGGTCAAAACAGCAATAGACGCGTATTGTGACTGTAAGGAAGAATCATTTTTTTTTCAACGGCCTAGATGCTTTAGAGGGTTGATGACAAAGGTGCATCGAACTTGATGGTGATTATGTAGAAAAGTAAAAATATAACTGATTTAGTATGTGTTTATTTTCTTGGTTAGGCCACTACTTTTCAATCCACCCTCGTATTTTTCTCTTTTCTCTGTCTTTACTACCATTTTTCCATTAAGTAGATAATAAGTATTTACGCCCATACACCTGTTTGTGCGTGTTTCCCTGACCTATCTAAGGCGTTTGATCTGGTTTGCTATGATATTCACCGGCAGCAGCTAGAGGATATACAGAACCGAAACATTTTTAATATCTTTAAATGTTCGTATGCGTCCCAGGCCAACTGCGTTAGATGGGCGGGCTCGCTGTCCGAGCCACACAGGTTGCAGTGTGGGGTGGGGCAGGGTGGTCGGACCTCACCGAAGCTTTACATGGACGCACTGATCGTCGCGATGAGCAATCAGCATGTCGGGTGTCGCGTTTGTGGTGTTAATATGGATAACATCAAGCTACTCAGATGACATGGCGTTGCTGAGCGCTTCGGTCGGTGGCCAAAGAGAGCTCATTGATTGTTGTGAGTCCTGTGTTCGAGCTCATGGGTTGAAATACAACCCCAAGGAACTCTCCTTCGACTCACTCGAGTGCACGGTCTATGCGGCTGGTAGTTACGTGGGCCTTTTGTTGCCGGGTGCATTTAAAATAAATTAAATTGTAATCGGCTTGGGGCGGCGACTCGACTACTGGGAAGTGTACTCGTAATAAAAAATACAACTCAACATATGTTGAGAACATATGTGTACTTTTTTTGAGATGCGATCCGCGACCCTCCGCCTTTTACCCCTTCCAGCTCCTTAACGAAGTAGCACACCTCCAGAGCTCGCATACGACGTCACCGTCAACTGGTGGCCGATATTGAGAGCAAGTCAGGATCTTACCTGAACAACGCAGTCCGCGCCAAGTGGGATGGGCGCGCCCGTGTTGACCCGCGCGCACTCTCCTTGCACGAGCGGCGCGACGGGCGTCTCTCCGGCTGTCACTGCGGACCGCACCTTCCGGATGCCAGCGCCATCGTAGCTTAGACAGGCGTACCCTGTAAGGTACATCTCGCTATATCGTCATCATCATCAAGCTTTATCGGATTGAAATGGAAGGAGGAAAGAGAAACGAATCGGCATAGTAATATGCGGATGTTCATAGGCATGGGTAGTCGTAAAAGATCTCCGATTTCTCGTTTGCTCCTCTATACTATAAAAAAAGATTTAGAAAGGCCCCTTCTATTGTCACCAAACATTTAAAAAAAATACTATAGATATGGTAGCATACAGAATATGTGATTATGTAGAGTGGAGTAGGCAGGTATAACTATCATGATTGCACGTTAGGACTCTAGGAACATGTGCATGCTATAAGATACATGTGTATGCTACAAGATGGACCTTTGGCAGACACGTTTCGTAACTTGTGCCTTTGGTGTGAAACGAATCCTGTGATATTATGCTACGGATAAATATTTTGATGTTGCAATGAACTAATCACACAGGACTCACATAGTTTTGGTCATTAAAGAGGCGTATGCCCAGTTGACGGAAAGCTGTTGACGATGTTGACTTAATTAGTATGATTTTTTTTTTTTTTTTTGGCATATTTTTTTATAGTATAGGGAGCAAACGACCGATACGATCCTTTTGTTGAATGGCGATGCCCTTAGACACCCATATTATTGTCAGGCCAATGCGTTGTACTCCTTTGCATGTCATCTCCAATAGACTTGTCGTACGTTCATCTTCATCACAAAATTAATGCGGACCTTAGACCTTAATCCTATGCCATCGATTATAGAATACGGAAGTGTACTGCACGAAACGCAACAATTCGCGATTTCATAACGTGAGGAACATCTACGCCCTGGTGTCTCTTCCGGTTAGTGAGAGTTCCTGATCGAAATTTACAGACGCATTGGTATTACGAAGTCATACGTATATTTAACACGTAAAAATAAGTGTAAACAAAAATATTTTCCAGTGGAATGTGCTGCCTTTAAGTATCTCTAAATATTGCGCGATACGTTTGAACGAAGACATGTGTTGCTACCTAGCCAGTCTTTCTTCTATTGTATCCTCTTTTTATGACATAGCGTGCAAAGGAGCAGGTGAGTAGTCAAGGTCTTCAAGAAAAGAGCACACCTATTACTTGAGAGGCCGGCAACGCGTTTAACCCAACCTATTACAGGAAGGACGGCGACGCGTATGCAAGACACCTAATTTTGCAAACATACGGCGGTAGTCACTACCTACGTGCTCGTTTGCACTCTATGTCATAAAACGAGGTATCAAAATTCTAACATTGCATTTCAGCAGCTAGCAAAATTTTATCTGTTGCACAAATAGTTTTATTAATAAATCGATTACTTACCATCTTTTACAGAAGCTGGAAATGGGGGCATGGGTTCTTTAGAGATAAGATCTTGAGCTACCACCCTACCAATAGAATCGGCTAATGGAATAACTTGGACACGCTCCACCCACTGCATCATCACAGCATCAACAATGTTGAATGCCTCTGACATCTCTAACATGGGGAATGGCGACTCCCTCGGTCTAAGGGCCACTTTCGATATATCCACACGGCTTAACTTAGTACAAGTGTGGTGAAGATCGGTTTTCATTTTATCATGTACTGTGCTCACTTCAAACAACTCATTCTTAATCAAAGTTATTGCATGCGACAAAACAGAGTCCACTACTTCAAAGCATTCTGTCACAGCTTTTTTACTACCAGGAAAGTTAATAATAAGTGTATTGTCACTTATACCAGCAACTGCTCTGGACAACATTGCCATGGGTGTTCTCTTTAAACTGGCCACAGTCATAGCAATAGGTATTGATGGTACTTCTTTCTGTATGACGGCTTTCGTTGCCTCTGGTGTGACATCTCTGGGACCTAAACCGGTCCCACCTGTAGTTAGTACTAAATCTATATTTGAGCTACAAAAATATTTGAGTTCTCTTTCTATTATATCCCTCTCATCGGGTACAATTATTGTATGTATATTGGCATCAGGAAATTTGTTTTTTATTAACCCAAATAGGGCAGGGCCCGATGTGTCTAAAGAATTGTCTTTAAAGCAGCTGTCGCTGATGGTTATAATTGCTATAGCCTTCACCATCTTCTAGAATAAATAACCGGTTGTCTGCTTGGCAAGATGAGTTTCGTATATAGTGGGTTGCTAAAATATAAATAATATGACATAAGCTGTGGCTGGCTAATAGATGATGAAACTTTAAGCAAAATATTTGATTGCACAACAGTTAAACTGCCAAATGTGGAATTGTCAACAAAAAAGTTTTCAAAAAAAATGCAATACTGACTAATACTTGTTACTATTCGAATTATTTCAGGCAATAAAATATTGATATCAAAGTTAGTACTGACATTTGTGAATACAAAAATTTGTTATGAAACTGATAAACAAAAGGTTTTAAAAAAATATTCATCACCATTTCATTATTTCATAACATAACAAAGATATAAAAGGCTCTAGTCTTATATATATATATATATTTCATGTTATGATTCTAATTGTCATCATCATCATAATCACATGTTCCTTATATATGCACTGCCGAATAATGAACGGTTCAAACCGCCGGAGTTCATGCCACTCTCAATCTAGTGCCTACTACACGGAGATGATCGTCTAATGTCCAATAATGGTAATACAATGTTAAAGTTAATATATAAATAGGACAAATAAATATTTTGGCACGATTATAAATATGATCATAGTGTTTCCCACGCGCAGTAAACATGGATACTAGAAAGTTTATATGAGTAACTGCTACTTTATTATTGTACAAAGAGTTTTAATAATTAAAATACGACTTACTGTGTAATTTTACTCCTTACTTCACGTATACGACGCTAGGTTTGAATTATTATTCTGTCTACCTTCACCGGCAAAACTAAATTATGTACTACCACAAACTGTATAGTTTGTGGTACTAAAAAATAAAGAAACAGCTGTTTTCGTACAACAGCACTCGGCCGACAGGCGTCAGATGGTGATAGATGACATATGACAGTTGTTAATTCTGACAGATCGAAGTTTACTTTTAAATTTGTCGACTGCAATAGATTCGTTTTAGACAAGTCTATTTATTCGTGAAGTTTCAGCCTAGTGATAATATAGATTGAGTAGGGCTTCCTTACTCTGTTTACATTATCTCTATGCAAAAAAGAAGACAGCCTTCTCTGTTCTGTCTGGAGAGAAAGCATATGTGGTTTACAGCTTACTGTGTATTTCAGCGCAGTAAATATATCTCCGCATAATGCCATGTTGTAATATTGGTCAAAGTGAAATAACATGAGAAGATACTGTCTGTCTAATCTCGCATGTATACTGCGCATAGCGAAGTGAATGAAAAAGGATACAGAGACAGATAGTAATCTACTCCATGGAAACATCAATATCTTTGTCTATCTAAGCAAAGACATTGATGTATTTCTTATCTTCCGTTTCATTTTCATAATTACTAGCTAACATAAAAAAGAATTAATCCGATATGTCGAGAATGTTGCTAATAGCAATTGCTGCGAGTGGCGAGTTAATTTCGGGACGATCTTCTTTGGGAGAGCTCTTTGAAATGCCCCACGATAGTGGGGAGCTGGAAGTCTCTATATAGATGTAATGTACGAATTTAGGTTATGTAGATGTTTATGGGCTTCGATAGTCACTAAGACGCGCCACCTGTTCATATTCTAATGTTATTCTCTGTATTTCCTTCTGTCACTTGTGATGAGATAACTATATTAATGACAAACCAGTCTTTCAGAGTATATAAAGAAGAACGACTAATATTTTAGTCAAATAAGTAGTACTAGATGCCTAATAATCTGGAGACGTTAATAAGTAAGTATATTTTACATTTTCATTTATTTCAAACATTTAATGGCAGTCAATTGTTAGGTTAGATGGATAATGATTGTTGTTAGCATATTTTCAGTTTTACAATTAATGTAATGTTTTATTAAGAGGATTACAAAGTACCTATGTTATAATGATGGAAACGATTTTTTAATAATGATATTACGTACACATACCAAAAAATATTTTTAAACATTCCTGTTTACAAAAATATTTTTACGTTATATAAAAGTTTTTCAAGTTACGAAAGAGGTAAAATAAAACTACAAATACATTAATACTGTCTAGTCTGTAGTAAATTTTTATCAACACATAACATTTTATTGTTATGTTAATTTATTAATAAGAAATTGAAATAGTTAGTAAATTACATTTTGAGATTTTGATGTATTTTTTATAGCACAAGGGGCAAATGAGCATTCGGAGACTTTTGATGACTACAGACGTCCATGGACATCCGCATGATTGTTACGCAGATGCGCTGCCCTCTTATCACTTCCCACCCCCTTAATGGGCCCCACCGGCTACTCACAAACCGCACGTAATGTGACAGCGACGCTGCCACTTAACGCCGGTATCAAGTGAGCGAGAGGTACTTCCCCGGTCGTGCCGGCCCAATTCCGTTGCATAGGAGGATTTAGTGACTTGAACCATAATTGGCACTATCTCCTCCTATGCAGTATGGCGCTGCCTCTTCCTGATATTAATAAAATAGAAAAGATGATGTTATACAATAGTCCAAAATAATCACGACCCTCCTAGTGACCCAACATGAGTTGTGCATGAGCTTCTCGTGTCATGAGACAAGGGTTAGGACCCCACTCTGTCCCTCCGACCAAGATAACAGTGCTTAATTAGCTATTATAACACTTTCATTGGTATCCGTCTCTCCTATCTGCAGGAGGGATCAGAGTGGGCAGTCGGCCTCCCTTCTACCACAAACCTAGAATTATCGCCCGGCGATCAGCAGTAGTTTTCACATGAAGCTTTCACAGCACACTAGGCATTCAGCAAAAAAAAATTGGTGATTTCCGCTACGGTGCTTATGAAAGATCTAGAATCCTCCTATCATACTGTATATTTATATTAATAGCTATGATAATAACAAAACTTCCTACTACATTATTTATTTTGTTTTTATTTGTGTGAGTTTTACTAAATTTTATTGTTTTACAAACATTGGGACACAACTTGTTTGAGATTTAAAATCATGTTTTTATTGGCTTAAATCATGCATGTTAAAATCAGACCTAGTCACAATATAGCATTTAATAATGTCGCCACCAAATATATGTACACTTGTATTATACTCACAAGGACATTGAATAGGAATACCCAGGTTGACCAAAAATAGGTGTAACTGTAATGTTCAAAAAATACTGCTCAACACGGTCTGGGGATATTATGTATGTGTATGGGCTTATAAAATAGTTTTCTGGTTCACATTTGTAAGATATGAGTATCTTACAAATATAAATGTTCTTTAAACAGCTTTCATTACAAATAAAACAATTGTATGAAGGAACGATATTCAAATAATGACACTACTTCCACTTGACAGTTTCCGTCCTATAACATACTACGATTCGCCGTTCGCCAAAAGGCCAGCGACCGTCGATTGTCATTTTTCCATTCAGAGAGTGGCGTTGGGATGTAGAAGAGGCAACACACACAATTCGTTTAAAATGTATAATCTAGTTTTATAGTGAATAATAATCGAGTTCAAGTAGTGCTTTATAACCCTGCCATGTTCATCAGCCCTTCGCGTTTTATCCCTGGTGACATTGCGCAGATCTTGCTGATGTTCAAAGCACTCCTTACTGCTTTTAGGCGTATCTGCAAGATTCATAAGGTACAGCGTAATCTGCAGAACATAGTTTTCAGCCCCAATGACAGCCCGAAGATCACTGCACTGCAATCGGCGGGTGTCCCCCGCAGTTAATGTGATTTTGGAAGGATATGGAGGAGGGCGTCGGCTCTCCTCCTTCTGCGAAGACGTCTCCATATTCCTCTAGAAGTGGAGCAAGACTCTCCTTCTCTGAATTCGACAGCATTGTACCCTCGCCAGAACGTAAAACATTCGCTGAACACAAACTACAAAGTTACGTTTATTAGATCGGGTGGTTCCGGTCAGGGGGACTGTTTAGAGACTCTCGTCTGATCACGGATGAGGAGTTTTGCCTCGTCTATAGTGGTCGGACTTATAAAATCGCCTTCCGGAAGTAGAGAGAGGCGATGCTGTACTTCCCGGTGTACCTCGACTACACGAGAAGGGATTGGTAGCATGGGTATATTGGGATTCTAGTGTGTCGGCTTTTTCATCGTCGTCTATTGCAGAAGGAGGAGGATGAGAGTAATCGTACTATTAGATCGGATGAGGGGTGTGGTTAGACGAGTTTCGGTCTTAAGGGCCCGTGTGACGGCCCAGTCTGTATGAGAGGTTACACTGCTTAAATAGTGTTACGTAATAATTCTTTAATGATTTTGAATTCTCTTTCGAGAAGTGGAAGTGTCCGTTTGTTATCCTCGGACGGATCATTATCATATTAGCATCTTGCCTGGTTTTTGAAGCGAATTATTTCTTTGATGTCTTCCGGGAGATCAGTGATTCTGGTGGGTCGCTGTGATCACTTTGGTAGACTTACCGATCGTACTAAACAAATGATTGGAGAGATGGGTGGCTGCCGAAATAGCAGTTTCAACGGGTTCTATCGTATCGGGAATGTTATTGAAATGACCCAATTGAATATTACTTAAAATGTGTATTTTAATGCTATTGCAGGGTCGTTTCTAAAACCTGTGTGCCTAATAGATATTCGAAAATCCGCCATAGCCATTGTACAATTTTTAACAAATATTTTTTATTCTAGATTTCGCAGATATAGACCAATATAAGGAACTGATTTGAACAGTTTTAATTTTTTTATTGCCGTTTCTTTTTTATTAATTATCAATGGTTTGGACTGATTACGCCATCACTGGCATAAAGAAAGCTGTCATCCTTTGCCTATATTTTATGCTCGTGCACTTGACTTCGTTTCCATGGCGAAGGATGTTACCTAAGGCGTTTATAGCCTCTGCGTCGGAATCTAGATGGCTCGACAATTCGTAAATGAGGTCAGCGTTTGCTCAGACATCATTAATACGAGGAGCGTTCCGGCCAGGGTTGTGCCCTTGTCAGTATCCCGCTGGTGGCTCTAGGGGGCGGGATGAACATGTGTCAGGGGCTTTTGCCACGGGGTCACGGTGGCGTTAAATGAAGTATTTTCATAGAAACAGAAAAATAACATGTACACAGCTGTTTTTTTACAACAGCAGTCAGCTGGTGATACATGACCCCTGAGAAATCTCAATTCTGACAGATGAACACTTTATTTTAAAATTAGTCTATAGCAAAAGATATATTTGAAAAAGACTGCAACAGAGACTATTTAATCGTGTGGTTTGAGAATAGAGATAATGTAGACAGATCTGGAAGCTTTACAGCGATGTCAGGTCGATTGGCGATACGTCGAAGTATTGAGAGCATTGTATAACACTGTTTTAATGCCCGTTCCGATTCTGGTAAGTCAAACAAGGCCAATCCAATTGCATCGAGGAGTGCGACAGGGGGATGTTATTTCCCCGAAAATGTTCAGTAATGCTTTGGAGGAAGTCTTTTCTTGCTGGGCAGAATGCGGCATAAATATTAACGGCGAGTACCTCTCACAACTTTGTTTCGTCGACGATATCGTTGTGTTGGTCGAATCGTTGGAGAGCTTGCAGGAAATGTTGAACAACCTAAATTAATCCTCCCTACGTGTTGGCCTTAGGATGAACTTGGACAAGACAGAGATCATGTTCAATGAACACGTTCTCCCTAGACCGGTCAACGTCGATGGTGCTATTCTCGAAGGCGTAGACAAATACGTCTACCTGGGGCAATTATTGCAATTAGGTAGATATAACTTCGAGAACGGAGCCTATAGAAGGATTCAGTTCGGTTGCGCATCTTTCCGGAAGCTTCATCACATTCTCACGTCACCTATATCGCAGAGGTTGAAGGCGAAAGCCTTCAACCAATGCGTTCTCCCTGTGATGACCTACGGAGCCGAAACATGGCCTCTTAATTTAGGACTGGTCCGCAAGTTTGCGGTAGCTCAACGGGCTACTTAACGTGCTATGTTGCGTGTTTCTCTGTCCGACAGAATTCGTAACGAAGTAATAAGGCAGAGAAATAAAGTATCCGATATCACGCGACGAATAGGCTCGCTGAAGTGGCGATGGGCTGATCACACACTCAGAAGAACAGATGGCAGATGGACCGGCAAGGTTATGGAGTGGAGGCCGCGTTCAGGAAAACGAAGTGTTGGTCGACCGTTCCCCAGGTGGGAAGACGATCTCCGTGCAGTAGCCGGTCCGTGATGGATACGAGGAGCAGGAGATCGATCGTTCTGGCGTTCATCGAGAGAGGCCTATGTCCAGCAGTGGACCGATAAGGGCTGATAATGATGAAAAAAAAGATGAATTAGATAAGAGTAGACAAGTTTATAGAAAAGAGAACACTATCTTCTCTGTTCTGTGGAGAGCCAGTATAAAACAGTCATAGTCCAATGAGAAAGCAAATGTGGCTTACAGCTCCACGCAATAACTATTTCACTGCGTAATACGCTAATAGAGACATAACAACTTACATACGAGATAATAGAAAGACGATTGTGTATCTATGAAATATTTCAAGGATCTTTATAAAATAAAATATTTCTTTATACGAATATTATAAAGCCAAAAAAAGAGTTTGTTTGATTGGTTATGATAATCTTAAGAATCTTTTAGTGTTAGATAGCCGATTAATCAATGAAGGCTATAACAGCAATCGTACACCATCGTGCAATAAAAGCGAGTAATAGCGCGGGGCGCAGATAGTGTAAAGAAACCGATTTAGCAATTGGTTATTGAATAAAAATTACACGTAGAATTATTATTTATTTAAAGATCAATAAAACCATTACATAATTATTTCAGTCAATGAACCTATCTAATACAGAATGTGCTTCTTAAGTTTGAGCTTTTGTCTTATACCGCGAGGTAGACATTTATAAGATTATTCTTAATTAATTAATTATTAGATAGAGAATAGAGAGGTATTTGCCTAGCAGTAGGATACAAGAGGCTAAAATTACAATAATAATTATTAATTACCAACTTTGGCCAACACCATTACTCATATTTCCTAATTACAAGACTTTTTAGGGTTCCGTAGCCAAAGGAAAAAATGAAACACTTATAGTAGTAACGGCTATGCCATTTTTTCTAAATACCTATTTTTCTAAACGGTATGGAGGCCACCGTGAAAATATTTTGAGCTTTGCGACATATTCGCTTCTAAGGTAGTAAACATGTTCGGTCCCTCTCCATAAGCAAACGTTTAAATTACATAGAGGAAAATTAAATAATAAATTGAGATTACACAACTCAATAAAAATTTTAGACTAAAATTTATTTGAAAAAATCGACTTGATAGTTTATGAAATACGCGATTTTTTTACTTTGCTGCTACGGTACCTTTCGTAGGCGAGTCCAATTCGCTCTGGGCTAGTTCTTAATCCATTCTTTTTTCAGGACATGCAAATTTTGGATAGTAGTAAATCCATGGTGTTTATATTCAGTCCACTCCTAGTCCGATTTTCTATGTGGTCACTACGTGCCGCCACAAACAAACACCGCCTACATATTGATTTTACCTTCATCTTGAACTGAGCTCAAGTTCAATTTTATACACGTTTCTATAAAGAACACTTTCAACACGATTATTATTATCATTTTTAAATTGTTTCTTAGTTGTTGTTAGCTGCATGCATAGCTTTGAACACAATAATGGAATCACTACAAACATAATTAATTGAATTCGTTTCTTGAACTTCCTTAAACTTTATTTAAATTAATAAAGCTCTTTGTCACTGACTGGACCACTTTATTAATCATTTAAATTGTAATGTTATTATAAACATTAACGTATAAACTTAAATGTTGAAGTTAAGTTTTGAGTACTTTATATAACTGTTCAGTATATTATTTTTATGTAATGTGCTGTCCATATTTAGCGTATAAGCTATTAATGGTATTTTCTTCCAGTGTGATGATTTTACACGCTTGTATGAGCCGCGACAGCGGCGCATATCGCTGTAACGCGCGGGCCCCGCCCACTAGTACGAACTTGTGCTTAGCGCGCGTCACACTCACAGCGAGCCGACGCTGGTCGTTCAACACTTCGCCTTCCTGTAAAATTATAAGGAATATACTACTATTTTCTTTTTTTTTTAAATTATATAATTGTTGAGAATTGATCAACCGACAGCAAACCTTAACCTAACTAACCTCATTCCCAATCTGATTTCGAATTAAGAATTCGTACTGGCATGTAATTTGTAATTCGTACTGGCACTATACACAATGTCAAAAAAGAAGTATTCAAGTATTGTATAAAAGCGAAAATGAATTACGATTAAACCATAACGTGCTCCGAGTGGTAATTATAATGTGCTCTAAATTATTCATCGCAAGTCTGTAAGAAAATGTATAGAAGAAGTTGTATTTGTACTATTTAAAACAATTTTCAAATAAATTGAAACTGTCAACTAAATTGGACTCGCTTATTCAATAACAAACCCTGATCCATCCTGAAATTAACAACAGTTTTGGGCCCAGGACAGCTGTGAAGGGTTTCATTGATCATCGAGAAGGAAAAACGGGCCTGTCCGTTTTTCCTTCTCGATGATCAATCAAAAAAAATGATCAATCAAAAAAAATCAAAAAAAAGTTAGAGAAAGGCAGTCCAGAACGTCAGAGTCAGCAAGCACGACATAGCCTATAAATCAGCGGCAACGGAGCAGTTATCGCACAGCAAGTCAACGTTGAAACAACGTACACGCAAGTCAACTTGAAGTCAGAAAATCATCATGAAACATTGAAAATTCATTTTGTTCATTTTCACAGAAGTTAGTGAAAACGTAAGATTCAAAAGCAGAATGGATACTGTAAGGTCACAGTTAGAAATGTTAAACGAAGATTGTCAGGGAAATGTCAATTTTATTTCATGGAGATTTAAATTAAACCTATCACTGAAGAATAAAAAGACATTTCGCAAGAGAATGTGAACCTCGACAAGATCAAACCAAGTCAACAACTGGAAATCCAAACAGGAAGGCCTTTTTGACAACAGCACTCTCGACGGTGGATAGCAACATATCCAAGGACAGGGCAACTTCCCAAGACTGTGGAGCCAGCCATCACATGATGTCACACCGCGAGTGGTTTGTTCAACTTGTCGAACTTGATGAACCCATCCCAATTGTAATCGGAGACTCAACCAGGCTAGATGGCGTTGCAGTCGGTAACATTAAAATGGAACCTTCGGTGGTCAGAAATGGTACCCAGTGGTACTGGAGAATGTCATTTACGTTCCGAATCTTAACTTCAACTTATTCTCAGTCAGTCAAATGCTTGATAAGGGACATGTACAGAAAGCAAATAAAAAGAAAGACCTTCTACAGTCAAAACGAAATGGAAATTGTGGCAATAGCAAGGCGGAAGGGAAATCTCTACAAAATGATGGCCAGGAGTGAGGAAGAGATAAGTTTGATGGCGATGTCGATCAAAATTTGGCGCGAGAGACTTGCTCATCAAAATGTGAAGTATGTGAGGGACATACTGAAGAGGAAAGGAATAAGATATGCTGATTACTGGAATAATTAATAATCAGCTAGGAAGGAGAGTGAACTCAAAAATGCAAAAATCAAACATATGTTGGACAAACTGGGAATATTTCACACATTTACGAATGTACACACACCAGAGCAGAATAGAAGGGTTGAAAGAGAGATGAAAACAAGTGTTGAGGCAGCCAGGTCAGCAATACACGCCGAAGATTTGAACGAGAATCTATGGGCGGAAGCAATGAGTCATGCGATCTTCATGATCAACCAGACAAGAACTAGTAATGTACCAGGAAAAAGCCCAGCCGAACTTTGGTTTGGAAGAAAGATGAAATCGACAAGCCGCGATCTTTTGGATGTAATTGTTATGTGCTCACGCAAGCACAAAAGAGAGGCAAGATCGATCGAAAATCAGAGAAGGGAATTCTAGTTGGCTATGACATTGATTCACCGTGCTACAGGCTGTATTTGAAAGACGAGAGAAAGGTAGTCAGTTCAGATAATGTGATTTTCGACGAGGACAAGATGAGAATGAAGCAAAGAACTAAACTCGAGACGCTGAAGTCAGAAGGAAGACTTGAGAAGAAAAAAGGAAGTGCAGAGGAATCAAGTGACAATGAAGAAGAGGTACAGCTACCGCCAAGACTGAAAGACTGTGTACTTGGCTCACGAAGTGGAGGGAGAAACGTCTATGTAGCTATGATTGGCGAAACGGAAGACATCCCTGTAAATGAGGCGATCAAAGGCGAAAGGTGGAAACATGCAATGCAGGAGGAGCACGACTCGTTAATTAAAATGAAAACTTGGAAGCTGGTAGACTGTCCAGAAGGAGTGAAGTCAATTTCTTGTCGTTAGGTGTTCCGAGAAAAGACGGATGGAAGGTTTAAGGCTAGACTCGAGGCAAGAGGATTTGAACAGAAAGAAGGCGTGGACTACGCAGAGACATTCAGGCCAGTAGCCCGCCATGCATCGATTCGATTCTTAAGTCACGCAGCGTCAGAGAAAATGAAACTAGTATCATTTGATGTGACAACGGCATTCTTGTATGGAAATCTAAAGGAAGTTATTCACATGAACCAGCCTGAAGATTTCGACGACGGTTCAGGACAAGTTTGCAAGGTAGAAGGGAGTCTTTACGGGCTCTAACAAGCTCCAAGGATGTGGAATAAGAGAGCCACAACACACCTTGAAGAGAAGATAGGATTCGTCAGCACAGACGACGATCCGTGCATTTACTACAACAAGGACAAAAGTATAATGCTCCCATTATTTGTGGGAGATGGATTAGTAGCTGGCAAAGACGAAGATGAAATATGCAAGCCTCTGAGAGAGATAAGCAAGGTGTTCCAAATCACTTTCAGCAAGAAGGCACAGGACAAGTCAGCGTATTTGGGTATGGAGATCAAAATTGTTCAGGACGGCATATTCGTGGACCAACCTCGCTACATATAGAAGATACTGAGAAAGATGAAACTCAATAACAACAACAGTGCAACCCAGCATCCACAAGAGAGAGAGAGACAATCAGCAACAAGAAATAATTCAAGAACGATGAGCCACTTCCGGCTAACAACAACTGTCGTGATGCGATAGGAAGTTTATTGTACCTCGCTACAATAACAAGGCCAGACATTCGCTTCGCCGTGAACTGTCTCAGTCGATTCTGCAACAAGTCAATGAAGAGTCATCAGGCGATGGTAAAACGTGTATTCCAGTATTTGAGAAGAACAACAACAGCAGGAATCCACTTTGGAAGAGACAAGAAACTAGTGGCGTACACCGATACAGACTTCGGAGGAGACAATGAGACAGGACAGTGAACGAGTGGAGTATTAGTAATGAGAGGGAGACCAGTACTCTGGTACTCACAAAAGCAGCGTCTGGTAGCGACTTCAACAGCAGAAGCCGAGTACCGAGCCGCAATGTTAGATTGGCGATGTGTGCTGGATCAAAGGAATTGCAGTGGAACTTGATATACTAGAAAATGATCAGCCGATCACTCTTCATGTCGATAACATGTCAGCCATACACATGTTACAGAATGCACACGAAAGACAACTAAAGGAAAGAAATACATTCAACAACACATTGGCAACACCGTGACACTACAACACGTCGAAAGCAGCAAACAAATAGCAGACATCTTGACGAAGCCACTCAACAGAAGAGTATTCGTGGTACTTCGTTACAAGTTGATCAAGGAGGAGTGTTGAGAATTGATCAACTGACAGCAAACCTCAACCTAACTAACCTCATTACCAATCTGATTTCGAATTAAGAATTCGTACTGACATGTAATTTGTAATTCGTACTGGCACTATACGCAATTTAAAAAAAAAAGGTATTCAAATATTGTATAAAAGCGAAAATGAATTGCGATTAAAACATAACGTGCTCCGAATTGTAATTATAATGTGCTCCGAATTGTTCATCTGTCTATAAGAAGATGTATAGAAGTTATTATTTGTACTATTTGAAAATATGTTCAAATAAATTGAACCTGTCTACTAAATTGGACTCGATTATTCAATAACAAACCCTGATCCACCCTGAAATTAACAACAATAATCCAATACATCTACAGACTCTTTGCCCGTACCTACGTCACTACATTCTTAATTGTTCTATTTTTCATCATAGTATATTATAATAGGTGTATATTACCAGGTCGAGTCAACCATATCTATACTAAGTTTGTTTATAATTAGTTAGTAAGTTAATATCAGTTATATCTATTTCTTTTCTTTTTATTCCACTGAACATTTTAATCAGGGTCTCGGTCATGGTGTCCATTTTATTTACTTTACAAACTACTACTTTAATAAACATATCTTACATCTTGTATTATCGAGATCAGTAGCGAACTTAGAATAATGATTTTGGAGAGGCTTAACGGCTTAGAGAATCTCGATTCTACGGAGTTCGCCAAGATATCGAATTTAAGATTTGTAATAAATTGTAATTGCTCAAGCTGCTATCAAGTTCTTAATTAAGGAAACTCCTCCATGACGACTCGCCCGTTACTTATGTTTTTTATACTTTCATTTTCTGTTAAAACATATAGCATACATAAAATAAAAAAATAGACATACCTTAATTTTTTTCTCAACATCACCAATACGCTTCGCGGCAGAATATATAATGACTGACTTGTCTCTGCCCTGGAATTGATCGACGGTGCTGACCTCAGGAGCAGCACCGCAGCGAGCCAGGCAGCGTCGGAGCAGCGACACTTGGTCACGAAACGGTGCTATTACACCGATGTTCGTTGCGTCCACACCAGCCTGTATATAAAAGCTACCAGCATGGCTTAACCGTGTTGACAGGTAGTGAGTATTCGTTACTGTCGTCTTAATACATTTGCATACAACACTAGTTGTGCTCCACGGTATCCACCGCATAATTTTAAACCCACGTTTCACCCTCTTTACTATTACTCTTAGTACACATAGATGATATATATTGTTACTCTTAATGTAGAACACCATCTATCTTTTTCAAGATATATTCTCTATGTTATTCTTAAAATCTTACCCGCTTAAATGTTTCCGTAAGAGTCATAACCACACAAGCTTCGTAGGGATTAGCCAACTGTTTCTCTGAACTGTTCTGAGCAGTCGGTAGCATCGTGTCGAAAAATACAACAGCGTCTTTAGGATCAACACTACAAGCAATATTCAGCCATCGGTCCTCTTCTGAAAAGTGAGGCAGTTTCTGGAAACAAATATCAATCAATAACTATATGTTAACAGATGTGCAGAACTGGTACGTGATTGGATGTAAGAATCAGATTTTTGAATTTCAGTGAATGCCAATTGCCAAAACAACACATCCCCATAGAGTGATCGGATACGTGAGATTATTTAAAGAGCGCTAATGACTCCTACAGTTTTGGCTATCCATCCTCATATAGTACACACCTGTATATCAATGGCTATGGGACCGCGCAGCAGTTGAATTGGTGCACCATCACGGCCTGCATTACACTGTCACGAGCGTTTCCAGCGGTTCGTTTAAATTATTAAGTTGATGCTCAGTCGCTCGAGTACTTTAAATTGTTCATAGGGTGTCCGTACATAAAGATCAGTGACTACAAACTATAGTATATACACCTGTGCATCTATGCTCATGGTAGCGTGCGCGACGGTTGTATCAGCGCACTGTAACTGCCCGTCGTACGCCACTGCGTTCGCGAGCTGTGCTAGAGGCTCGTTCATGCGGTACTGTAGCCGCAGCGTGCTCGTGTTGTGTGCGGTGCTTAGTGCGTGGAACAGGCTCTCTTCCATACCCAGCCGTCTAAGGAGCGTGTTCATATTATACAAAAACTAGTATGGATTACCTTATCGTGAGTTGCTGCCGCGCCCTTAACTAAGGGTTTTAAACCAAAAAGTAATATCTATCTGGGATATATATGATATTACTCAATCGTCTACTAGATACAATACTTTTGAAGTGAATGCTTTTCTAGTCAGGTTAAACACAATTTGGTAGGCCAAAATTTTATAGTTTTGCGTAACACGTATGCTTTATTCACAGGCATAAAATAAGTACCACAGAAGATGGAAATAGTGTTCGCTACCAACAGCGCTGCTTGTATAAATATATGTAAATATATGTTCAACAAGACTGAAGTAGTGGTTTTAAATACACGTCCAACGTCTAGAAAGGAATGTAAGTAAAACGTGTAATAAAACATTCTTAATACATAATTGCATATTTATCATATTTATAGAGCGCTAAAATTCTATAAAAATCATTGTCCATTGCCAAATATACTTACTTTATTTGAAGACCGTTATCCTTGCTATTTCATGGCAGGGAACAGAAACTACATTGCATTATAATATATAAAATATTTTATTTTCTATCCATAAGCAAGGAAGGAACACGCAGATGTATCTCAGTAACTTCGTTGAAATAACATAAAAAGAAAATAAAGTCACGCGTTCCATTGTAAATGCGTAGATTATATCCATGAAATGTATAGCTTGTCTCGATGTCTATACACTGGTAAGACTTTATCAGAGATACAATAAAACTACCATGGTTACGAGTGGAGCACCCGTGGCCATGGTTGCTGTAAAGCTTCTGAAACGTCGGGCTAGTTAAATAATTAAATAAACAGCGATAGAATCCGTAAAAGTAGTTTTATTGTAACTACAGACATCAATAATTTATCAGAGCTTTTAATGGCGATGAACCGCCGTATGAAATAATGTACTACTCAGTAGTGACACTGATCTCTATGTATGGATAGCTGATACCTGACAGTCCAAGTGTAAAGAAATATGGCGTACTTCCGACCACCGGCATATACAATAATAGTATGGCATAGTGTTAAGACACAAAGAGCAAATAAATACATTTTGTTAAATAAGAAGTAATCATATTGATATCTTAAGTTTACGCGAATGTTAGACATTACAATAAAACTACTTTTGCGGTTTATTAAATTATTTATGTAGCCCGACGTTTCAGAAGCTTTACAGTAACCATCAGTAATTTATCAGATATAATAAGTACTGTTTGTGTTAATCGGAACAACTAAAATTATAATTCTTCGGGTACTTTTAAAAACTTGGTACATCAGGACATCTGTCATCTCAGTCCACCCGTGACCACGGTTGCTGTAAGCTTCTGAAACGTCGGGCTAGATAAATAATTTAATAAACCGCGATAAAAACCGTAAAAGTACTTTTATTGTAGGAAGAAATCATATTTAGGAAGATGCTATAAATTCTTTTGAAATGAAACTGATAATAGTATTATTTATCTGTTAAGCATTTGTCTATTATGAATTATTAACGGCTTCTGAGAATACATTCACCATCAAATCACTGAACCAATCAAAAAACTAAAGCAAGAATGAGTGAAAGACGAGCGTCGACAGCTGTCAATATACTTTTGCTTGTGGCAACTTATTGTAATATCTTCAAAAATATATCCCACTTCAATCCGAATCAAAACATATTATTTTTACTAAATAGGATAATTTCAACTAAACATGTATAATTGAAAAATATGTGGTATGACATCAGATTGTTCAAGTGGTGTGTATGACTCTTTCCGTATTTGCTATCCATATACAGAGATGAGTTGCCTGAGCCTAAGTGGTATACCTTTACGCCTCAGAGCGAGGTCTCTCGTCCATTTATACTCAGCGATAATTCTGTAATAATAGATAATGGTGTGGGTAGTAGAGGTTTTTGGTACTGCATAATTACCGGGCGGTAGCAGAGCGCACCACGGGTGGCAGCTGGTGCGGGTCCCCCACCAGCACAAGGCGCGAGGCCGCACACAGAGCGCGCACCACCGTGCTTTGCAACACCTGTAGCGAAGTATTTATCAGTGCGTATAAAGCCACGAGTGTGATGTATTTCTGTACATAAAATAAGAATAGTATTCTTGCTCGAATTTCGGCTACGGCGGCCATCGTTTTTTATACAAGACATATTTAAGTGTACAAGTGTGTGCCCGTACACGTGCACTCATAGGTGAACGAAAGAATTTAGATCTTTCATTCACCTATTCCAATGTCACGGCTTTCCGACAAGACCGAAGAGAAACATATTGTAGTGTACAAGTGTTAACGCAAACGCAAATGTTCTCTCTATTCCCACATTTTCCTTTTCCGATTGGAAGGAAACGACCGGAGATAAATAGGGCACAGGACGGTCTGGCTACCATGCTCTCTAGAGAAGAAGGTCAATCAGATTAAATTTTATTTTATTTTTGTAGCCCTGACCTGCGTGGCCTCGTCCACGATGCACACGTCGAAGCTGCTGCGCGCCAGCATGGGGTGGGCAGCGCCTAGACACGTCACGCCTACCACCTCCTGTCATCAAATAAATGATTTGGTAAAAACTAAATAGAATCAAAATTGCAAGGCAATGATGCTATAGAATAGTGTGTGTGTGTGTGTGTGTGTGTGTGTGTGTGTGTGTGTGTGTGTGTGTGTGAGTGTGTGTGTGTGCGTGTGAGTGTGTGCGTGTGAGTGTGAGTGTGCGTGTGAGTGTGCGTGTGCGTGTGTGTTTTCGTGTTTTGTGTATGTTATAATAATATAAAATATTAAGCTCTCGACTGTTTATTCTTTACTTCTATCTGTCGTAAATATCAGTAGTTAGTAATGACAAAACTTTTCACCATAGAGTCATAAAGGTTCTGCAATTGTTCCGTGGTGGTGCAGTTGGCCGCTAGCACATGCTCGCTGCGCGTCTGCACCGCTGCCGACACGCGCGCCGCCGGGCCCAGGCGCAGCACGCGCAGTGTTGCAGGCAGCCTGGCCGGATAAGTATAGTAGCTCACATACAATCGGAAAGGTGGCGTGGGCATTACAATAGCACAGACTAACATATACAGCAGAGACACCGACAAACAGGTTACACTTACACCCATACGTGCATTGACGCGCAACAAAGTACATCAGATTTGGCATATATCTTGGCTCAATTTGTTTGTATGATAAGGTATCACAGACAGACAGACAAAGTGATATATAGATGCACACGTTGAACATATATCAAACATATCTGGAGCAGGCGGAGCACCTTAGAGGACTTTAAATGTGGGAAAGCGAATAGATGACTTGGTGTTGAACTGCCTGCTTTATGCAGATGATGCAGTTTTTCTAGGCTCCACTCCATCTGAGCTACAAATACTAATCACATCATCATATAAAAGAGGATTGTGAGAACATGGGCTTACAAATTAATGTGAAGAAAACTATAGTTTTTGTATTTGAACTAACCAAAACGGACGTAATAATAGTGGTCGATGACGTACTTTTGGAGCAAGTGAATGAATTCGTGCTTTTAGAAGGGATGGAAGGTGCACCGCCGATGTCGAAAGAAGAATGTGTGCAAGAAACAGAGTCAATGGAGCGTTAGGGAAATTGCTTAAAAGCACAGTTGTAAACCAGGGTGCTCGTCTTGCACTGCATAATTATGTGCCAATCCCAGCGTAATTGTATTGCATGAAGAGAGTTATGAATATGGAGGGGGCAAGCCAGGTTTGTAAGGATCGTGATGTGTGGCATTCCGCTTTCTCAGCTTACCCCATTCGGGAGCTGGGGTGAAGATGTGTTGTTGTTGTCTGTAGCAGAAGATTAGATTCAACGCTGCAAGCTTACCGTTGCAGCACATTGTCGACGGCGGCGTGCGCGTGCGCGGTGACAAGCACGCGCAGTCGAAGCGCCGCTAGGATCTGAATCAGCACGCTCACCGTCTGAGTCTTACCTGTACAAAGTGTAGTAAGTGCCTTCATGAGTCTTCAATCTTTTTTATTTTTTGTTACGGGCTTGGTCCACCATTCCCACCGCTGCTACTCCTGTCTAGCCAGGATATACAGCGGCACCTTTGATATGATCTCAGGGAGCCCGAGGGAAAAGCTAAAATTGTCTTGGATCTCGCAACGAATTTAATCAGAATAAAATAGGAGGAGTAGGAAGTAATTCCAATTTCCCTCCTACCTAACCAAAGCATAGTACAAGGTTGCAATGACTTATATAGATCAAGAAAAAAAGGGGGCAATCAGGTTAAGCCCAGCACCACAGAGACGTAGATAAATAATTAGCTGATATTGACCCTGTCCTATGACATTTACCTTGTATATAAGGGGCATTACTATGATTGGCCTGTGCTTATTTGCTGACAGTAATACTTATGGCAAAATTGTTTAAAGGCATGATAGTTGCCATGTTGTCCACGAGATCGCCATGGTAAACTACTCCCGTACACTACGATTATTATCAAGCATTATGTTTCGCTTAATTTGTAAAAGACCACACTCCCATAAGAAGTAACGTGATCCCAAAGGCCACCACACACATAAGAAAAGTTTTTTTGAGTTATAATACATACCTGTACGAGCATACGATGGCGGAACGTAGGTGCAATTAGATTCGTATTGATAACGTAGGTGGCACTAAAATATACGTTAGCTATGGGTTTCTTTCTTTTTAAATTTATAAAATCTGTGTGTCCAAGACAACGACTACGACTGCGATGTGCCGCATTTAGCAGCATGTTATGTATCTTTAAGAGCAAAGTTTTCATGGCTGTTAAACGTCGCGCGCTTGATCAATGTATCCTACCTGTCGTGGCATACGGTGCTGAAACGTGATCCTTAACAAGCCAACATGATTCGGATCTCCAAGTGATGTAGAGAAAAATGGAACGTGCAACGCTGGGAACCTCCTTAAGCCATCGAGTACAAAATGTGGAGATACGTAGGCTGATCTATGATATGCTGATGGTCACTGCCGTTGCTCGTAACAAAGCGGAAGTGGCGATGGATAGGACATATATGCCGTAGTAGCGACGAAAATGGCAAATTTATGGAATGGAGACCAAGACAGGGAAAAAGGGATATTGGACAGCCAGTAAGGTAGGCCGACAATCTTGCCAAAACTATGTTCGGGTAGAGGATGAGAGAAGCAACCAATCGTTTGAAATGAATTCAAATAAGGGTACCTATACACAACAGTGGGTGAGAATGGGCCGCGGAAGAGAAGTAAGAGTGTACCGGTGCCGGGCAAGCCACCGAGCAGCACGTACTGCTGCGCTGCAGCGGCACGCAGCACCGCGCGCTGCTGCTGCGTGTTCAGTCCGCGCAACAGACGCACGCCAAGCCGCCCTACAGAACGCGGTAGCTTCTCCTCGAATGTAGCTTCCTCTTTATCTATGATTATCCTGTAACATACGTAATATTTATTTTATCACATTACTTTAATCTCATTATTCGGTAATAATATATGTGCACTGGAATCTCTGGAACAATCTGGAACACGATCTGCCTCGCATGTACGCGATTGTATTCTAGTGTTTTCCAAAGAGTATCCGAACAGTGTATCAGAGCGCCAATGTGCCACCGACACCAACTGCACAGATCCTGTGACCTACTCATAAGATATGGCCATCTCTTAGTTTCTTAGTTTGCCTCATCATCAAATGACCACCGTGTAGGTACAAATTTTCAGGCCAATCGAACAAGAAATTGGATATGACTTCACATGTAACTGTTCCACGGACCTAAAGTGACGGTATTGTCGCTTAAGTCCACACATCGTTTCAGCTGACTTCGAATTATAACAAATTGAAAGAAATTCCAGTAAATAATATGCAGGAGCTTACTTCCTGAGCCGCAGCGCACGGTCGCTATCTTCCATGAGCACGCCGAGGTTGGTGAGGTTCTGCACGGTGGCCGAGTAGGACTCGTACATGTCGATGTGGAACATCGTGCTCGCGTCCAGGCGACAGCTGACATCTCTGTCAACAGAACATCAGTCACGGTTTACATATTAAAAACCCTCTACACAATAAGAAAAGAACTTATGAAACTCCTCAAACTCAGCTGGGCCGATTTGAACCAAACCACCGAAAGCCGCTTTGTAATTAAAAAAACGCATCGAAATCGAACCATCCCTACATTGCAGCCCAATTCGGTCAGCACGATGATGAGGTGTCGCTCCCACAATACTGACGTGAATTTTTGAGTATGCTTTCAAGTATGGTGCGATTTGTGAGTAGCCGGTGGCCCGGTTGGGGGCGTAGGGTGAAGGAGGGCAATATATCGTCAGAAAATGGCTTCGACTGCTTGTTTGTCCCGACGCCATAGTAAAAAGACGACTACACTGTTGACATACGTCCGGTTTGTTAGGTGTGCCCGGGGGAGGGGATGTGGTAAAGCAACAGATACATAACTGCTGGATTCATTAGCATCCGCGCTGGTGATAAGGGCGTCGGTAGAAACAAGAATGTTCAGATTCTTTTCCCACTCATGTTATAGTGTCCTCGAGAAAATGACTCACGTTCTGGTTCAGACGGTATCGGGAATAACCAACCTCACTTTATCAAAAGAAAAGAGAATAAGTCATAAAGAGCTTGCCGTTACCGTTGCTGCATTGCAGCGGAATCGGGCCGGCACCACTGAGGCAGTACGCCTTGCTGCTCACACGATACTGCCGTCTAGTGGCAGCTATGTTGTCGCGTTTCGTGAGCTTTGTGACTTTCCGGTAGCCCGTTTCTGGTTATGCATATGTTTATGGGCTTCGCTAGTCGCCAAGAGGCGTCGACCGCCCGTATGTATTATAATAATATTAAAAAACGACTAACGACTCGCGTTATTATCTCTATATCTTTTTGGCCAGTTGTGATGGAACAACTATTTAAATGACAAACCAGTCTTTCAATGTGACTCTAACGCTGAGTATATAAACAAGGACAACTAATATTGTTTTGCAAATAAGTAGTAATAGGAGACATATCTACCAATCTCGAGTCGTTAATAAGTAAGTATATTTTACATTTTTCATTTATTTTAAATATTATATAGCAGTTAATCATTAGCCTATAGATAGGTATTAAAAATATTTTAATCAATCAAAATATTTTGTAGAAAATAGGATTTTACAAATCTCTTTTTGAATGTCGTTACTTCTCCACTACTTAACATTACTTAAAGAGGCATACAAGAGTAGCTACATTATAATGATTGAAACGATTTTTTTACAATTTTACCTTGACATACCAAAAATATTCTTATACATAGGACGTTATAACGCAAGAGCTCAAATAAAAATACAATTATATAATATGCTAAGGTATTGTAGGCAGTGGTATGAATTTTCATCACCGTATAATATTTTATAGTTATTTCAATTCAGATCGAAGAAATGTAGTTTATTATTTGTTAGGATAGATAAGATGACGTTATGTAATAGTCCAAAATAATCACGATCCTCCTAATGACCCAACGTGAGTCGCGTGAGAGCTTTTCCTGTCATCAGTCATCAGATAAGGGGGAGGGCACCCCTCACTCCCTCCGTCTAGTATAACAATGGTTAATTATCTATTGTAACAT
Source organism: Eumaeus atala (assembly GCA_017140195.1). Classification (NCBI taxonomy): domain Eukaryota; kingdom Metazoa; phylum Arthropoda; class Insecta; order Lepidoptera; family Lycaenidae; genus Eumaeus; species Eumaeus atala. The sequence goes on along the minus strand of JAFELO010000538.1, from coordinate 754,052 downwards.
TTTCGTCGGTATCTGCGGAGAGATCAGAGTGGGCAGTCGGTCTCCCTTCCGACCACAAATATATTCTTATATTTATTCGGACAAAACCGTTATTGCTTTCTTCGACGCAGGTTTTCCGCTCTCAGTCCACTGCTCAGACTGTCCTTTTGTTTCAGCAGTATAATAACGTACCCATGTTCCATCTACTGTTACATAACGCCGCCAGAACTCGTGAGGATCACGCTTAAATAGCGTCAAACACTCCGACGAGTCGTCCAGTCGCCGTTGCTTTTGGTTAACAGTGAGCAAACGCGGCACTCTGCTATCTGCTGCAACTTTAGGCGACGATCATTCAAAACGATTTTTTCGATCTTTTTGATCATGTCCGGATTCGTGAATTCATTTGGACGGCGAGACCTGTTGGCGTCTTCGCAGCTCTGTTTCCTACATTTAAAATCCAGTTAACCAGGTGTGAATTGTAGTCAATACAGGAGCAGTATTACTTAAAACACTGTCTAGCTTGACTTTATTCTGGGTTGTTATCCCTTTTAAAATGTAGAATTTTAATACCGCACGAATTTCGTTTTTTTTCCATTGTCGAGAAAATTTACGGCTAGAAATTCTAGGTTCATATCACACAAATTGTATAATTCTTATCTTCGAAAAGACGATAGAATATAATGTATAATTTTGTTCGCCTATCTTTTTTTAAGTTCGTCGTTTCGGCCAGTTATAATCAGACCTAGTATGTTTCTCACTGATTATATAGCATTATAATGGTAAATTTTTCAAATAGCTCCAGTATTTTCGGAGCCTATTCAATGCAGACAAACAAACAAATAATCAAATGTTTCCTCTTTATAATATTATTTTAGCTGTAGATAACGTGCACATTTTATAGTTTTCCTTGTGTAAAGTTGTTTGACATTTAGAATGATGACTGCGCTGGCTTGTTACAAGAAGTTAATAGTGAATCATGAAGTATGTTAAGAGAATGTCATCATCCTAACATGTCCTTACGTTCTTGTAATGTTCGCTACTGGGCGATTTGCTCAATCTCGACAAAGCCTCTTATTGATGGAAAAAAGTATGTTAAAATCAGACCTAGTCACAATGTAGCATTTAATAAAATCAGACCTAGTCACAATGTAGCATTTAATAAAATCAGACCTAGTCACAATGTAGCATTTAATAAAGTACAGTCGGCAGCAATTAGATGGATATTTGTGTGCTCATAAGGAGATCGAATAGGAATATACAGAATGACCAAAAATAGTCTAGGGACCTTGTGTGTATGGGCTGATAAAATAGTTTTCTGGTATACATTTGTAAGATACGAGTGTTTTACAAATATAAATGTTATTTAATCAGCCTTCACTACAAATAAAACAATTCTTTTTATGTAAACAATTAATATTTTTTTGTACAAGCAAAAAAGTTAACAGTAAAATGTAAAACTAGGAAAAAGGAAAATAAAAGTTTGACATTAATTGAAATATAAACATTAATAATAAATAAGAACAGCCTCTAAGAAGCCCTTTTTTTTCTTTAAAGGCCGGCAACGCGTCTGCAAGATGTCTTGCAAATATCTCTGGGCAGCGGTAGTCACTAGCCACCTGCTTGTTTGCCCCCTGTCTCATAAGAAAGCCGCGATATTCATGATACTTCTGGAATCGATTCGCATGATTAATTATGATATGAAAACCTTTACAATATCACGTAGAGGAATATTTCCCAGGTCCTACGTAGAATAAAAAAAAGGCTGACCCGTACCACAGGACAACGCCATCGACTTCGGGACAGTGTAATGGGTCTTCATTGGGGCCATCGTCGCCTCTTGTCCCGTGCTTAAAGTGGTCTCCTCAATCTACTCTTTTGTCACCTCAGCCATCCCACTCTGTTCAATTGGCTTCGTCCAAGATGGCACGACAAAGCTTGAACTATTGCAGGCAGCTAACATTATGATTTTTGTATAATATAAATAAATTTGGCGCAATATTTATCACACACCGGGTGTTCTTTTGACCTTTCTCTCGCTCAGAGTTGACAAACTTCTATTTGCCGGCGGAAGTACTCATTTTCTATTAAATGAACTACAAACGTCAATCTGTAATAGTTTTTTCTGATATAAATACTTAACTAAAAATTACCAATCTTCGGATGTTTTCCATTAACTTCATTGTATTCTTTTAAAAATTATAAATATTAAGATCTCATGTAATTACTGCATTGCGACCGAATCGGGCCGGCACGACAGGGAGTAAATCTCCCTTCTTTTGGAGCGGAAAAAGGAAGGAGCAACATCTGCACACCAATTATGCGGATATTTGAAAGTCACTAAAATTTCTTAATTATTTTCACAGAGAACTTGGCGAGAAAATGAAGTTAATCGTTATATTATCGGTTTACGTATTGGCTTGCTCAGCCAAATATTATCAGCTTCCACCAGATAATTATACCCCAGAAGAACTCAGTAAGGACCATATTGAAGTACAAATGCGGATAGATTGCTTCTTAGGAAGGAAACCTTGCACACAATTATCTGCAGGATACCATAGTAAGTACTACGCTGTATTCTTTATAGTATAAGTAGCTAGTGCTACTTATTTTTATACTATAAAGGTAGATCCTTCGACTATTTTATAGAATAAGTGGCACTAGCTCTTACTTCACTTGTTTCTTTGTGATCAATATCTAATTAATTAATAACTAAACATCAAAGGTCAGACCCATACTCTCACATATACGCAACACACACGCACAGTTGTGCCGCAGTTTAGGAATGCGGATGATTAAATCCGACAAAATTTAGTCACCCACAACTACGAGACCTTGTCTACCAAGACAAGGACTGGACTTAATTCTGTTCCTGTGCTTGTTGAACTGTGTGTAAACGTATTGGTAAAAGTCACTGTTAATACAACCAGAGACGGACACAGTCGTAAGTATTCTATATCGGTAATTATGTTGTATTATACGTATGAATGTGGAGTAGAGCTACGTGTACTTGTCACTTAAAAAAACTGCATTATTTTTTTACCGGACTGTGTTCTCTCTTGCAGCCTGAACGCATTAGCGTTTTTGAAACGTATGTCGTGGCGTAGCTATACTCTCTTGCAGCTTGAACGCATTAGCGCTTTTCAAACGTATGT
>JAFELO010000538.1:713807-750602 GCA_017140195.1 Eumaeus atala | reverse complement strand
TCGTGGCGTCACTATACTCTCTTGCAGCCTAAACGCATTAGCGCTTTTCAAACGTATGTCGTGGCGTAGCTATACTCTCTTGCAGCCTGAACGCATTAGCGCTTTTCAAACTTATGTCGTGGCGTCACTATACTCTCTTGCAGCCTGAACGCATTAGCGCCTTTCAAACTATGTCGTGGCGTAGCTATACTCTCTTGCAGCCTGAACGCATTAGCGCTTTTCAAACGTATGTGCTAACGTTTAGAATATTTAGATTCATCTAGATAACGCGAGTGACGTTATCACCAGAAAAGAACAAATGGCAGATTTGAGATTTTTTTTATGAAACCCAACGAGTGGTGTATCAATTTGGTGTCTTCAATAACAATACCAATTATATATACCCATAACTTGTAGTTTTAATTTTAACAGAAACAACAAATAGTAAAATAAAATAAACAATTAATCGAACAAAAACCGTACTGCTCAAGAACTTGTTAAATTTAAAAGGAATAAAAAGGAAGAACAAAGTGTTGATAGTGACCGCTTCCTACAGTCAGGACGCATTTAATCCAAAAAGAAATAAGCGGTCCTGGCTCTAGAAGAGATAAAAGCCGCGTCTAGAGCCTTCTACTATCCTTGTTTCTTTCATTTTATTTCGATAATGGCCTAATTGTTATTTGTTTCTATTTTTAGGCATAGCCGATGAAATGTTAAGGACTGCTTGTGCCAAATGTTCCCCAAAATTAAAGGACATGTCACGAGCATTTATTGAAGCGGCTCGCGAATGGTTCCCAGAAGATTACAGACAGTTGCGTAAGAAATACGATGCTTCTGGACAGTACTACTCAAAATTTGAAGAAGCTGTCGGAGTTAGGAAAATCACAGCATAAACCATTGCATGAATATGTAGAAACTACACAATTTTGAGTCACCGCAATAAAAAAATTAAGAATTACAAACTTCTGTATTATTTGAGTAAAAACAAATTGAATTAGATGATTAAAATGATATCTCCTCCGATCGACCGCTGTGCCTTGGCCCCACGTGCTGGTTGACGCATTGAGGTACGTCTAGATAATTCTGAATTGCCACTTTATAGGAACGCGTCATCCATAGAAGAACTATTTGTTTGTATGACACATTAAATTGGCTCAATTCCTAACGTAGCAGGTTTAATGTGCCACGGCGACAGTGTTTGTGGAATCGAGTCTCGCCCTGGATCTATCCTAGCGGTGCATGCTCAACTACTAGGAATACTAAGTAGCTCTCTACACGTTGGTCCAAAGGCTTGGACCAAGAGCCTGTGCAGTCGCCAAAAAGGGTGTGGATAATGTCCCTCCCCGCAGACGCAGACGAGCTCCACTGCGGCGACGGTACTCCGCGCAACTTATGCCGCCTCCGTACTTGGGACCTGGGTGATTTATCGTGGGTTGTTTAAGAGATAGGGGCAAACGAGTAGCTGGGTGGTGACTACCGGCGCTCATACACATTTGCAAGACCAGGCGCCTTGCAGACGCGTTGTCGGCCTTTAAGTAATAAATATGCTTTCTTGAAGACCTCTAAGTCGTATCGGGTCGGAAATACCGAGACAGGCAGCTGGTTCCACGGTACAGTTCCACGCGGCACAAAGTGGCGTTTAAACAACATTGTTGTAGATTTACGGACATCAAGGTGATCAAGGTGATGCGCGTGGAACTTAGAGTTCTGTCACGATGTCCGAAGATAGAATTCTGCTGCTGCTATTAAGCCGAACAAGGCCTCGGAACACTGTCCATAAAAAGTACGGTAAAAGGCGAACAGTGAACTGACGTATCTTCGCAGGACCAAAGAATCGAGCTGTCCGGAAATAACTTGGTCGTCAACAATTCGAGTCGCTCTACGTTGCATACGGTCAAATAAAACAATTTGATATTTCGGTGACCAAAAAACAATTTGATCGTATAGAATACTGCTCCCACCCGTGGGCAGGCCCACGTGTGGGAGCAGTATTCTATATGCGGTCATACCTGCGCCTTGTAAAATCCAGACTAACCACAAAAAAGACAGAAAATCCAGATCCTCCCCCTTGGTTTCAACTGCCTTCGCCCATCGGTGTTAAATAAAATAAAAAATCACCCAGTTGAACGTCTGCGGTGGACACCGTACTAGCGGTCACTAATTATTTGATGATCCTCTAAGCATCGCAACGTCAGCGGGCCCACTCGACTTATGAATGTCCTAGGGAAAAAGTGCTTTACGCACGGCGCTCTGCAGGAACGTAATATCCGGCATCGTCTGCAGGAACGTAATATCCGGCATCGAGTAACCACACCGCGGGATAGTAGACGGCGGAGTTCCCTGATCATACAAAAAAGGAGTTCCACGCTAAAAGGGAGCCCATAAGTTTCGCTTTCTATTTTGCGGCATGGGCTAGCGATTCACCACTCCGGTGCAAAGAAGGACAGGATGGCCAAGAAAAATTCTCTGAAACAGCCTTCGCGAGGGACCAGAACGCACGAGTTCCTGAAGGAATGCGAACTAGTCTTTCGCCAATTTTGCTTACGTGCTCTTTGATTTGGCAATTTATTTTTAAAGGTCCTTTAAAAAAATTACTCAGAATCAGGCAAAATTATACTCCTTCTTTAGTTTTCTGGTATTTTCGTCATGTGCACTAGCCGCTGCTGCATGACGCTTAGTAACACTCCAGTTTATGGCAATGTGTCAACTTACAGGAGCGCCCAAACCATGGTTACGACTTGCCGCCAATCGCTACCGCAAAGAACGAAATGAAAAGGTCCATTCCCTTGATCACCACATCAGCGACAGAGTCCGCAACGGCGTCAGTGTTATCCAGCGAGAAGAAAATCCGCCCCCATGGATGCCAAGAATACCAATTTGCTGACCTATAGTGCCAAACGCGGTAACAGCCTACAATATCCGGCCTTCAACTAAACCATATGCCAAAGCAAAGACATGAAAAGATCTTTCCACATGTATAGTTTGTGTATACAGAATATATAAGAAGGAACTGTCTGTTCCATTGTAGGAGAGTAGTAGTAAATTTTGTAGTATGTGTATACGGAATATATGAGCAGAAACTGTGTGTTCCAGTGTAAGGAGAGTAGAGGTGAAAAACGACGAGTGATGTTTGAACACTTTTTTGTTACTTTAGTAGACGTAATGAATGTAAGTACTGCTGATGCAGACTTAACATAACACATTATGATGAAAGACTGTACTTTGTACATCTTGGGACGCAGACAAAGGGAGAATTAGCTATTATTGAACTGAGGTCTATGGATAAGTGTTGTATACTACTTACTTATGCACAAATTATTCACTTATTTCACTATCACTAATTTTTGGTACAACTTCGCGCATGCTTGTCTTTGTAATACATAATGTTTTGTTGTTTTGTAGTCAGGTTACAAAACGTATCACTAATTTTTTGTTCGTAAATGGGTTCATTAAAGGCACATAAAACTTTTCCTGGCGTTATGTGCTTGTAAAAATGCGTATCTTTTTCAGATAAAATAATTGAAAAGTCCTTCTGCAAGTTAAATTCTATGTATGGAGTTATACTTTCTACAATGCAATTACTCCAGGGAATACGGTACATCTTGTCATCTCATCTTGAATACGGTACATCTTGATCGATACAAAGACAGATTTGTCTCACGGCCACTTGGACGCTCATTTAATACTCATTTAACTTTAATTTAATTAATATAAAATTAAATTAACCTTTGTTTATTTTTATTCGTCATATTAATTAAATAATTATTAAATTCATTAGCAATGTCAATAGGTTCCGATATTATAAATTTAATGTTATTTCTTATTTCCGAAATAAATCCCTGACTACTGTGAGCTAAAGTTTCCCTTTTCCTAAGTTTCCATAAGGCTTTGCATATGTTTCTTGCCCGCTTTAAATAGTTATTGTTGAATATTCTATGGAAGAGAGGCTGTGTCGTAAAGTTTTCCAGTAAGGCTGATATTTATTTTTATTAGCGCGTGTTCTATTTTTGTAAAACGCGTAACGAAGTGCTCGTTTCGTTTTACAACTAATCCTTATGCTTCTAGTAATCCACTGAGGTTTTGTACATTTATTATTAATTTTGTTTTAACTTATGATAATGTGGTACTTTATTTAATTATTTTTTTGGGGGAATTTTACTTATTGATATTGTTATTTTAAATTATTGATATATGATATTATTATTATTTTTATGATTATATGATAAATAATTGTTCTAATTTATACTCGTAACCTGTATAGGTAATGTAAGATGAATGGACCGAACATGATCTCTGCGTTTCCGCCAGAAAGAATAAAGCCGGCTTTGCTGTCTCAAGGTGCTGGTAGACAATGTCGATATTGGAGTGCAACCCACTGATGTTGCAAAAATCAACAACGATTCCTGTAAAACGGTCACAGAGCACAGATCTGGCCCCCATCCCTCCAGAATACGTAGGGCTGATCAAGGACGCCCAGGGAGGGATTCTCCAGCTTCTATGTTACTGATACTCTCCTGGGGAAATCCATTTTCAAACCGTGCTGCCATGAGATGTGAGGGGGGGGGTTTAAGGCCTAACGGAACTTTCACAAACCGATCGAAACTTCACGTCGGAGCGATGTGAGAGAGAGGTACTTCCCTGATCGCGCCGGCCCAATTCGGCTGCATACAAATTGAGTGCAGTGTTCGCTACCTCTTGTAAAAGTAGTGAGCGAAAGAAGAAGCCTGAATATTCAGTAAACAAGCAAGCGAGCATTGTACATACACGGTATATCAGAATATCTTATTGGCACATCTACATGTTCTAGAACTAAATAGTAATATAGTAAGTGATGTGAAAATACGAGGATAGTCTGTTGTTCTTACGTCCGAGCCTGAGATAGATCAAGATTACTTATTTTACGTTTGTTGGCTCTCGTTACATAAATTCTTTAAATCGGTTTTTTTTTTATTGCTTGTTACATTTTAAGTGACGATTTCCAAAATTTTTACTATGTTTTAATTTCAAACTTTTTATATTATAGTGGCACAAACGAGCAGCCAACTGCTTGTCGTGAATTCTGATCAAAAACGACGCCCACAAACTGCCTATCCGCATGAGACGAAATCGTCACTTTACGGTAGTATCCGGTGGTGCCAGCTCAATTCGGCTGCAAGCAGCTTGGCACTGCCTCTTACTGATATACATTAGCTCTTACAAACATTACACAAACACATCCTTGCATATACCGTCTCTCGAGGGTAAGATGGTGGTGCGATGGTGATGTGATGATATCATTACCTCTCCAACATGATGTGTATCTCCAGCTCGTTGGCTGCAGTGACGACTCCGGCGGCGATCCACGGCCTCTTGTCCACGCTCACAATACAGAACTCGCCTTCTTGTGGGCCCTTCATCACCTTTGTCTTGCCGTTCGCTGCGTCTGTAAGATTTACGTCAGTCATGTGTCGTGTAACAAAAATTAACCTCGCATAATTTGAGTTTCATCATAATTGCGTAAACTTCAATAGAAGTCGCGTCGATATGTACGCTACCGTTATGGTCACTGGACGATCAGTTATAATGCGCAATATGTAATCTCGCTCAAACTTGAGAAGTTCCATTAACGCGAAAATCAATTGACCACAACATGTACTTGTTTAAGATTCTCGAGTTAAAAAAATAATTAAATATATTTCTGTTGTCTAGTACCAGTAACACAAGTACTTCCAGTAATAAGATATTATTGTAATATAATATAATATAATATAATATAATATAATATAATATAATATAATATAATATAATATAATATAATATAATATAATATAATATAATATAATATAATATTATGAAGTATAGCAGACGTCACAAATCACAACACAAAACGTTCGTACCGGAAGCTGTTTGGTGCCGTAAGAATACGTGCAGGTACCGCCCCTCCGCGCGTGTTACTGATTTTAACTTCAAGTTAGCAGCACACACTCCTTTTCTAGAACTAATAATTAACAAATGATGAGAGCTATGTTAAAAGTAAAAGTGAAATTTCTTTACGGACGCTAGAATTGGCGAGTAAACTGGTGAATGTGTGATACAAGCGTTACCAGAACGAGGGCAATAGAAGAAGAGACGGTTACGTTCCTTATATCACAGTAGGGACAAGAGAGAGGTGCGAACACACCTTCTTAGTATCTTCCTCTCATAGCCAGTGCACGAAATAACATAAGCTTTACTTCTGTCGTGTGCTCTAAAGCACGCTGTACTAGTAATGTAAATCTGAAGAGTTGCTTGTTTGTTTGAACGGGACTGACCCAAATTGAAGAGTTATTTTTGTCTTGAATAGTCCTCGTATCGAGGAAGGCTTATAGGCTATATGTCGCAGTCGGATATTCGCTGTATTCTATTACGGCTAGCCATTTTCAAAAATAAGGCCGTTTTATTTTGTGGTGGGCCAACGATTTTCCGCATTAAATACGGCTGAATGAAATTGCGCCAGAAAGAGTTCGGCGTTATACGATATTCAATAAAGCTTATTGAAATAAAGTGAATTATTATCCACCTTCTTTGACACATTTTAATGTGTCAAACATTTTATTTCTAAACTTTAACACCTGCGGCATTGCTTGTCATGACAATAACAATGGCTTCGCTTGTAGAATATAGAGAAATAAGAAAACTATGCCTAGATAGGTTCGAAGGTTTAGGCGGGAGCACCGTAACTTCCAACTAAGTCTTCGTGGTTAAGCTATTTCATAGGCAAAAATGTTAATGAAGGCACAACCTACCAACCTACTCTCGTTAATCTTTCATGTTTTATCCGTTTAATGTCTAAATATAAACCTAGGGCGTGCGTAATAACAGTTCAAGTGCGGCTTCTATATGTCGGTTTTTAACTGTCACTGTCGACAGGCAGACAGATACAGTATACAAGGATCTCACACGTACCGAGTGTCGGCCGAATCCGTCCACAGCGCGCGCAGAGGATTATCGGATCGCTGCGCTCTCTCCTCTATCAGTAGAAGGCTGGTCCACTGCAGGAAGTAGCGGACGTGCTGCGGGCTGAGGTGGCCCATCGCCTGACCCCTCAGCTGCGATAGCGGGTGAGCTTCGGACACCTGCGACTGGTCCGTGTTCCTGGTAACAAAATATATAAAACTATAAGTCAGCTTCAACATGTGACTCTAGTGGAGTCCTTCATGAAGTGTGTGTATGTGTGTGTGTGTGTGTATTTGTGTGTGTGTATATGTGTGTGTGTTTGTGTGTGTGTGTGTGTGTGTGTGTGTGTGTGTGTGTGTGTGTGTGTGTGTGTGTGTGTGTGTGTGTGTGTGTGTGTGTGTGTGTGTGTGTGTGTGTGTGTGAAAGTGGGCAGGAGACGTAAGCGACGTAAGCGCGGTAAAGTGTTGTGCTGGCCGGTTACTGTGTCACATAATTTTACTCCTGGTATTTTCTACGGCGCGCGTTATAAACTCAAACATAAATATATCAATTAAGACATAACGTCTCAGTTCACTGATTGAAGAAAGTATAAAATAATTTTTGTCCCGAAATTTTTCCTTTCAAATAAATTTCATCCTAACAAACCCACGGGCAAAAGTTTACCATAGATGTAGCGAGCAGATGGTGAGGTAGGGGCACCTGACGCAGGCTCGCTCGTTGTGCACGGGCTCCGGGAGGCTCTGGCTGAAGTACCGAGGAGTGTCCTCTATATCTCTTATTTGTTCTGGAAACATTAAAAGATGAAAGATGCCAACAGATTATCGTTAAATTAATACTTTTGATAAATTAATGTAGTAGGATATCGGTCGTCTGGGCGTTCATTAAAAGAGGCCTATGTCCAGCAGTGGACCGTTAAGGGTAGCTAATGATGATGATGAATACCTGTAACATAAGTCCTTAAAGTAGTTCGCACAAGTCTAGTACAACATAGTCAGTCTATGAATCTGTAGTCCCAATTCCATGGTCTGTTTCAGTTGCGATTTTTGTATCATCGGCAGGTATCGTGTATAGTATGCATAGTTATATACAATGTATACCTGCATCTACATCGACTGCTGGGGCCGCCAGGTGCTGCGCCAGCTCATTCCTCAACATGATCAGATCGCGTTGCTCCGGATACCCGCAACTCACCTCCCGCAAATCTACACGCTCCCTGCAATTCATTTAATTTAAGATCAGTTAAGGTAGAGCAGCAGGCCGGTGTGCGCACCGGAGTGCGGCGGCCGCGTGCGCTGCAACGCCAGCATCATGCCGTACAGCGACAGCTGACGGGTGCTATAGCACACGGCGACACTCACTTGAGATAGTGTAGCAGGCTGGTGTGCGCACCGGAGTGCGGCGGCCGCATGCGCTGCAGCGCCAGAATTATGACGTACAGCGACAGCTGATGGGTGCTATAGCACACGGCGACACTCACTTGAGATAGTGTAGGAGGCCGGGATGCGCACCGGAGTGCGGCGGCCGCGCGCGCTACAGCGCCAGCATTATACATACAGAAACAGATGCATGGTGCTACAGCGGACGGCGACACTCACTTGAGGTAGAGCAGCAGGCCGGTGTGTACTCCGGAGTGCGGCAGGCGTCCGCGCTGCAACGCCAGCATCATACATGCAGCAACAGCTGCATGGTGCTACAGCAGACGGTGACACTCACTTGAGGTAGAGCAGCAGGCCGGTGTGTACTCCGGAGTGCGGCAGGCGTCCGCGCTGCAACGCCAGCATCATACATGCAGCAACAGCTGCATGGTGTTACAGCAGACGGCGACACTCACTTGAGGTAGAGCAGCAGGCCGGTGTGTGCTCCGGAGTGCGGAAGGCGTCCGCGCTGCAACGCCAGCATCATGCCGTACAACACGAGCTGCCCGCGGTGTTCCGCCGACGCGCTGGCTCGTCCACTCTTTAGCTCCAGAGGAACTATCTCTTGTCTGCTACCTGTGGACCAGTTCAGTGTTAGTATCAGAGCGATACTATATGGCTGGGGTATAGTCTTGTATTATATTTATTAGTCATATCTTATTGGGAATATGATTGATTTGCAGCTTGGTTTATTCCTACTTAGGTGGTATTTCTAAACATTGTATTCTGGGGCAAGGTAAAGCCTCCAAATTTACATCATAATTTACTCGGAGTTGCTAAAGATGCTAAAACAATCTTATAAAATTTTTATCAGCCTTTAATCCACAGTCTCATCTTAAGCGGCCTGAGTAAGGCCGAAGACATCTTTGAAACCGTGTCCGGATCCATCGCCGAAGAATAATGGGCATGCCAGCCTTATTGCGATTTGACGCGCGTTATACCTTAAAGATATTTTTCTTAAAGTCAGTACGCTATCGGATAGCATATCGGGAGCGACACAACGTCATTCCATCCATCTCATTAATTCTAATGATTATTTCATTTATAATATTGAGATCGCCTATCTCTACAATCTTTAATCTTAGTATATCTCACTCCAACCCCAGGCAGATCGTTACCACTAAATTGAGAAAAATAAAAGGCCTCGCAGCTCACAGAGACGCCATCGCCCGCTTAAGTCCAGAGCTAAACTATGCCACAGGCGTCATACCTTGTCTGTCGTGTATAGTGACTTGTACTGTTGCATCTATCTTCCCTTTCAGTCCCAGTTCGGGGCAGCAGACGTTTTCCTCAATGTCCAACACTTTCTCTATCCTTCCTTTCCACTGCTCTTTGGCATTTTCCTATAAATGTGAGGGACTAATGAATTTTAGATAAATTAAGTTATTTAATTTGTAAGTTTAAATATATACTGTTATCATTTATACTGATTGTTATATAGATAATATGTATATAGGTCAAGCGATAAACATTGGATGCCATAAAATTCATATATTTTTGGTTTGTCAAAAGAGGCCGGCATCTTCCCCCCCCCCCCTCGAAAGGGGAGTCACCGATGTTAATCATAGCGAAGCCTTAATCTACATCACAACAACAATTACAACAAATCTTCACGCCAGTTTTCTATTGGGGTCGGTAGAGAGATATGTCGTTTATTACCCCGTGGTTCTCACTGTTTTATGATTTTAAACTCTCTCCCTCTCTCTCTCTTATCACCTGGCAACAAATACAAAATTATGTACTGTGACTGAATCATACAGCCATCATGATGATGACTTATCAACAGGTTAAAGTGAGATGGCTATATTTTATATTAATCTGATGATTGACTATTGAATGAAATAGAAATGCATTACTAAAACAATCGTCCTACCTTGGAATTACCAACAACGTATATCTGCATGAATTCCACTAGTGGTGGTAGGTACATCTTTATATTGGACATCGCTTCTTGTTCTGAGAGACCCGCATCATACAACATTTGTATTGAATCTGTCACGATCATCTCAGCCTCCTTCTGCAGAGCCGTGAGACTTGTGATATTCAGTGTTAGAGCTCGTTGCACTAGTTCATGTACCAATGTACCAATGGTCATCTGTACATTAGATTTATGTTATAAGTTCATGATCATTTCAATGTTGGACTCTTGAGTGGGAAACCGACGTCACAATCAAGAATATGGCACATAGGCGCGTTTTTCAGTAAAATTTTAAACTCTAAGATATTTCAGTAGATCTTTGTTTTTGGCATACGCTGCTTCGTGGTCTAGTGCTTAACATCTTCAACCACTGACGTGAGGTCCCGGGTTCGAATTCCGGGTCTTACCAAAAACTGTTATTGTAATTTTAACAGTCTGGAATCGGGACCTAGGAGAGGATGTTAAATATACGGTGCTGTACCTGATTTCTCCCCCATTGTTTTGGACTGCCGTCGCACCGGGATTAGGAGAGTGAAGGCATAGAGTGTACTGAGCACATTGTGCCTACGCAAACACATTTAATGTGTGTAGTAAGAGTAATGTGTCCTGCGCCGATGTCTTGTCTGTATAAACAGGGCCGACATTACTTTTGGGGAAGATATGATTGTCGTTGTAGTTTAAATATATAATATTTGAATATGAACCAGCGTTTATCCTTATAAATCCACGCCCTTTATTTCTACAGCATCGATAATTGTCGAGGGTCACGTGATCTTACACTGCCAAACGTTTTAGGGATCATGTCGATTGCCGTTCACTATAACCGCACGTAATGCATTAAAATAGACCATGTTACGCGACATCTGGGTAGGTGCCCACGTGTTGACGCCACTACTGGGAGCGTAGTTGCAGTTCGTTGATACACAACTACCAAGATCGATCGATCCTACAAGCGAACTGGCGAAATAGGTATTTCTGACTTTGTTACAAAAAATTGTATGTGAAAACGAAATGTCCCTTTGTAATAGGTGCACAATATTTAGGGGTGGGTCATAAAGTCAGATTCTACAATCTACTGTACACACTCGATCTTTCGGAGCATGTATTATTATACTGTATACAAACGTGCGAAACCCACTGCTGTATTGGCAGAATCAATTCCCCGCCACCGCTCCTGAAGCACAGCCTTCCGTTTACAAAATACTCCAGCGACCACACTGGTACTTGAGATGAGGTGGTCCGGTCGCAGCACAAGCAGACCCGACGAATTCCCCACAGTAAAGGATCCACGAGTGTCACGCGATGCCACCACGCTCACCACCTCACCCTCTTGAAGTTGTGTGTTAAGCCTAAAAAAAAAATTGGAATTGCGACAAAGCAAAAACAAAATAACTATTTTCTTGTTTATGCATGTAAGAGGTAAACAATACAACATGAATTGTAAATGATCGTAAGTAATAAAACGAAAATATAGCTAATGTACATTGTACTTGTACACTAGCTATATTTTCACAGCCGAAAGTAGTGTCATAATGACACGAAATTCGGTTTCATATTTTATGTGGGCACCGCATTTTACCGACACAAAATCGCACGCCCAAAGATAAACTACCCCAGGCGCGTCATCTGTACGTACGAGTATGTATAATAAGAATGTCAAAGACCACTAGGTCAATATTGGGTAGCTATTTTTTATAAATTGGGAATCAGAAACAAGTAGCGTATTCAACGCTCTGATTATGTAGTGTCTTGCGAGTATATCCAATATATATAGCTTTACAGCAACCATGGTTACGGGTGGACTGAGACGACAGATGTCCTGATGTCATAAGTTACTAAAAGTACCTGAACAATTATAATTATTTATCTCAGGTTATTTTGATGTAAAGCTGGTCATTTTTTTTTATTGTAATTAAAAATAAATATTGCCCTGTTCTCACTTCCGGTGCTGATGATTTGATCATTTGTAAAATGCAATGAAACTGCTCTTAATTTTATTAAAATGAAATAGAACGTTGTTATTAAATCCTATTAAATGTGTGTGCACTTTGTTCGTTATTAAACTACCTTTGGAAATTATTAAAGAAAGTTATCAGTGGTTGAGATATTTTACAATTCAGTTTCCGGTCTAATTCATTTTTACGTTTTAAGCACATGTTAGTCAATGTTGGAAGGTGAACAGTGCGCCAGGGACATTCTGGGGCGAGCATTCGAAAAGGAAACTTACATTAGAGAATATCAATTATGTGAAAATATCAATAGATGACGTGAAAATTCGTGTATGCGTACTTATATGCTGAATTCTCTATTCTGTACCCTGTCCTGACATTTAGTTCCGATTAATGCAAACAGTACTTATTACATCTATTCTTATAACGATTTTCTTATAATGTTCTAATAAATATATGTATATATTTATAAAATAATTATAAGAACCACTTCCGTTATTGTTAAATATATTGCAGTAAAATCATGACAGTCTGGAGTTTGCTGCACTGGCGAGGAAAATATGTTCGCAAAATACAGTCTACTGCCAATAATGAGTGTCATCGTGTGTGTTCCTGGGCCCATTGAGGTATGGGGACAAAAATAAGGACTCTTAAGAGAAGTATACTTGCTCTAGTAATACTAGTGTTAATTATAATTTATGGCTATTCTTGTTGCTAATTGTGAAAGTAGGGAGAAATGCATCTACATCACTTTAGCTTCTTTGGATGTTTATAAGCTGCTGTAGCTGTTGCCAAAAACGGAGTGTTTCCCTGACATATAAAAAGAAAAAGCTTACCAAACACCTTCAACAAAACATGTGCCTCTTTCTTCTTTAGAATTTGTAAGTTTTAATTCTAATTTATTTGGATGTTGAATAACTGATGTAATTGTACAGCGCTGTATAGTTCCTAAATCTAGATTTTCTACTTCATTCTGAAACATTAAAAAATGTACAGGGCAGACAAGAAAAAACACAAAACCGACACACCGCACGAATGCCTTGTCCGAATTTAGTAATGCGCAAGTACGGCGGGTTGTTTCGAGCTTGTAGGCAGATCGCCTAAAGTAACAGAATTACTATGATTGCACCGACATCGTCGTTCTGTATGTTCAGAGTCGAACGTGTGTGCTGTTGTCTGTCATGTTGTGTTCACTGTGGATTGAATCGCATAGTCCGCGCCCGACAGACGGGGTGTAGTGTACCTGCACCGACTCGGACGGGGTGTAGTGTACCTGCACCGTGGCTGTGGTGTTGTATCTGTTTTGTTGTGTGTTACAATTGGTTGTGATTTGATCGTTCTCGTCCAATCTGAACGTGTCTGGGACGACGCACCACGTTCGTAAAGTTCGTTGTATTAGATGACGGGAAAGACGAGAGTATTGTGATGAGCATTGGCGCGATCGAAATATGTTTGGGAGAACTCTCTGATATGCCCCCTGATAGTGGGGAGCTCGAAACTATTTTGCAAGTGTTGACGAATGGCTATATTGGGGGGCAGGTATATGCGAAAACTAAGCTGCAGTATGAAATGATGGTCTTATTCTATTTCTTAGAGACATTTTACTCATAGGATTGACAAGAGCGTAAAGCTTGTGTATAACGTAGTGGTTTCTTTCTAACGTGCATGTTGTACTGTTTGAAGGTAAGAGTACGGTTCAGCGTGACGCCCAGGCACTTGACGGATTCCTGTCGATGAACCCTGGGGATGACGTTACCGTAAAGAGAGGGCATGATGTAGATAGGAAAACCGAAGTGTCGGTCGACCGTTCACCAGGTGGGAGGACAATCTCCGTGCAGTCTGGTTGCGATTAGCAGGAGATCGGCTGTCTTGGCGTTATTGAAAGAGGCCGATGTCCAGCGTTTGTCCGATAAGGGCTGATGATGACGATGAGTCTTTTCTGAGTTAACCTTGAGTCTGCATCATGTGAACCACCCACCTAGAGGTGACTGCTTTTTGGAGATGTTTAGTTGCCAGAGGGACAGTCAGAGCTCGACTATATAAGGCTGTGTCCTCTGTGAACATCGCCAGCTTTACTCAGGGATTATGCATTGCAACACTCGTGTATAGATTGTATAGGGCTTGCCCAGGTGCCATAGTTTTATTGTAAGTGAAATGAAAAAAACTATAATTTTATACCTCTTCCATATCATCAATATCAAATTCTTCTCCAAAAACATCATGATCACTGATATGAGGCTCTTCAACTTGGTTTTCTACAATACACGATTCCTGCTTCTTTGGGGACTGTAATGTTGAGACTAAAACAAAATAAATAGAAATCAACAAAGCAAGCTCATCTATAAATGTAAACCTACATTTATACTGAAACAGTAAACAAGAGTCTTTCACTGTTTTTAAAATAAAGATCTAATAAAGAATAAGAGTATCTTTATTTTGTTAAGGGTTAGGAGGCAAGGCAGGTATGTAAGGATCTTTATATGGCAATTAGTTCCTGCTGCCTACCACATCTCGGAATTTTTCAAGAGGTAGCACACTGCATTCAATTTGTATGCAGCCGAATTGGACCGGCGCGCCCGGATAGTACCTCTCTCTCTCTCGCATGACTCCGACGTGAAGAGACGTTTCGATCGGCTTGTAAGAGTTCCCAGGCCCAGCCCCCCCCCCATCTCATGGCAGCACGGTTTAAAAATAGATTAACCCAGGAGGGTACCAGCAACGTAGAAGCTGGAGAATCCCTCCCTGGGCCTCCATGCTCAGGTCCTGAACTCGAGCCTGAATGCCTAGGCTGCCCCACGTATTCTGGGGGAAGGAGGCAGATCTGTGCTCTGTGACCGTTTTACTGGAGGCACACGAAGGAAAAAGTCGTGGGCTCCACCTGCTATTCTAATTGTTGTTTTTTGCAACATCAGGGGGTTGCACTCCAATCTAAACTCTGTCCATCGCCAGCTTGAGACAGCAAAACCGGCTTTACTCTTTCTGGCGGAAACACAGACCTTCTCCGGTTGATTCATCTACCATCCTACCCACGGTATAAATTAGAACAATTATTTATAACACGGGCTGGGGTGTGTTTTTGTCGGAGAAGATGTATGCTATCGTCGCTTCTTGACCATGACGTGACCATCTAGAAGACAAGGATCCATCCATCATTTGTCTGCGTGTAGATGGAGATGACGCGGGGGTGCCGCGTCTATGCGTGCCTATACAGATCCCATAACGGAAATACCGAAATGTACGGACTCCTTGAGCACACAGAAGTGTCTACAGATTCTGTGCTGAAACACATTCCAACCGTCTGAGGTCGTGATACTTGGTGATATTAACGTCCATCACGCCAATTGGCTTTATTCACGTACTACCTTCATGCGGGAAGATATTTTCATGATTTTGTTTTGGCATATGGTTTGACACAATTGGTACCATCACCCACGCGAATTCCAAACGTGTCTTCCACGTTTGGGATTCACGTGGGTGTACTCACTCCTTGTTGAACTTGCTTTTTGCTTTGTTCGGGCTTGGCCCGCCACTCTTTCCCACCGCTGCCTGTATCGCCAGAATCGACAGCGGCGACCACTGATGACCCTTTGATATGATGGCAGGGAGCCCGAGGGAATAGCTAAAACTGTCTTGGAACCCGCAACGAATTTAATCATAAGACACTATAGTTCTTGGCATCCTACCCATGCGGGCGGATTTGCTTCTCGCTGGTTAACCCTGACGCCGTTGCGGAGCCTGTCGCTGATGTGGAGACTCAGGGAATGGATCTTTTCATACCGTTCTCAGCGGTGCCGATTGGCGGCAAGTCGCAACCTTGGTTTGGACGCTTCTGTAAGTTGGCACTTCGCCATAACCTGAAGTGTTACCAAGCGTATGCAGCAGCGGCGAGTTCACAGGACGCAAATACCAGAGTACTAAAAAAGGAGTATAATTCTGCCTCTAGGTCCTTCGAAAAAGTTATTGTCAAACCAAAGTCAGAGCACATAAGCAAAATTGGTGAAAGACTAGTTCGCCTTCCTTCAGGAACCCGTACATTCTGGTCCCTCGCCAAAGCGGTTACAGGAAATTTTTACGTCGAACTCTTTTTTGGATGATCAGGAAACTCCGCCGCCTACTATTATCAAAAATTATGAAATCTATTATCAACTGCCAGCTCTTGCGATACTTAGAAGATCATCAAATAATTAGTGACCGCCAGTACGGTTCCCGCCGTGGACATTCGGCTGGTCTATTTTATTTAACGCACCGATGGGCGGAGGCAGTTGAAACCAAGGTGCCCCCCCATTAGCGGTTAGTCTGGATGTAGCAAAGGCCTCTGATCGGCTTTGGCACAAAACGCTCCTTTCAAAGCTCTATTCATATTGACTTCCCGGGAAATGATGCGATTGAATCACTATCGATCGAAAGGTCGTGGTTAACGGCGCATGCTCTGCCATTAAATATGTCAATGCTGGTGTCCCAGATGGCTGTGTTCTGTCTCCTACGCTGATTCTTCTGTATATCAATGAGATGCTGCAAACTAGTGGCCATCATTGTTACGCAGACGATAGCACTGGGGATGCTTTATTCATTGGCCGTGCCAACATTTCCCGGGAACACGTTAACGAGTATCGAAACAAGCTTGTGTCTGAAGTCGAGGATTTGTTATCCAATGTCCCGGAATGGTGCCGACTAAACTTAGTCCAATTTAACCCCCATAAGACACAAGCATGCGCGTCTACCGAAAAAAGTCACCCTTCGTCGTATCTCTTCGTTTTCAGAACACCTACCTATCGGCCTCACCTAGAAACAGAATACTTGGTATCGACATATACTCAATATGTATACGTTCAGTTCCGCGGTGATTTGGCAACGAAATATGAATTAGCCTCAAAGAAGCTGTGCGTGCCCAATAGGGCGAAGGAGTACTTCAATCCAGGCCATCGGCTGCAGCTTTACAAGGAGCAGATCCAACCGCATATGGAGTATTGGCCCCCACCTTTGGGCAGGGGCCCCGCAATATCAGCTCGTTGCATTTGATCGCGTACAGCGTAGGGCGGCTCGAATTGTTGACGACCAAGTTATTTCCGGACAGCTCGATTCTTTTATCGTATTTTTGGGGAGTGTTCTGAGGAATTCTTCGGCTTAATACCAGCAGCAGAATTCATCTTCGGACGTCGCGACAAAACTCTAAGTTCCACGCCCATCGCCTTGATGTCCGTAAAACCACAACAGTGCGCCACTTCTTACCGCGCACAACTGTGCTGTGGAACCAGCAGCCACCCTCGGTATTTCCGCCGATCCGATACGTCTTAAAGATCTTCAAGAAAAGAGCATACCTATTCCTTAACGGCCAGAAACGTATCTGTAGGACGCCTAGTCTTATAGATATTTATGTGCAGCTGTAGTCACTACCCAACTGCTCGTTTGCCCCCTATGTCATAAAAAATGAGCATGAATATATTGTAATATGCATGTGTTGTTATGTACTGGCATATATTTCAGATTGATCTGATCCTTAGGTGATGTCAAGCCATTGCAAGACGCTGCAAGAGATGCATTGCGGAAGCAATAAAAATCTGTAAGTATTGTGATACATGGCACTTGGTCCTCTATGCCTATCTTATTAGGGAAGTGGCATAAAACTGTATTGTTGTGATTGTTATGTGTCATTTTAAGCATCACTTTTATTATGATATTTATATATTTCATAAAAACAAGTAAAAGTAATCAGATACCTTTTCAGATTTGTTTGAAGCACTTTGCGATTTATTTTCATAATAAAGCCATTCTGCTCTCAAATATTGTACTTATATGTCATCATTTGCGTTTACTACTGGACATAGACAAGGAGTCTATTAATGAATACCATGACAATAGACTCCTTTTAATGAATCTATGTGGTGCTCTGTGGAGAACACCATGTCCAAGAGTGGATGTCGTCTGGCTGGTGATGATGATGAAGACAGATAATCTCCAAAAAATAAACAATCAAATGATACTTGTAGAACTTCTAGATGATTTAGACTTCCTAGAGTTAATTTTTATATATACATTACTAATACCTGTGTTAAGTACTTGTGAAACATGATTACTAGTATCTTTGGGACTGTTTCTAATATCCAAAGTTTTTATGTGATTAATATTTTTGGATTTCAGTTCACTGTCATCGTCTTTTGGTCTTATCTGCTCCGATTTTCCCCTTTTAGACATGTGTCTAGTTTTTTGGCTCATTTCATGAACATTTTCTCTTCTGATTTCACCAATAATGACATTACTAAGTTCAACATTTTCAACAACCTTACACTTCTTTGTAATATTTCCCATTTCCAAATCATCTGGTGCTTTATTAATTTCATTCTCTTGACAAGTTGAAGGTGATAGAACTTTCCTTTTAGTAGATTTTAATTCCGTTGTCACCTCTGAATGTTGCTTAACGGACAAAGGTGTATTATCTTCTTGATTGGTATTTTTAAAGAACAGAGTTATGGCCTTTTGATTTTTAGAAATATTCTGAAATAAAAGAATCATAATTTACTTGGCATATATTTAATTATATGAAAATGTTCTGTAAATTTACTATACCTTCTTAAGACTCAGCGCTTTAGGCATTTTTAATATAAACTGTGTAATATCGTGTATATTAGTAAAATGTTGTTGAAGACATATTTTCTTCCTATTTGCCAATAAATTGCAATGAAAATTAATTATTGATTACCGATTGAATTTGAAAATTAAAAACTAATCTCCCGCCAAAATCAAATCTGTCAGACTGTCAAGTGTCAACTTGTCAAGTGTCTTCACCGTAGAGATCATGCAAATAAAATAGATAGAGAGGGATGATGGGCCGACTTGGATAATAGAGAAAGTAGATCAGAAAGCATTACTATGTTTGTCCATCTAATTTCCTATGCACATTGAGCAGAGATAAACGAATGAAAAAAGGGAAATAAAAAGTGAGTACTACAGTACACACGCTTACATTTTTGCTATCTCTTTCGGCTTAGGCTGTGAAGTTTTAGACTTCTTCTCTCTATGATACATCTATATTATTAGATAAATATATATTATCTCTAAGCATAAACCGACTCCGACTCATAGAGAGAAAGTTTGGTAAGTGTGCTATTTTATTTAGTAAATGTGCCGTTTCCGTATCATTGAATTAATATCCAAAATATGCATTATTTCCTAAGATATAGACATATAAAGATTTACGAAGTGCGGATTTTCTAACACGGGAACTAAGTTTACAACTCATCTAAGGGTCTGCAATTATTTTAAGCTTCATTTTTTAGTTATATGTATCGTGTATATGTAGTTATACGACGGCGACTGGCTGTCTTAGTGAATGGAGAAGGAATATAGGGATACATCACTATCTCTGTAAATGTAATCGCACATACTTTGCGCAGAGAAAAATGAATGAAAAACTTGAGACAGAGAGTAATCCACATTTGCTGTGTCTTTCAACATACATTGTAAAGTTGAAGTTACATATTTCAAATATATTAATAAATTAGTCTAGTTTATATTGATAAAGTGGTTCTTAACATCTTTATAAACAATTATTAACCATGAAATCATCTTGAATAAAATATAATTAATATAAACTAGTTATTATTTAACAACAATAAATCAAATTAAATAATATACAACAAAACCTAACCTATCTACAAACATAACCTATCTACAAATAAATCAAAACCAATGCAATGCGACATTTACGTTTCTGTTCTCGCGGTTTTGTTCAAACCAGTTTTGGCGAAGCGCCTAATGAGTCGTTCGATTCGCACTCGAGGAGTCCGTCGTTCGCTACAATTCAGGTTTGACATATTCGAGGATTGTTTTGGAATCCAAATAAAGTATTGAAAGTGATATTTTACACCCCGTACGTACAATCATCGCACAAAAGCCCGGGACGTACAGTCATCGCACAAAAGCCCACGCTTCACGCAACCTCTCCTATCCTACGACCAGCCAGGGGAGTGTTCGGGTAACGCGGCAAAGTTACACCCTCGCGTAGAGCATAGACACCCCGACCCATGCATTTTTCCTTTTATAAATTGATTTCTTGTTGACTTGAGGTTTAAATTATTAATAAAGTAACCACAACGTCACAACACGGACGCGTTTTATGCCAGGTTACCTTCTATATCTTTTATAACTTCAACTTTGTTAAATATGGCAATCGGCCGTCATAGCTTTACAGCCATTGCTGCCAATGACTAAGTTGACAAGAGCACTGATTTTCAAGATTGATCGGTTTCACCAGTGATGAGATTATAAATATCTTGTTTGAATGTAGATAATCTAAAAAGGACAATCGAAAACATTACAGGACATACACAAAAGAAATAAAAATAGAGACAATTTACAGTTTAATGTTGTTTGAGCGGGTATAATGACATAGATGGGATAAAAGCCTATTGTTATTAGAAGACATATATCGCAGGTTAATAGGCTTAGGAATGTTCCTAGGGAGGATGGTGTACAAAGAAGCTCTGCTGTTTGGGCAATTGAAAATGATATGGTCCTTGGAACCCTCCTCAAATGCACAGTCACACAAAGGAGATTGTATAATTCCTAATCTATTTAAATGTTGGGTGTACACAAGTGGCCTATACGCAACCTGTACATAACCGACGTTGTTTGTTTATCTATGAAAACAAAAAAAAATGGGAAAGCGATATACCATGGGATGTAAGCCACTGTTCTAGGTAAAATAAAGCTTGATTTGTGTTATTTTGAAGAATGTCAATGCTTGAAGATGATGAATATGCGGCAACGCCATCGGCATACTGTAGAATGTTGCAAAAGGGAATGACTGACTGCTCAAGATCCGAAGTGTAAAGGTTATATAATAAGGGGCTGAGGACTGAGCTTTGAGGAAGACCTTTCCAAACCCATCTCAAAGGCGAAAGACCTCCATAACGGATCTCTCGTTCTGTCCATGAGTGAGCTGCAGATGAAATTACACCGTTTCTCTGAAATGTTCAGCTTAAACAATTTGTTTCTGAGCAAAGGAAGAACCACATTATCGTATGCAGCTTCTATATCCAAGAACACACCAACGAGGAATTCATTATTGGAAAATGCTATGTGGATGTCAGTGGAAAGGATGGTATATCTATCACTAGTACACAAACCTTTTCTGAACCCAAATTGTGACTTAGCCAGCAAGTCATTACTTTCTACGAACCATTCAAGGCGGGTTTAATCATGTGTACCATAATTTTAAATAGGCAAGAGGAAAGGGCAATGGTAATAAATAATAATATATAGTAAGAAGAATCTAAATTTGGATCTTTACCAGACTTGAGTATATGAATTACTAACTGGTTTTTCCACGAAAGACGTACAAGACCCAATTGAAAAAATATTAAAGAGGTTTAGAAAGAATGTTTTTAAGGCAGAACCAGGTGATTTGAGGCTTTGCCAAGTCTGATATTCTTTTAAAAACAAGGAAGTTATCCATTGTCATAAATAAACAATATGTTTTTCCAGCTTTTTTCTTTGGTGAACCATGTCACTACATTCTGCATCCTACCAAGGTTAAGAAGGTTTAAATGGGGCATGTTTTCTGAGTGGAATGTTTTTATCTGCTGAAGACGACAGTCATGAAACGAAATTATCATAACAGACCTCTAAATTTTCGATATTAATGTTAGCCAAGAACTCACCCTAGAATCAGTTGCAAAGTGATCCCATTTTGCTTTTGACAGTCGATATTTTAAAAGCGGAGTTTTAATATAACTATTGTAAGAAATGGAAGGATAGGAAGGTGATCACTAACACTTGAATAATGTAAAACTCTCCAATCTAGAAGAGAGCTAAAGTTTGGGGGGCAAAAGGATAAGTCCATTGCACTAGGGCTCTGATCAGGGTGGTTCCCACGAGTCTGACTACCATCATTTAATAAACATATATTTTGATTGTCGATAATACCCACCAAATCACAACCAAAGGAGTCATAGTGTACACTAGCCCACATAAGGTGGTGGTAGTTAAAGTCCCTTAAAATTAGGAACTTACCAGATAGGGAAGGAAAAAGAGGAACTAAATCACTAGCATGGACTACAGAAGGATTAGGAATATATATCAGGAGCACTGAGACATCCTGAATTAAGGCAGCAACAGCATTAGTACCAGAAGGGATTTGTGGAAGAGAAAAACGTGAAAAAGGAAGGATCTTATGATCAAAGCCATACCCTCATAGCCATCACCTCTGTCATCTCGGAGACATGAAAAGCCCCCTATCCAAAACTGGGAATTGGGACGTAGCCATGTCTTCGAAACAACAAATACCAGTGCCTTATGCAGATTATATAAATTAAAAATTTTATAAACCTTACGACGAATACTTTGTGAATTCCATTGAATTAGTGGGAATTTGAATGACTGACATGAGGTGACTAATTTTATTGGTAACGTGGTCGGGTAAAGGGAAATCGTTCATTTTTGAAAGCATTTTAACCAGTAGATCAATTAGGTTCAGCATAAGGTTGTCACCAGACTCCTTTGGCCTATGAAGAGCAGTCCCGTTAGCAGAAGATGGGGTCTCTCGTTGTGCTATGATGGCCTCATAAGCACTACGATCATATACATGAGAGGAAGCTGGTTTTCGAGGTTTAGGAGAAGGTTGGGAAGGCTCTAAGTGATCTAAGGTCAAAGGTACTTAGAATCTGGGAGGGGGGGGGGGAGAAAGTAGTACGAGCACCATCAGAATATGCTCGGTTTATTGCAGGGAAACGTGATGCAGCTTCTATATGTGAAATATTTTCTTGGCCCATGGTGGATTTAATAGATTTTTATCTGTTATGTTCAGGACAACATTTATCTATGGAAAGTGTGAACCTTCACAGTTTGTGCGTTTGGCTTCAAGTGAAGTGACATTACACTATCTACCTGTGTGCTCTTTGACACTTTTGAAGCACCTTGGCTTTGATCTGGTATGGCAGTGTATAAACAGAAAACTCTGGATGGAAGAATCTTTTTTTTTTTGTTGACACGGGCAAACGCATTTACGCACCTTCACTGGCCCTGGGTGGGGTCCAGTGGTGTGTGGGGCCGCCAGTGGTGTGGGGTCCAGTGCCGCCTTTGGTGAGGTGCCCTGGAACAGCAAGTCATCAGGGCACCTCGACGGCTAGTCAGCTCCCTAAGGACTCAAACCACCTCCACAGATGAGGTTGTCCGCACCACAGGACAACCCTACCAACTTTGGGACAGTGCAATGGGGCGAGGTTTCCATCCTCGCCTCTTGTCATCAATCGCAGACTTTCGGTTAATACGTCTGGCCTTTAGAATGTATCCACAACCATCTGGGACAGTAGTACAACTAATAAATTCGTCCATGGGAAATCTCTGTGGAAACATTTCGAACGACACCCATATGAGTAACATTGTAAGTGGGAACAGTGGCTGTGACCTTGCTTGATAGTAAAACAAGATTAGAGAGAAAATCATTGGCAGCTTTTGAAGACGAAAATTCCATACTAATCCTGTTTTTACCATGCTTAGCTTAGGTTGTCATAACTTTAATGGGATTCATGGAAGCACCGGAAGAAGGATGGTCTTCTGAGTGGGACAACATGTACAATAAACGGTCCTAAATCTGTATCTGTATATTTCTTGGTCTCTAATAGGCTTGCTGATGATTTTACACCTGTCATACAGATACAGATGGAGGAACAAACCGTTGAGGCAGAGGCGCCTGAACCTCATCATTGGCATGTGACCGTTTGGTACTTTGGGATGTATGTTTTATTACCTCCCCCGGCAGCAGGCTAAGCGACCAGTCCACGGAGGAGGCCACAGAGGCAGGATCAGGAGCTTTGAGAGGAATCGATGTGATCGTCCTCAGCAATCTTTAACAGAATTATTAATACACTTACCTTTCACACACAAATACGCAAAAAGCAACACAAAACACTCCAACAAAACAAATTTAAATACAATGCGCAAATTTAGTAGATCAATCACAAACACGTGCTATCATCAACCCTTCAATTCTAAAAAAGAACCTTTATTAACTCTATGATATATTGACATTTTTTCAATTGTCACAAAAATGACAATTGACAGCTGACGTATCTGTGGCATGGTTGAATTGTGGATACACATATTTTGTGAAATGTGAATTCAAAATATAAATAGAGGCTGTGTGGTACATTTAGGTTATACTAAAATAATTTTCGTAATTAAGATTTAACTAAATACACAAGATTGAATACAAAGCAATATGTCCAAAAGGCCAGAACATCAAGCACCACCCGAACTTGTAAATATTTAATATGCAACATGTTTAACATATTGGTTTTAGCTACTTTTTTTGGAATAACTAAGCGAATTTGTCTTTTTTACAGTTCTATAATGAAGACGAAGCAAGAAAATATACACAGAAGTAAGAATATTACACCTATATTTCAATAAAACAAAATCGTCTACAATCTAATTCCTGTATTGCTATACATTTATAAATATCACAACCTCAGAAACGGCTCATATGATTTTCATGAAGTTCAGTATACAGGGGGCTTGGGTGGCAATCGATTTAATTAGCTAGGTTTCATTTTTAGAAAACTTCATTATAGACATGTTTTTGGGAAATAAAACAATGATGCTATATCATTAGAGTACAATGTCCTCATTCATCACAAGGTTATAATAGCTCTGGTGGAAAATCCCAGTACAAGTTTCTTATCTCTCCAGTTTTATTATTTCGCTTTTCTCCCCAAATTCCTTTTGTGAAAAAACCTATTATATTGGTTACCTTAAAAATACTGAGCAGTCCTAGGTCATGCAGATACTATTAATTATTTATCGTTGTTTACAGCTCTCGAATTATTGATATTCAAGCTCAAATGACTGAAAGATGCATTGAATTACTACTTTTGCCAGAGGATGAACCATGTCTGCTGGTAGACATTGGTTGTGGTTCAGGACTTTCGGGGGCAGTGCTTGAAGAAAATGGACACATGTGGATTGGGCTTGATATCGCGTCGGCAATGTTAGGTACATGTAATATAATTTTTTTACAATTAGTTGAATCAATATATACTTATTTGTTACATGCTTTGCAGAAGTAGCACGTGAGAGAGAAACAGAAGGAGATCTTATATTAGGAGATATGGGACAAGGCATCCCTTTTAGACCAGGAAGTTTTGATGGTGCAATATCTGTATCTGCGATACAGTGGTTGTTTAATGCAGATAAAAAGTCACATAATCCTGTGAAGAGATTGTACACATTCTTCAGTACTTTATATGCATCATTGGTAATATACAGCATTAATTTAAATATATTAATTATAAAATATATCCAATACATTTTGAAATTCACTCATTTATACTTAATACATTTGCACTTCTGTTACTAAAGTATCATTTTGGATAGATCAGAACTGTATCTAGAAAGAATTATTGCAATCATGATTTTTTTGTTTTGTTAAAGTATATTCTATCTCATATAAAAGGTCAATAAAACTGTATCTTGAGAATAAAACTGTTTACAACATACTATTGAGAAGAGCCATCTGCACAGGACATCATTTTACACGAGTGTTTGCATAGGCATAAGGGAACTCTCTATTCCTTCATTCTCCAATTCTGATGGGATGGCAATCCAACATAACCACAGATAAATAAGGAGCAGAGATAAATGGCTTAACATGCTCTCTGAAGGTTGGGGTGTATCACTACCTACTTCCAAAGTGCTGTTATTAAAAATTGAAAAATTGTAATGATGCTTTGTTTGGTCCGACCCCGGACTCAAACCCAGGACCTCATGTCTGTGGCTGAATATGCTGACCACTACACCATAAGCCAGTTCCACACATTCAGATGTTACAGATATAATTTTTTTGTCATCACTTATACGTCATGAACTAATGTGCTACTGTGCAAATTGTTGACCCACAACAACAGTATCTTCAAATGCCAATGGCATTTATTACTGTATATTAATGTCTTAATGAGAGTGTAATGTCTGACATTATATTTCCACCATAAAGTTAATAATAACAATTAATAAGTATATACTTCTTAATGAGCTTAGAGTAAGTAATGTATTAACTTTCCATTCTAATATTTTTAAATTTCTTAGTCTCGGTCAGCAAGAGCAGTATTCCAGTTCTACCCTGAGAATGAGAACCAATTGGACCTACTGACATCACAAGCAATGAAAGCTGGCTTCTATGGGGGTGTTGTCATTGATTATCCAAATTCAGCAAAAGCAAAGAAGTTTTTTCTGGTTCTTATGACTGGAGGTGCTGCTCCTTTACCACAGGGTTTAGGTAATTATTCAAATTTTAACTCTTACAATTCTTTAATATTATCATAGATTTCTGATTTCATTGTTTTATTATAGGTACAGATGAACAAGAAAACAATCTTCAAATTAAATATGCAAGAAGGGAAGCTTCAAAAGCAGCAAGAGGAAAACCACTTAAGAATACACGAGCTTGGCTTCTAGAAAAAAAAGAAAGAAGACGGAAACAAGGCAAAGAGACAAAGCCAGACACAAAATATACAGGCAGAAAACGAAGTGGCAGGTTTTGATTAGTTTATGTGATTAGCAAACTCCTCATGTGTATATATAAACTTCTATTTACTAGTAAAGTATATTACAATAAATATTTTATAATTGTCTAATATTATTTTCTGACAATATATTTCCACACTGTATCAACACCATGTCCGACAGTTTGCACTGGAACCATATTGGGTAAAGGAAATCTGCAAGCGACAATAACTGTATTATTATCAACTTCGCTTAGTATTTTTTTTTCCAAATCATTCATCATTTGTTCTACTCCAAATATTACAATATTATTGTAAGGAGATAGATCAAATGTCCAAAGGTTTTTTCTAAAAAACTTTGTTTCACGATATTCACTTTTAAGGAATGCACTAATTCTAGAATAATATACAAGAACAGGATTTAATTCTACACCATCGGCTTTGAAGCCTAGTTTAGCAGCTGTAAATACTATTCGACCATCGCCAGATCCAACATCCAATAATTTTCCTTTGCGTCCCTTTAGTGCTTCAGTAACACCTGATAGTTGTAATCTGGTGGCCGGTACATAAGGTAAGCATATTTTTCTAAAAGCTGGGGAAACAAATGGTATGCAAGCAACACTGACTCCAATCGCGGCACCACCTGTGGTATATATTAAAACCTTTCCCAAAGTCGATAATTTTGAGGAAGCGTTTTTCTTGGAGACACTTCTTGTAGTACTTATAATGTCTACTTCCATCTTGAAAATAATAATAAAATTTAGAAATACGTTTTCTATAAAATACAAAGTACTGTGCTTCGTTTGTAGTGGCAAGTTGACATCCAATACTTTTAAAAGTTTTTGTTGTTCTTCTTTATATTAACCTAACAAACAGGTAGTGACGTACGTAAATTTCGTGGAAAATGTGACCAACAAGGACATTAAGGTGGCAACGCACAGAGATGTTATACTAACCAGAGTTTATTCACACAAACAGTCGTGTTGGCCGGAGAAATGACCTAGTGACGATCACAAACCACACTTCGCTAGGCGGAATGAGTTTGTAATCAGTCGAACTGTTAAGGCTGGACAAGCGCCGCCAATCAGTAGTAGGACCCTCCGAAAAAAAAAGAAAAAGGAATGAGTTGTATTTAGACCAGGACTCTCGCATGTGGGGGTACCGCATCGTGATATCTGGTGCTTTACAAGGTGAAGTATTAAAACAATTACATGCAGGGCACATGGGCATAGTAAAAACAAAAAGTATAGCACGGAGGTATGTTTGGTGGCCTAACATAGATAGTGATGTAGAAGCGACCTGTAAGTCATGCGAGACCTGCGCATATATATTATATTCCGCAAGCGTGG
This sequence comes from Eumaeus atala, assembly GCA_017140195.1. Taxonomy (NCBI): domain Eukaryota; kingdom Metazoa; phylum Arthropoda; class Insecta; order Lepidoptera; family Lycaenidae; genus Eumaeus; species Eumaeus atala. Next base: position 722,582 of record JAFELO010000538.1, on the reverse strand, counting down.
AGTCGATTGCATTTAGATTTTCTGGGGCCCTATGAAGGTAAAACATTTTTTGTGCTCATAGACGCTTGTTCAAAATGGTTAGACGTCGTGGAAATGGCTCGAACGACAGCGGTCATCAAGGTTTTGAGGTCCATATTTGAGCAATTTGGCTTGCCGCTAGAAATAGTGTCCGACCGCGGCCGATATTCTCCAATTTCTTTTTAGTAAACAATGGCATCCGTCAATCATTTTCTCCAACTTACCACCAATTTACAACAAATAGGTATGTAAAGCAGATCTAACGGAGCCGCGTAAAGTGCAGTGAAACTGTAAGCGGGCTATTAAAAAGCGATTAGGGATAAAGTAGATGTAGTCGCTGCTTTACATACCTATTTGTTAGTTTACCGTACTAGCGTACATAGTACTAGGTGGAAGTCCAGTGATGCTATTACAACGTCGACATCTGCGGTCGCGCCTGGATTTACTACGCAGTGACGTGGCGCGGGAACAGCAGGTCAAAGGCATGCAAGGCAGACAGGTAGAGGCCGCTGGCGGCTCGAGTCGAAGCTTCACGCAAGAGGATGCAGTCGCAATTATAGGGGTCCAGATAAATGGGTACCAGGGAAGGTAGCCAAAACTGAGGGTTCTCAAAGATATACGTTAGATGTGAGTAACGGTGGGATTACAGACAAACATATTGACCAGCTTAGACGCAGATGCAATAGATCTAGTCTGTAGTCTGGCACTCTCACGGGATCGACATATAGCGGAGACACGGTCGAGAGAGGAAGAGGGGGATGGCGTCGCGCATATTAAGAATATGGCGATCGCGGGGGAAGCCGAGGTTCATGGGGGAATAATTACACGGCGCCGCCAGAGCGTCAGGGAGGGGTTTGCCCATGTTGGGGCACCCCGACAGCGACAGTTACAGAGGAACCGGGAACCTCGGCTTACATTCCTCGGGCATTAGATCTTACCCCTCTGTCGATTTCTTCGCCCAGCCCACCAGGTATCGATCTAGCTCGTCTTAAGCGAGTTATTCGACAGAGTATTTATTCATATTCATTTGTAAAAATAATTGTAATATATATCGTACCAAAAAAAATGTTTGTTTAGCCTTAAGAACACAGATATTGTTTTAGTGATTTAAGTACATGTTACTGGTGGAGGTGTGTAGGTATATCTTGTTATTGCTTTAGCATAATGAAGGTAGGATGAAGATTACTTTGTCCAGAATGAATCTCTTAAATAATTATCTCTTCTACTTTCGCAGATCTAACGAAAATGTTGACTAACGGTTTTGCGGTTAACGGAGAGTTGATCTTATTTTTTGAAGACTCTTTCATCATTTAAGAAGTTTTCGTGAAAAAATGCATAGAGAACACAAGGCAGAAAGGATAAACATAAAGCTTACGACAAAGTAGGCAGCATGATCTCTGGTCTCAGCTATCCTAAAAAGAACTTTTAATGATTTCTTAATAAAAAGTAGTATTATTAAAGCTAAATTGAGCTTGCACAATCAGGGAAACAATTACACGATACCGACGTAAAGTAGCAGTCATGTTGTACCATTTCGTGCAGCGTGAGAGGTGTCGGTAGCACTTTGAGGGGAATAGAGGAAGGACTACTTCGGTAGTGAGTAACAGATGTCGACCATTAGTATTCTTTTTCCCCATCATACGGAATATTGTTTACGAAAAATCATTTTTTTTTTCAGTTAAATAAAAAGTTTTATCACTTATCATGATATGACATCAGGTCTTGGCCTGTTGCAAAAGGACACAAAAAAAAACATGTTAATGACAATTGTTAATTGTCACTCAATCGACAGTTTTGACTTGTGATTTGTCGGCATTTCGGTAATCGGCATTCCACAAAAGAAGAATTTTAATCAAGGTAGATTTCTTCCTTGCAGTTTTTCGACAATAAAAATGACGGCGTTTGAAGAATTCGGTGTTCTTGCTGAATTAGGCAAAGCCATAGAAGAGATGGACTGGACTTTACCTACAGATGTACAAGCAGAAGCTATTCCTCTGATTCTGGGTGGAGGAGATGTACTTATGGCTGCTGAAACTGGTAGTGGCAAGACTGGTGCATTCTGTTTACCAATTTTACAAATTGTTTGGGAAACTTTGAAAGATATTCAAGAAGGAAAGACCAGTAAAGTATTACCTACAACATCTCCAGAGTTTACCATGTCGTTTTTCGATCGTACGGATGCATTAGCTGTTACCCCCGATGGTTTACGTTGTCAATCTCGTGATCATAACGGTTGGCATGGTTGTAGAGCTTCTAAAGGAGTTCACTCTAAGGGTGCCTATTACTATGAGGCCCAGGTTACTGATGAAGGTCTTTGTCGAGTTGGTTGGTCTACTCAAGCTGTAAGTTGAAATCCTTTTTTTTTTTTTAATAATTTAACAACAGCAGTACAACTTACAAGATCATAGGGAAGAGTACCAAGTGATGTATCCTTATAGATTTGTCCTCTAAATTATAATAGCTTAATTATTTCTTTGATGGCGATGATAATTAATTTTCATGAACCATGCAATGTGTAGTACCAACTTGGTGGTTGCCAGATTAGATACACAAATCCGAGTTTCCTCACAATGTTTTCATCCCTGTAAGAGGCTTCAGGCCTTCCTAACTTAAGTTAGAAAAACTCATTGGTACATTGTTCAAACCAGAAGTCCCAAAGTCTGAAGTGCTAACCACTACCACATAGGCTCTTTTGTATATCTTAAGGTAATGAGTAATAATATTTTAATTTTATTGAAGTAAAACTTCTTTAAGCAAGCTGGTTGCAAGAGTCTCTGTTTATGCCATAGCCATTTATGTTTTGCTTTGGTGATGTGGTCCAAAACACACTTGTGTTTTTATTACAGGCAAGACTTGACCTCGGTACAGATAGACTGGGATTCGGCTTTGGGGGTACAGGAAAAAAATCAAATGCAAAGCAATTTGATGACTATGGAACTGCTTATGGCAAAAATGATGTCATTGGTATGTGTTAACACGTGAAACATTTTTTAATCCTAACATTTTTTTAATAATTGCATGATAGTACTGTCCTATGTTGTTTTTATATATGTATTTATATTTTTTTTATATAAATCATTACTCTCTTTAAATGTCTCTCATAGATAGTTAAATATTGAATAGATTTTTTATACAAAAATAATACATTGATTGCGCTGGTATTTAATGCATTTTTTTTTAAGAATATATTTTGCTTTTTAGGGTGTTACCTGAATCTTAACTCTGGAGAAATTAAATATTCAAAGAATGGGGAAGATTTAGGTGTAGCTTTTAAGTTGGATCAATCTCGCCGTTCTGATTGTTATTTTCCAGCTGTTGTACTGAAGAATGCAGAAATCAGTTTTAATTTTGGCAAAGAACCATTTAAGGTATTTAATTTCAAATTATAATAATTTTCAAAAAGAGAAGAACATTATATTTTGTTTTCACTGTTCTGGATAAATCAATGTCAATATAATAACAATGACCTGTATTAAAGGTCCACTCTTACTTATACCTAGTCTTGCCATAAATATTGTAACAAAAAAAAAGAATTAAATTGCAAATAACATATATTTACTTTTGAATTTTAATGCAATATAAAACAATTAAAAATATAAAAAGTTTATTCAAAGTGGTCTCCATTGGTGCAATACCGACCTTTAAACACTGAGGCCAGTTATCAATAGAAGCATGCACTTTTTCCATGGGAAAATTTTTCATTGCCAATTGTATGGATTGTTTTAGGGACTTCAAATTATCATGGTGTCTAGGGCATGGTGTACTCGCTAAACTGAACTCTGAAATGTTCGCTTCCAACCAAGACTGTGGTCCAAGCTTTATGACCCAGTGTTGAGTCTTGCTGGAAGCACCATACTTGGTTATTGAACATGGTGTTATTAAGGGGCTTAACTACCTTCTCAAGAATGGTACTTTGATGCAGTTGTGCTGATGTTTTGATACCTTTTTCGCAAAAATATGGCTCAGTAACTGTCATAGCCAACACACCAACAAACCATCACTGAAGTCGGATAACGCCCCCTCGTGGCATTCTGTCGACTAATTGGGAAGCTTCCTTAGAGCATTGAGCATAAATACTGTTTGTTCAAATGTGGCTCCATTGTAAAAAGCTTCAGTAGTTGTTTCGATTTTAACACCCTATTTATCCTAAATTTATTACTTTAGAAATGTACTAGCTTCTCTGCAAGTCCTAAGTAATCTTTTAAAATATGCGACATGGTTCTAGGTGCCATCTTCTTTTCCTAAAATAAAATCTTTTGCTTTCAGACAGGATTTCTTCAAATTTTTTCCCTTACAGCTTTGACCACGCTTTTAACACTATGTGGGCGTAATCTTTCACTGTCATAAAGACAACAAAAACTCTGTGAGATTCTGTTCTCTTTATCACACCACTCCATTTTAATAACGCAAAATATTGTACAATGTAGCGTCGCCAAAATGAGTGAAAACAATGAACAATCGTATAAAAATGACAGATTCCAAATTTAAACGTAATATTTTTTATTATTAATTGTAACAGTATTTATGGCCAAACTTAAGTATATATATATATATGTTTTATTTTTTAAATTAATTATTTTTTTATTTTTACAGTATCCTCCAAAAGATTATGTGGCAGTCTCATCAGCACCAAAAGAGAATGTAAAACAAAATGTGGTGTCAGCTGTGGTTGCTACAGGCGCGAAACAAGTGAACAATGCTCCACAGGCAATCATTATAGAGGTAATCACTTATCAAGAAACTTGGTTAGTGTGACTTCCTGCAAAGACGTGTACAACATTATCAAATGTTAGAAGATTTTTAGAAGATTTAAAAAAAAAAAACTCAATTAATCATGCTTGACATAGGTCATATTGAAATTACTCGTTTTGTATATAGATGACAATAAAATTTTATTATAAGACTTTTTTTTATATAGCCTTCCAGGGAGTTGGCTGAACAGACATGTGCACAGATAACACTATTTAAAAAGCACTTGGACAATCCAAAAATAAGAGAATTGTTAGTTGTAGGAGGTATAAATGTTAAAGAGCAAATAAATGAACTGAACTCTGGGGTAGACATTGTTGTTGGCACCCCGGGTCGGCTAGAAGACCTCATCCAGGGAGGTAAGGATATTGAGCTTCTATTACTACTATCAATACAAGGAATGGACAAATACTTACAATACAACTATGTATATAATGTAACAATGAATACTGAAATTGACATCTTCTTGTTCATGTAATACTTTGAGGGCATTGTTGAATGTGGGGAACATTTTTGTCAGAGGCCATTTCTACAGAATGATATCTCTCGTGAATGTCGAGGAGGTAAAGCAGGTATAGATCAGGCTATGTGGCGCTCTGTTCTCTCTGCCGCCTTATTAGGAAACTGGTGTGAAAATGTGTGTGTTTGGTAATTCTTGCTAGCATAACAGCTGAAGTGAGTGATATGCTATCTCGTTTCGTCCGAATTGTGAATCTCCCGTCGGATTCTTTTGATGACTTTTGACGCCCATAGACATGCTTCACTGTCTTGCAGAGGCGTTGTCACTCTTTTCTCCTCCAATTCAATGAGGAGCATATCTACATATAAACCTCCATGCGTTAGTCTGTCTATATCGCATACTAGTCTACCTCCAGGACCCAGTGTTTTTCCTCCATATGTCAAAATTAATTGAATTAATAAACAAAATTTCTGCCCAATTAGAACAGGATACATGCAGTATAGATACTGTAGCGTTTCGTACAGTGTGAGAGTGGCTCATTGGGGAATGATAAATACAGAAGTGTTATCATCCTTTCTGATGGAAACACTTCTGCATCCCTCTATACGGATGTTTTTGGGCTTCGGTAGGTACTCAAAGATCCCGTACACTGTAACAAAAGGATCCAGACTGTACAGATGTGACTTCTTTCAATTGAACAATTTCAGGTTATTTAGCATTGACACACTGTCGCTTCTTCGTACTTGATGAAGCAGATGGCCTTCTGAAGGCGGGCTGCGGGGAACTGATAGAAAGACTGCACAGACAGATACCGAAAATGACAACAGATGGGCGGCGTCTGCAGATGGTGGTGTGTTCAGCAACTCTGCATGCTTTTGAAGTCAAGAAAATGGCGGTCAGTAATATTCTTAAAAAAAAATAGCTTTAGGCAAACGGGGAATATGCCGATGCGTTGCTCTGCTTCACCCCCTAAAAACTCGGTTACGGTAAGTCGAGTTGATAAAGCATCATAGAAACTACATGAATAGATTGGCTAATATTTATTTAAAACTACGGCAATTAGACAATTATACGAAACGTTCCTAGGAAAAGATTAAAGATATTGCTCTATCCACTGGTGAAAACCACATGACTTTATGTTTAATAATTTGTTGAAAATAATGTTTCAGGAAAAGTTGATGCATTTCCCAACATGGGTGGACCTGAAAGGCGAAGACGCTGTGCCAGAGACTGTGCACCATGTGGTAGTCAATGTTGACCCCCAGACGGACCGATCCTGGGAGAATTTGAGGAAGTATGTGATATATGATGCATTGCAGGTGAATCTGGCTGGTTTGAAGGAGCACATTTTATGTTTCCATAAAATCGCAGTGAAGTGGTGTATATGTCTTTCTTACGTCAGATGTAACTTAAGTCTTGTTCAGGATTCGTTTTCCTGTTATGATTTATATAATTATACATTTTAAGTAAGAGGTAGTGCCATGCTCCATTGTAACCGAATTGGGCCGGCATGAGATACTTCTCCCTTACATGATATCGCTTATATGATATGCTGCAGATGGCCCATTTGAAGGAAGGAGTAAAGGAGGGCAATATATCTCGATAACAATTGTTCGGATGTCTAAGGGCGTCAATAGTCCTTAAGATTCGATTTCTCGTTAATAATAACAATGTTGAAATGTTATATTTCGCATTTGTAAAAATTATTAAGGGTATTTTATAAGTTGTGGTTGTGTACCGACAGCTAGAAATTCACATGACGTAATTACAAGAACACAGATGGCGCTACTCATTGTTATTATTATTGTTGGTTCATTACGGCGAAGAGGTGTAATTTCTGTGTATATTATAAATTATATATTCTTATAAATTCTCCCTCGGGGGAGGCAGGACAGTAACTAGTGCAAGTTGGAACATGTCACTATTACTACATATCTGTCTTGCCACCTCCACATTCAGAACTCTTCATACAAATACATCAGTTGCGGAGACTTGGCTAACTTCCGTCAATACCTACATACAATTTATTTTTAGTATATTATTTCATTATTTAACTATGCCGACGTTTCAAAGGCATTACAGCAACCAGTCTCCATCCGTGACCATCGTAAAAAAAATACGTAGAAGTAGTTTTATTGTAATGATTAACATTCGCGTAAATTTAAGACGTCAATTAGGTATATTTTATTTTCAATATAATGATTGCAGGCCAATAATAACGGACGGCGTCCACTCAAAAGATAACATCAAGGGCGGCAACCGAACACCGGAGACTCTGTCGGAGGCGGTGAAGATTCTCAAGGGCGAATACTGCGTGAGGGCCATACGTGAGCACAAAATGGACAGGTGCGTTGTGTGTGCGTTTAGAATACCATTTCCTTGTGTGAATGAATTGGGGTTTTTATCATATTTGTTATTAGTAGTTGTAGGCCCGAAGCGTGATGGTCTCTAACAATGAATCATTTCTTTCAAATTGGACCAATAGTTTCTGACGTTAGCGAGTTCAAGTGAACTATAATATTAGTTTAGATATAATTTAATTTCTTTTGAGTATCCAACGGACGCCAAGACGACCGATCTCCTGCTACTCGCATCCATCAAGGACCGGCTATTGCACGGAGATCGTCTGCCCACCTGATGAACGATCGACCAACACTTCGTTTTCCTAAACGCGGTCGCCACTCCGGAGTGGAGGCCATCTGTTCTTCTGAGTGTGTGACCAGCCCATTGCCACTTCAGCGAGCTTATTCCTCGTTTGATATCGGATACTTTAGTTCTCTGCTTTATGACTAGTCTCGTTACGAATTCTGCCGGACAGAGGAACACGCAACATAGCACATTCAATAGCCCGCTGAGCTACCGCAAACTTGCGGACCAGTCCTAAAATAAGAGGCCATGTTTCGGCCCCGTAGGTCATCACGGGTAGAACGCGTTGCTTGAAGACTTTCGTCTTCAAGTTTTGCTGTATAGGCGGCGTGAGTATTTGTATTTTGAGAATATTTTTTTTGTAAAAGGTACTTAAGTACGACAATGTTCTATTGCAGCTGATTTGGCCGGTGCGACCGAGAAAATACCTTTCGCTTACATGGTGCTTCCCTGGCCGTGCCGACCCACTACAAGCTATTAACATTATGACACATTTGATTTACCTGTTATACTGACACTTCTGTCCGTCTGAGGCTATCTTAAGGCTCCGGTGGCGCGTTTAGTGGCCTATGGAAGTCAGTAAAAGATGTTGTCTTTATACTTGTCAAGGCTGATTATTGCATAATACTATTGTTCCAGGGCGATATTATTCTGTCGCACGAAACTGGACTGCGACAACCTGGAGCGGCACCTGCGGACCTTCGGCAACGAGATGTCGTGCGTGTGCCTCCACGGCGACCGCAAGCCCAACGAGCGGAAGGCGAACCTGGAGCAGTTCAAGCAGGGCCGCGTTAAGTTCCTCATCTGCACCGACGTGGCCGCCAGGGGCATCGACATCTCCGGCATGCCCTTCAGTCTGTGTTACATGGCTTCTTATTTCTCTTTTATGGTATAGGGGGGGG
>JAFELO010000538.1:671901-713793 GCA_017140195.1 Eumaeus atala | reverse complement strand
GTTTATAAATCGGAGCTAATCTTAACGCCAACTCCTTAATGGGGTGAGCAGAGGGAAAGGAGTGCCATACGATCCTTACATACCTGGCTTACCTCCTTCGCTCTCATTACTCTCTTCATACAGACACGCCAGTTCTGAAGAGACACCCTCGGACAGGAGCTGATCAATCTGATCACGGTATGTCAGTCTTGGTTTCTTACATCCTTCCACATTCACATTGTATATTTGAAACCAATACTGACATACCATGATCAGACTGTCCAAAGGTGTCAACAGCGTGTTGACAACAGACTCCAATAGGCCACTGGCTACTCAAACACCGCATGAAACGACAGAGCGTAGCTATCACACGGGGCCTCCCCGATCGTGCGGGCACAATTCAGCTGCAAGGTCGCATGGCACTTGCTCTTACAAAAATGAGCTTATACATCATACTTGACGGGTCGACACCGGGTATCGTTAAAGAGCGTGTACTCTTGAACATTAGTCGTACTGGATTGACTTTTGTTTATTTTGATTATCAGCGGTTTGTCAACCCATATTGATGGTATGAATATTTTTAACACCAACTAGATTTTTACTAAATCTAACTTCTAAGTATAGTTTTACATAGTCATTTTTTAACAAAGCAACGAAAGCTCACATACTTTTTCGGTTAACCTGTTAGTTTATAGTTTACAAAATGAAATCCGGCAAGAAGATTGTGTATATACGTTTCGGCATTTGTGTTAAGTAAGATGGATCTTGTTTGATATAAATTGTGTTTGCAGTGATAAACGTGACGCTCCCAGACGAGAAGTCCAACTATGTGCACCGCATCGGGCGCGTGGGTCGCGCCGAGCGCATGGGGCTCGCCATCAGCCTCGTGGCCACCGTGCCGGAGAAGGTAAGCCCGCATACCTTATTAGCAGTGAAGTGCGTTCAACTGCGCAATTCATTCATCTTTTTATAGTACAATGTAAACTTAAGTTGTGTCTTTACCAGTAGAAATAGAGTCACATAGGGTACAATAGTCTCTTCTTTTCTAATTGCTGGTCCCCTGCTCTCTGAGGTTGTATGCCGTGTTGTGTGCAGGTGTGGTACCACGGCGAGTGGTGTTCGTCACGCGGCCGCAACTGCTGGAACACGAACCTCGTGGACGACCGGCCCAAGGGCTGCTGCATGTGGTACAACGAGCCTCAGGTACACACACACACACACACACACACACACACACACACACACACACACACACACACACACACAAACGCACATATACTCTTAAAAATGTTACATACATAGATTTCACTAAAATAAAGTAAGATAATATATCCAAATATATTACGTGCAATTAATATTAAAACTATTACAAGTTTTACTATAAGACAAATGTTACTATGGTTATGTGATTTCCCAGTTTTCGATGTGGGTAGTATCCAAAGCATATTGAGTACTCCAGTGTCGGAGGCAGGCAAAATATTGGTTAATATGAGATTGTTATGGTGGTGATGTAACAATAACTTAAGGTAACGATGTGACCCCAGTGTCTGTAAAAGAGATTAAAAAAGAAGTTTTACTATATGTTGACAATCCCATATCAAGATAACGTTCTTTGGTAAATGTCATTAGTGTCAAAATGTCAATGCCGTTGGTGCTAGTGTTGCGGATAATCCATGCAATCGACAAATAGTTTCTAACATTATTTTGTTAGTCGTCGAGAATACTGTAATCGATTTGTAGGGTCAAGTAGTGCAGAGTGAGTGGAATTATTAAATATTTTTTTCGCTGAGATTAAAATGAATCCATTTTTCATTCCATTTTTTTATTAAACTGTCTATATATGTTTCGGTCTTTACAAATATCAAACTTGCGTAAAAATATAACTTGCATTTTTTAACAAGTGTCTACAATCCTATTTCATTTTAATTTCACAGACTTATCTTCCGCCATAATCTCGCAGGCAAGTCCTTACAGTACTGTACATGTGTATAAATATTTTGCATTTCAGTACTTAGCGGACATCGAGGACCACTTGAACATAACGATCCAACAGGTTGAGAGCGACATGAAGGTACCCAGCAATGAGTTCGACGGCAAGGTCGTCTACGGCCAGAAGAGGACTCAGATCGGTACCGGCTATCAGGTAACTCATGCATCGACGGCCCTAGCAGCTTTCTTTCCGAGCTGGAACAGTGGGACTCCCACCTTGATTCAAGCCATGTTGTGGCGGTGGGGCTCAGTAGCTTGGGGTGAAACCAGACACCCTAGGTGAAGACAATTGAACGGACGGGGCTGCTCTTTGTGTTGTTCCTCACAAATGACACTCGTGGAGGTTTTAATGGGTATAGGCACTGTCATGTGCCCCACACACCACCGGGCCACCAAGGGTAAATGAGTTATTTGCACGCCATTACTGGCCGGGACAGTCCCCGCGTTACCAACAAACAAAATTGTATAAGCGGGTGGTGGGGCTCAATCAGTTTAGTCCGGGATCGAACAGTGGTTCAGCATGGAACTAAACCGATCGGGAATGATCTCACTGGTCTGTGGCCCAACCGAGTTGTTCTTCATTGAACATAGTGGTCAGTATTCGCTTTTAAGGGCCGAGACTGAATCCCAACTTATCTTGATTAGATTGTTTATCTTCTCTACGTAACATATACCATCACTAGTGTCGAGTAATATTTGTAATAGCACAGAAACGAAAGAAAATACCACTTGAAGGAAACCAGAAATACAAAGGAGAGAAGAAAAATGAGCTTATGCCTAGTAGGGACGCTTTATAGTGGGAATCATTGGAAAAGTTGTTACTATTCTTTTTTTTTTTTATATATTCGAGGGGGACAGACGAGAAATCGGAGCAACTCGACTCCCATAGACATCCACACAAGTCATACAGATGCGCTGCCCTAAACTATAACATTTTTGTGTTAAAATTAATAAATTTATTTATTTTTAGGACCATGTTAGCCAAATGGCACCAGTGGTGCGATCCCTTCAAGACCTCGAATCTCAAGCGCAAATCTACTACCTAAAGATGCATCATAAAGTCACCTTGGCATAGATAAATAATTTTAATGTGGATTACCATTAGAATTTATTAATAATATTTATAATGTAATAATGTGTTGGTTGTGACGCGACTCAGTGTAAACGATACAGTTCTACACCCGGCTACACAGTATGCGACGAATTCATCAATAAACATGTTTTCTTATTTTTATTGCTTATCCTTTAATTCACTTAGTGTGAAGTTATTACTAGACGAATTATAAAAGCCCATTCTTAGCTGTCCGACTGTCCAGTCGTCGCTCAACATTTCAGAAATGTTCCTAGATACCGTTTCAATAAAGAAAATAATTATAAATGGCGGACATGTACTTGTGTCAAGCGGACGGTACCGTCAACCAAAAACGTTTAATATATTATTTATTTATTTATTAACTTAATAATTACCATTATGTGACTTATAATACACCGGCTAATAGAATTTTTCATCATGATAGGCATAGTAAGACCTCATAATCTAATTATAATTTGTGTTTTTATAACCTAAATATTACCTCCTAAACGGATACAAGGGATATCAATGAGCCACCTAAGGCTCCGACTTGAGCCCTACACTACATAAAAAATAGATAACTAACCTAACCTAAATATTACCTCCTAAACGGATACAAGGGATATCAATGAGCCACCTAAGGCTCCGACTTGAGCCCTACACTACATAAAAAATAGATAATTATCGAAAGTTAATGAAGGCCATTTAATCCAACAAGAAACGACATTTAACAACAACAAATTAAATAAGAATAAACTTAAAACAGTATCAACAACTATTTAAAAAAATGTGCGTACTGTTTATTTTTTCCTTCGAGTAACGGCTACAGGTTAGTAAATATGACGAAGACAGTAATAGTTAACAAGTGAGATAGCTTTTATTTATAACAATAGGTTTTACTATTCCCAACATTTAAAACTATGAAGTTTATGTTAAATACCTAAAAAGAAAGTAAAACAAAAAGTTATATTCAAACTTTTAATAATTAAACTTTCAACGCTACAGATTATTACATGGCATATAATTACAACCCAATCTCAAAATACAAGTCTTGTATAAAATTGCTACTTATGAAAATATTTTCACTGATTGAATCACTTAAGTGCGATTATTGGTGTTTGCAAAGTTTACGGGACCTAGTGATTGAAATACTTGAGTACACAACAAACACATCTTTACATAAAGTAATTTATTTAAAAATAAAGCAAATTCATGGTTATAGTTACTAATGTATATAGATTTTTTTTTTAACAATTTGTCTAGGTAAGAAACTTGATAGAAAATAAAAGGAAAAGGAAATACATATGATTTTCAACAATAAATACACACGAATTGAAGGAAAAACGAGTAATTTTAAAATATCACTACGTAATTATTGCTATCCTTAGATCAACAATGTGCTGTTAGTACTTATCTTTATTGTTCGTATAACATAATCTCACGTATGATTTGAAACTTAATACATCTCTATGTGAATCTATAAGGTATTGACTATATTTAGTATTTAGCGTAGTAACAACAGGTTAAGCAACCGGATAAGGCATGTTTCAATACAAATTGGAAATAGGAACCACACAAAGCAAATATAATACTATAGAACAATTACACACTGCTGGATTTCTTTTAAACATAACTAGGCAGTAGTTGTACTTTAGGCAGTGGTGTAGCCAGGGTGGGAGAAAAGGGGCCTCGCTAGACCTTTAAAGGATTATTATATTGCTTGCAAATTGCGGGCGTAGCGGACGCGCAACAAATACGTCACAGGCGATCAATAAAATTAGGCGTTCTACATTCTTCTCATGCGTCTTCGAAGAAATAGCAGCATCAGTTGTTTCTCGTCGATATCCCTGTTCTTACATAATGTATTTATGTCGTAAACTCACTGCTGATACACGACGAGACAGTTGCGTATCCGCCATTCGTCCGCACATCCGCTAGTGTAATTCTAAGTCTCTTCAAATACAGCTACCGTAAGATTGACAAAAAGGGCCGGACAGGCCCGTTTTGTCAAACAAAAACATTACACACCACTGACTATAAGCAATTAATTTTTTTAGAATATTTTTTAAAAATCCATCAGATAAATAACTTATATTATCTAGTTAAACTACATTTATAACTCATAGCAAGTTCACTAACTAATCTTAATGTTTGGTTAAAACGACATCGCTGGTAATGCACGCAAAGACAGATACATTTCTGTCTGCGTGCATTACCAGCCTTTAAAGGACTGCGATGCGTGGGTCTTCTGCGCTGGCCTAGGGAGCCTGCGAGGATTTCGGGTTTCGAAGCGAACCTCAAGACCCGGGTCTGTTCGCGAGAGGCAGCTATCCCCTCGGTGATGGGGCAACCTACTGATAGTAGTGGGTTTTTGTGCTCCTAGGTGCGGAGGCCATATGGATTGAATGTGGGGTTGAGACCGCGGTCTACTGGCCTGCAGGTGTGGTGTGCCGGAGCCGAGGACCCTTCACCGCTTGGTGGAACACGGGATATGAGTTCACGAGGTTACGACCGAACGTCGGGTGGTGGCGTGTGTAGGCAGGGCCAGGTCCCACAGGTGGGCGTGCGGTCCATTGTCCGCGGCACTATACATGCCACGAGACAATCGGGCAACATACTCCCCGACGGACTCGATCCGCAGGTCTCGCAGCGATGACGACATTCCGGACGTAGCGGCCGGCTCCCGTGATTACTCGCAGGGGTATGCTCTGCTGGGCCTACAGGCGCTTCTTCTGGCTCGGGAAGATGAGCGCGTACCATGCCGGGGCAGCGTTAAGCGAGGCGCGATTGGATGAAGTCTTGTATATCCCCAGTTTCGTGCGTAGTGGAAGCTCGGATGCGAGCACTGGTCGCAGTAAGGCGCCGGCTGCTTTTGCCTGGTTGATCGCTCGATCAACCTGTGAGCCCATACTCAGCGTGCGATCAATGCTGCATCCGAGCTACACGACTGGGGACCTCCAAGCCAACTCCTGGCCTAATAACTTCTACCGCTCCGGTATGTTGCGCCGCGTGCTGACAAATAGGGATGCTGTTTTCTCCACGTTGACAGACATCCTCGATTTGTCAAACCACTCCGGCAATCGATCCAGTAGCCGCTGGATTCGCCTAGTTGCTAGCTCCCGCTTTCGGGACGAGGAAAGGTAAGCACTGTCGTCAGCGAACAGCGCGAGCTAGACATCCGTTTCGCCCTCTCCCAAAGGGTTGTTGAGCGTCGGAATGTCGTTGGTAGAGGCAAGGGGACAGGCGACTGCCCTGCGGCACTCCAGCACGTATGGCCCGCAGGGAGGAATGTCACTCCTCCACCGCCACCCGAAAGGTTCTCCCTTCCAAGAACGACACCACCAGTCGCACGAGAGCCAGCGGGACGCCGGCGTCCACCAACTTAACCAGGAGGCCCGGGTGCCACACCCGGTAGAAGGCCTTCTCCATATCGAAAAGACTCCGACCGCGTGTCTCCCCTTGTTCATCTCCATGGCCAGGTGGTGGAGCACCAGCGCCAGCTGCAGTGTGGTCGAGTTTAAAGTACAATAACAATGAAGGCGTACCATTCATTCAGTAGCCATATATAGTAACTATTAATTCCTGTACCATAATAGTGTCTAATGCCATGTAATCATTACATATGTTGTGTAAATGTTTTTTATAAGAGCCAAATTGGACTAGCACGACCGGAGGCACCTCACGCTAGCACGACCGGAGGCACCTCACGCTAACACGATACCGCTTACACATTTGCTTTATTTGATCAAACTCGTGAAAATGTTTACTCGAGCGAATGTTAGTTCTCATGAGCCTTATTTTTCTATCGAAGTGTTCATAGGCCTAACCAATTATTTTGTGTAAAATATCGGCTTTACTAGCTAATTTACCGTTAAAAAATCACAGCCGCTTTTGTAAGAATCTATTAATTTGTGTTTACATTAATTCAAGTCCTTTTGTTGGAATCTATTTCATATCATCATGAATCCTCTAGTTATATATAATGGAAATGTCTTACCGCTTACGTAATGTTCCCCCCACTCTCCTCAGACTATTCACAAACGTGGATTTGATCAAATTCCGAAGGTTTTCACTAAGCAAAAAATAGCTTAAATGGTCGAGAATTCTTAGATTTATTTAGATTAACTTAGAAAAGATAGGCACACAAAATTTCTTACATTATATTCTATAATCTTTTCGAAAATAGAACGCCAAAATTAAGATTATTCGAACTGATAGAATTTTTGTGAGGGTACATAGAACTTTCTCTGCCGTAAATTTTCTCAACAATGAAAAGAAAGGAAATTCGTGCGGTGATAAAGTCTACGTTTTAAAGATGAAAAAGGCAACCCAGATTAAAGTCAAGCCAGACAGTGTTCGAGTTAATACTGCTCCTGCAATGAGTACAATTCACACCTGGTTAACTGATTTTAAACGTGGGAGACAGAGCTGCGAAGACGCCAATAGGTCTGGCCTTCCAAATAAGTCATGCATCCGGACATGCTCAAAAAATTCAAAAAATCGTTTTTAACGATCGGCGCTTAAAGTTGCGGCAGATAAGAGAGATAGTAAGCATTTCCTCTGAACGTGTTTTTATCATTTTACACCAACATTTGCGAATAAAAAGCTTTGCGCGCGATTGGTGCCGCGTTTGCTCACTGTTAACCAAAAGCAACGTGGATACATCATTATACTCCTGAAACAAAAGAACAATCTAAGCTGTCTCAGAGATCGGAAAACCTGCGAAAAAACGGCTCTGTCGGCGGGCACAGTGATGGCGACTGTTTTTTGGGATGCTCGGGGGAGTATTCTAGTAGATTATTTGCAAAAAGAAAAAACAATAGTTGGAGCGTATTGTGCAAGTAGCAAGCTTTTTGTGAAGAAATCCGAAAAAAACGGCCTCATTTAGCCAAAAAGAAAGCTTTATTCCACCACGATGACGCACCTGTGCACTTGTCAAGGGTTGTAGTTCCCAATCTCCATTAATTGCGGTTAGCTTTGTTACCGCATCCCCCCCATTCTCCATGTGACTGCTACTTATTCCCGTATCTCGAGAAATGGTTAGGTGGCCGAAGATTGTCATCAAATAACGAAGTCATTGTCGCCATAGACGAGTATTTTGTGGGGGTTAGAGAAAACATTTTATCGAACTGTTGTAAAGCCATAGGAAACTACGTTGGAAAATAAAATTGTTTTAAATAGACTATTAAAGTTTTTCTTTGTCGTTTTGGATACTTGTCATTCACCCCTCGTATACATGAGCATCCTTTGGAACAATTTTTTTAAATTTATATTTCAAAATATATTTGTCTACTCGGTACAAACGCTGGAGTAACTGGTATTCTTCAACATTCTTTATAGCGAAATTGATGAAAATATGTTTAAAATTGACAATTTAAGTGTCTCGAAGGAATGAGATAAAATTACAGAGTGCTTGACGAAATTTATATAGTTCTTGTTGAAAATTATGGGAGTTCTTGTTGAAAATTTTCGAGTTCTTCTTGACTATCAAGAATTAATGCTCACTAGTTCTCATTTATGTAATCTTTTGTATTTTTTCGAATGCTGGTTTTGCCATTTCGGTGTGCCACTGGAAAAATATAGGTACATCAACAAATCAAATCAATTCTAGGTACTAAACATATTATCATTTAACCACAAACAACTATTAAATAATAATTTTAAAACTAAGATCATTCAAGTTTACATCTTCACTAACATTATTATTAGTACTTGAACCAAATTTGTTATTGGCACAATATATTACCATTCCATTATAATTATTTATTATTAAATATAACTTGGTAACTAACATAACGTTGCGCCGTGTCTCAATTTTATGGGACGTTGTTGTTGAGGTACATTTAACGTGGGTAAGCACTTTAATTTAACTTCGTCGTGGCTCAAATATAGTCAAAGTTTTACCCCAAACATGTAGATGGGGTGGACTTGAAATTTGTTATATACATTTAGTTCTCATAACAATACATATTTACGTATATAGTCAATAGGACTATAAAGCCAAGATGACTGTCTTTATATACCGTTGCTATAGGTATGAAATGAAAGATCATGGCTAATAGACTACAGTCAAATAAAAAAATCTAATTCAAGATGGCGGCTGCCACAATTACATTTATTCATTTCACTTTAAATTTATTCGTGGGTAACATTTGTTCCCGATCCTTGCAGTACAAAAATTACTACTCAAACTCAAAATATGTCGAGATCATAGAAATCGTCATTATCCGGTTTCGCATCCTAAACTCTGAATATAAATATAAAATAAACTAACATATACGTAAACATAATAGTAATGTTTTATTAATGTAGTGCCTTCTAACACTACAACCCTCTACTACTTTATGACAGTCGTGTAAGAGATGCTGAAGATGTCTCGCTCTAGAAAATCTAGAAAAAATACAATGAACCCATAAACCTCTTTGCTGACAGAAGCGGACGTCCACCGGATACACGAAGGTTGTTACTTATGACGGTGCTGTGTGTCATGTTCTGGTGTCTTATAATGAAGTACGTATTGAGTCATCATCTGGCCAGACGACGACGGGGGCACTAAAATCGCGAACAATTTTTTCAATTCTCTGTCTAAACCATGAGGGTACTGTCGTGAAAATGTGTTGTTATTATCGATTAAAAAAAAACTGTCCGCGCGGTGGGCGCTTGATGCCTGGTTAATAAGGAATCTGATGTTTCGACCATATTTTTACTCGAGAAGTGATGCACACGCAACTTTCACTCTTATAAAATAAATTTGTTTTTTAAACGTATGTTTCGCTCCATCACAGCAAAGTAGTGCGCCCGGTAGATGATATTTGTTGCTTAAACTTGACGTGTTCGTCAAACAGTATTCATTACCAGCTTAATACATTTGTATTATTTTGACAAACGTTGATCAAGAGGCCACTAACATTTAAGTCATAACAATTGACATAACTCCTTCAGTTTTTTTTCAATATCGTAGATTCAATGAAAATTATATTACGCCCCTCTCATAGATGTCAGGTTGAATCAACACAAAAACAATACCATCAAAATACACAATAGGCCCCTACCAGTACCTTTGTATTAATAGCCTTTTAGATGTTCATTTTTAAAATGAAATAATTTGAGTCAAACGTATTTGTCAAATAAAGTTTTACAAAGAAATATACTTTGAACAACTAATTTATTATCATTATCAATTAATCATTTACAATTGCCCTTATATATCCTTTACACCATACTACAGCCACCAATCTCTGACAGAGACTAGCTAACTTACATAAGACATTTTACAACACACTCGTTATGTGCATACACAGTTGTACTCTCTAAACAATTGGTCCTTGGACCAGATCCTAGGTAAAGCCATGCTGGAATCTCTGTGAGGCCCTCACATTATGCATCTGAATAAGCTTAGCCACCTAGGCCCTACATATGCAACACTTATTCTAACAACGGACATACCTGCAGTGGCCAAATGCAATTGATATGGTTAAAAAATAATGGACTTACTTAAAAACTATCCAATATAATGATTTGTATAGTGTCCGCTGAGTTTTTTTTTAAATCATTCCTGTTTCCAAGTTGAAATTATCAATATTTAAACTAATTCTATATAAAGAATTCGAGTTGTATTCAAAGAGAACATAGTCCATTTTATCTATATAGTATGTGCCAAGGGAAACTGAATCGTTATAGAAGTAATCAAGGTCCGTTTTACATGTGTCCTGACTCGCGAGTCTTGCCTGCCGCGATGGGCTTAACTAAACCTTTGAATCTACTACGTATTTGTAATAATGGCACAAAAACTGGTGGTGCTGTTTTGATGCCTTTTACTAGAATAAAATAATTGTTGTAGTATAACATTTCTTTTCTTCTGTAACTCTAGTCAGTATGTGTCCAAATCTGCCCTATAGCTAAGAGCTGAGATCTCCTTGTACTATTATGTACCTTCAATTCCTCTTTGCTTATCTATACAATAATCTCTACATTACTAAAATAGACCAGTGTTACTTGATCTGTGTCAGTAAGTTGACAATACTGTAACAACATTCATCTGGCTTCGTCTTATATGGGTAAGGCCCTCTCACTATACTAAGAAATAACCTAATCTGAAACAGTCAAAGGTTATAAAAACTAATTAATTTAATTTACTTTTAATAATAATTTGTAGTCCAACTGAGATTTCTCGCTCTATTATTCCTATAAAGAAAATGAAATATTCGTTCGTTTACAAGTGTTTTAATTAGTAGGCATAGTGCGCACAACACGAAAAGTGAGTTGTTTCGTGTGACAACTCACTTTGCCATGCCACGCATATCAACTTATAGCCCAGAAGAGATGACGGAACATCTGTAAAACGGGATTGGCGCTACTGAATTCAAAGAATGGAGATCGATTTACTTCTAAATATAAAAATCTAAAATCGGGAATTCTGATTCAATTTCCTGAATGTTAACTGATCAGATACTCAAAAACAATTGATTAAATTTAATTGCTTAATTCATTTATATTAGTTAATCCCCTATAATTATCATTAACTAGTTAAAATATGCCGCCATACATAATATACTAAGCCATTTAGGGTGCACTGACCGCGGTCATAGCGCGAGCCAAGGATGGTGCCGCAGAGACTCTCGCGAGCGATCGCCGTAATCGTACGTGAGCTCGTCTCCCGCGGCCACGTCGTGGGCGGCCAGCAGCACCAGCCGCGGCCCGTCCACCCACAGCGCCTTGGTGCATAGATTGCCATTCCGCGAGTGATTGACGAGTCTCCCCAGCCGGTCAGACTCGGCTGTCGCGTCGATGCTGCACACACACATATATTGGGTCAGGACAAGCTGCACACCGCAATTTCAACAAGTGTTCCGCTTTTATAGTCGAATGAAGATTTTGCAATTAACATTTTCTCGCCTATGTTAAGGTAATGATAAAGAGATGCCTAGCTAACAATGTAACCAACCGTCTGTATACCAATTACAACTTTATCAGTCTAATAGAGTCGGATGAGCATTGCGCAGTCAATCGGAGTCAGAACATGTTACTTTATATAACCTCTATTACCGTAAGGGACCAGACAAGCATTCGGAGCACTTTGGCGATCCGATCCAATACTTTAAAAAGAAAGCCTTGTCGTATAATTCCAGATAGTAAATTATGTTAACATCTTACCAGTACTGTTGGTCTTGCAGTCTAAAATAATACATATAACACCCTGCCTCAGGGTCTTGGGCATACTTTCTTTCTCTCTCTCGTGCTTCTGCCACACCCACCAATTCACCAGAATACTCCACAACAAATTGACCGCGACAAAATGACTTGGTTGCTATAACACCACGTCCCTTTCCTTCGAAATATGCTACCTGTAATTTGAGAATATGTTCATAAATTGTGCTTAAATAAATCAGAGGAAGTAGCATGGATTATGGGGAAGTAGTGGGGACCAGGCGCGAGTTGCAATCGAACAGTGAGGGTTGCATATTAATGGACCTGCCATTAATATGCAACCCTAACTGTTTGAGCATCATAAACTTATATTTACCTGATGCCTGCAGACAATTTGTATGAAACGATCTACACATACAGCTTTGTAATGATTTTTACAATTTACCAATTTTTTGTATTTTTGTGAACTGATATATATCTGTGAAAATTTCAATTGCCTGGTTATTGTGGTTCATGAACCAGAAATCTCCTAGAAAACAGACTTGGTGAAAGGCTGGAGGAGGAGAGGAAAAATTTGTAATGAGTAATAGGTTTATGACATGGCCTTTCAATTTTGGACTGGTCCACAAGTATACAGTAGCACAACGGGCTATTGAACGTGCTATGTTGGGTTGCTATCACGCGACAAATAAGCTAACTGAAGTGGCAATGGGCTGGTCACACACTTGGAAGAACAGATGGTAGATGGGCCAGTAAGGTTCGAAAGTGGAGGCCACGCTTAGGAAAGCTAAGAGTTGGTCGACCGTTCACCATGAGGGAGGATGATCTCCATGCAGTAGCCAGTCCAGGATGGATGCCAGTAGCAGGAGATCAGTCCATTGAAAGAGGCTTATAACCAGCAATGAACTGATAAGGGCCGATAATAATGAATCGGTTTATATCTTTTGGATATGCAACCCTAAGAATGAAGTGTTTTTAGAACACAATTATGCCAACAAATGTCTAACCCTTTTACCACTAATTATTGGCATATGTTTGGAAATATGAGACACCTATGAAAGTGATAAGTAGGAAATAAGGTGCATGAACGAGTAATTATACATTACTTATTTATTTAGTTTAATGTTCTGAAACTTCCAATACAGGTGAGTTTCAATAAGTCTGGTTAGAATTTTTATGTGGTGCTAAATAAACAAAAAAGGAACTTATAGCCTATGCATTTGATGTTAATAATTTTGTGCCTCAATTCCAACTAAGTTTACAATCTATGGGACCTTTTGCATATTATATTTCCTTTAAACATAAAAAGACTGTAAAATAAAACGTAACCATTAAACTTACTTCAAGTCCATCTTCCTTCTGTTCTCTTACAGCTCTTTCCAAGTCTCTCATTTTTTCAGCCATAACACATTTAGAAGTTTTTCTTACACTTCTTCTAACTGGAAAATACTCTGTTAGTTTATGGTTACTGCCATTAACAACTTTAGTCTCCGTTTTTATTGACTTTTCTAATTGCAATGGAATAGTTACTTTTTCAAGCTTGGGGCTTTTGAGCTCTTCTTTAAAATATTCAGTTAATTTGTGACTCTCTGGTGCACGAGTTGCCGTCTTTCCACCTTTCGTTTTTACCATATTCCCAATTGTCATATTTGTAAAACTACCATTGCATGTCTTCAAAGGCTTTGACTTTGCCCCCTTCTTCTTTCTTGGCGGCTCCGGTGTTAATTCCTCATTTTCAGTCTTTACAGTAACATCAGATATAATTCTGAATAAAATAAAGATTATGATTGAAGTGTGAAGCAAAACTGCATTCTAATTTTGGATATTATTTTATAAATAAACAAATATTTATGTTCTTTATTGATCCTCTACACCATGTGCATACAATACAGTGTAGAACAGGTGACAATGAAAAAGAATCCTCAGCATTTAGTGACATCGGGGACCCCAAAAGAAGAAGAATTGTATACTATATTTGAAATTTATTTGATAAAATAATTATGATTTAGTAGCTATTTGTACAGGAAAATTCATAAGGATTTTTTGAATAATTTGTTGCATTTTC
Source organism: Eumaeus atala (assembly GCA_017140195.1). Classification (NCBI taxonomy): domain Eukaryota; kingdom Metazoa; phylum Arthropoda; class Insecta; order Lepidoptera; family Lycaenidae; genus Eumaeus; species Eumaeus atala. Next base: position 699,541 of record JAFELO010000538.1, on the reverse strand, counting down.
TACTTATTTATTTTAATGTTGTACATTTTTGTAATTATGGCACAAAACCTATTTTCAACTACAGTTAATAAAAAAAAAATTCTACTTAAATTAATTGACTATTTTCATTGCTTTAATAAGGTAATGTAGAAAGAAAGGCATATAAAAGAGAATAAAAATGATCTTATATCATAAACAGATATATGATGCAAATGTGGAAGAATGTATATACCAGGGAAAACAATGTCTTACAAACAATGGTTAGATTGATTGGGTGCTGTTCATATGGAGGATGCAAGACAAATCAGTAAGGAGTGCATTTGGTACTTGGTTCTCTCTGCCCACCCCATGTGTGTGTGGCTACATTAATGCTCACCTGCGTTTTCTGTAGTTTCTTGTTGGTTTTACAGATTTAGCTTCACAGAGTTCAATCCTATGGGGAGTCTTTACACTCTCTTGAGGAGCCATTAAGGTACCAACTATAAAAAAACATTTTCTACAATACATTTACTTCACACACACACACATACTTATATACATATATATTTTGTGTTGTTTTAGGGGGGAATATTATATGTACCCAGATGAAGCCGTATTATGCAAGTATATAACTAAAATATAGTGGTATACTGCGATGATAGTTCAACTACATACAGTTTTTCATCAAGATATAAATGTAATGTACTCCTATCTTTTCTTATATGTATTAAGACTCACACATGATTACCTGTTAATTAGTGTTTAAATGGACTTAAAATATTAAATGATCACACCCTTGATTTAATATGGGGGTAGGATAACAAATTTATTTTTTCTCACTTAGCTTGAAATTTGTTGTCATTATATTTTGCAAACAGAATTATTGTTGTTTAGTAAATGCAGAATATACTAACCCCGAACCATTTCAGCTCCGCAATGAAAATCCCGAAGAAAGAAACTAACACCATCGATAGAGTACTTCAGAACCGCATACAAACAATCTTAATAGACAAAATCACATATATTTAAATAACAAATGTTTTGTAATAGACCTTGTCATGTTAAAATTATCGTGTTAAAAAACACTATTTTCGTATATAAATACAACATCAATAACTTCTACCTAGAGGTTACTTATTGTTTACCTTTATTTTAGTATTATTAATAACTTTATTTATCGTTTAGAAAAATATATAAAAATCGGTAGAACACTTTAGAAAATGCTTTGAAATGTCAAATTTGATGGTCATAGAAAATGGACGCACATCGCCTCGAAAAGGAAAATCCAAAGAGTATAGCGGTAAGGAACTATTCAAAGACTAATAGCGGGAACTAAAACTGAATAATATTTTTTTTCCGCCATATCAACTAAAAATGATACTTATAACAAGGCGTTACGACTTAACGCGTACGCAATTTAGTGCCCTAATGGCGACTGGTGGCGTCTGTGCGAGAATGAGATGCGCCACGCGGTATCCTTTTTTAACACGACAGTCTCGACTCTTGACAAGTATAGTCATAGACATAATATAGATAGAGTAGAGATGCCAGCCTAAAATTACCGATACGCACATTTTTTTTGAAATAGCTTTTTTGTTATTGTTTTAAGTCTATTGTTATTTAATATTTTTCAGTTTGTATAGTTATTAATTTGTTGTTATTCTGTGCGACGTCGTTTATTATAGCATTAAAGAACCTTCAACGTTAACTTACAAGACAGAAGTATCTTTTATGTAGTGTTCCCAACACTCAATCGAGAAATTGGAGTCTAAGTGAGCTATCATTGGTATCCATACAGGAGGTAATATATATGTTGTGGTCGTGTTGTACAAATCGCCGCATAACATCGCGACTAGCCATTTTCAGAGATAGTTTTGTTTTGTGCGATCATCATTGCGTGACGTTCCTCAATATGGCGGCAGACATTTACCCTCATTGAGTCTCTTGATTTTAGGCAGTGATAGTGATCGATACAAGTGTGAAATTAGGGCAGATGTTTTTGGTATAAAAAAAAAGCCTAACCATGAATGCTTCCACAGGAGCTACGCTCCCGCTTAAAACTTGAAACCTATCTGGGCATAGTTTTTTTATTTCTCTATATTCTAAAATCGACGCCATTGTTGTTGTCATGTCAAGCAACGCCTCGAATGTTAGAATTAGGAACTCAAACGTGTCAAAGAAGCGGATGATGATTCACTTTATGTCAATTAGGCTAGGTCTATTGAATATTATATAACGGCGAAATCTTTCTGGCACAATTTTACTAAGCCGTATTCGATCCGGCTAATCGTTGAGCCACCACAGAATAAAGAGGCCTGTTTCTTAAAATGGCTAGTCGTAATAAAATATAGCGATTTACACAATCCAACTGCGACATACATATTATAGAAACACATTTTCTTATTACGGCTTCCTAAACTTAGGGCCTTAAAAAATATTTCATTTTTATCAAGCAATTTTATGGCTATTCGTATGATTTTCGTAAGTTCGACACTTTTCGACCATTAAAGCAGTAGATTTAACTGTAAATTTGCATTCTGAATTATTACCTCGTAACAAACATATCGCGCTCTATCTCTTAAAATAATAATCTTTTAGTGATCATCGTACGTTGGTTAAGTGATTATAGTTATCAAAACGCTTCACCTGCTTGTTTGTCCCCCTAAAAGATGAAAAAAACTAGTTTGACAATAATGAAATATGCCCGTTAGTCCTATGTACCTTCCATTCTTTATATGTTCACAAACTTATGTGTATCTCTTCCGTTCGCCTCGTACGTTCATACACTTCGTTACGTTCTCCTCACGCATTCACTAGATTTCTTCGCAAGTCAATTATTATTCTATTTTTTAAATTAAAACTTTAAGGACGCTTGACTTGTGGAATAAGCTGGTGCATGCGTGACGAGAACGTTACGTTTACATTTCCCTAAAAAAAAAAAAAGAGTATTGTCCGGAACATTCGATTTCGGTTACGCTGAAACTCCAGTTTCTGTCGGACACTAATAAACAGAGTTGTAATTTAAAAAATACAGACTGTCCATATCGTTGGCGAGAAATCCTTATAATTAATAAGATAACTTGGGTATTGATGTTGACATCCGCAAATTGAAATCGGACTTTTTCAAAGACGTTATAAAAGTTAAATTATACAATTTGGGTTTAGGTGACCACCATGGCCACACACATTGTTTAACAGCAATTTTACGATGTTGCCCAATAGTGTGGTGGTAGTATTGTTTAACAGCAATTTTACGATGTTGCCCAATAGTACACCTGTTACCTATAGGTACAAAATTATTTTACTAATTATAAATTTGATGAAGTCGAACTGATTGCTTTAATAATCGAAAAATATCAAACTTACGACGATCCTACGAAAAGCTACAAAATTGCTTAAAACAAGTACCCAAAAAATATTTTTTAGGTGGGGCCAAGTTCGGTGAGACTTCTTAGCTCTTTGGATGGCTCTATTCTCTCTTAAATTTTTGATAGTTTGTACTTGTTTCAAAGTAAACTTTTGTTTGTATTTATTTCCTGCAATATGTAAATTAGTCGTGCTTGTTAATTAGCCTTAAAGATACACATTTTTAATTGGAGACTTTAATACCCAACACTATAAAAATATTTAATACTATCAGTATCATTTTGGCGCGCCAACTGCCGACAATTAACGAGTATTTACCAAAAGGTTTAGTGTAATAAATATTTCTGGTACATACAGTTGTTCAAAATGTCAGTATCGAATAGAAATGTAGGCATTATTTGGGACGAAAATTTAATGCAACAATGCGACCGTCTTCCTGCAGTGCGAGAACGAGTAATTGTTTTCTTTTTAGTTTGTTTTGTAACAAAATTTATTATAATAAATTGTAAGTGATCTTAGCTATTAAATTCCTTTTTTTAGGCTACCTTAGTCTATGAACTATTAATGGCTTATGACCTTTTTAAGACTTGTAAAATAATAAGATCGACACCTGCAGTAGATACGGAATTGACATCATTTCACTCGGACCTTTACATTAATCACTTAAGGTCATTTATAGAAATTGATGATGATTATATACCAACCACTAAAGATGAAGAATATGGTATTGGTCAGTATCTGAGGCATAGGCAAGAACCTGTATGCTTAACTATAATACTTATAGTAACTAAAAAAGTAATATATTGTTGTAGGATATGATTGTTCACCAGTATCTGATATGTATGGTCTTGTATCAACAGTTGCAGGAAGTTCTATTACAGCAGCAAAATGTATTTTGATGGGTATATGTGATGTAGTTATCAACTGGTGTGGAGGTTGGCACCATGCAAATAGGTAATTGAACACTGTCCTTATCTGCATTTGACTCTCTGCATCATATGATGGGGACCCATTCTGATGGGGGAGGGGCATCAGAAGGGATAGTGCTTCCCCTAGGTCTCAAAAACAATTACTATAGGGTACACACCCAAAAATGGTAATACCATCTGTGGAAAAAGAGGGAGGTCTATTTTTTAACTATTGTCTCAGTATGCAAGAAGACAAAGTATATAATTTGTCTTCTTGTGCCGGTACTGCTTTGGCAATTGCAAAAGTCAAAATGTAAATGAAAATTTCACAAATCAATTTTTGTTTTCGTAGATTTGCTGCTGAAGGCTTTTGTTATGTAAATGATATTGTTATAGCAATTGAGAAGCTACTTAAAAAGTTTCCAAAAGTCTTGTACATAGACTTAGATGTCCACCATGGTAAGTGTTCTTTTTCACCTAATGAAAACAAACCTAGTTTAAAAAAAGTGTACTAGATTGCAAAAACAGCCTGCACAGAATATGCCTATTTATTTTGTGTTATGGGCCTTTGGGGTTTAAACAGTTAATTTAAGAACTTATAAGTAACATATTCCATTTTCTAAATAAAATTAAACCTATTTGTTACTAGGTAATGGTGTTCAAGATGCATATAATTTAAGCAAATCAGTATTTACATTGTCATTTCATAAGTATGAACCAGGATTTTATCCTGGTACTGGAAGTATTGAGGAGATAGGAATGCTGAATGGTACTGGTTACACATGCAATTTTCCCCTTCATGCTGCCTACTCAGACGAGACCTTTAAATATGCTTTTCAAAAGTATGTATAATTTCAATCTAACATTTGTACAACAATGACGCCATGTAAGCATTGCCTATTGCTTGTTTTAAGATATATACCCATTAATCATTATGGTACTTGACAATTTATGTGGTTATTATATTTCCAATTGTGCACATCAATCTATTTTCTATATAGACTAGCTGTGTTCCACAGTTTTTCAAAACATTTGATGGTATAAATTTAATGAGCATTTTTTTTTTCAGTACTTTCACTTTAGTGTATAATCATTTCTTACCAAATGTAGTAGTGGTGCAATGTGGTGCGGATGCACTTGCTAATGATCCACATGGAGGTGGGGGACTTACCATAAACAGTTACTGTTCATGTATTCAACAAATACTTGATAAAAAAAAGCCTGTAATGTTGTTGGGTGGAGGTAATGATTTCATCTTTAAATCTGCCTATTTAAAATAAAATCAATTTCTTTTAAGTTATACTATGTTTGTTATGTGCTGTGGGCAAACCTATGGACTAATTGTATGTGTATAACACACTTGGGCAGCACACGCCCCACCAATAGGAGTTTGAGCGATCTAGCTAAGAACTAAAAGTAGACAATCTGATCAGAGAAATGGAAAAACACACAACTTTTGTTTATGTTTAAACCAAAGGTTATGAGATTTTCATCCATATGGATGTTTGAGGGTAGTGTTGCTAATACCAATGCCCATATACCCTTCCTTGCCATTAATGTAAAAAGGAATAAATGAAACATGTTGCACCTACTGAACATTTACACTCCTAGACTCGAATCACACTGCATATAAATCAATATATATATATATTTATATATAAGTATAATCCATTTGATTTCGCAAAAAATAAAAAACTTAATAAAAACAACTAAACTGTAGCAAATACCTAAATAATAACTTTTTATTATCCCTTTTTATTAGAGTCAGGCCAAACATTCAGTTTTAGTAGGACTCTACTTTTTATTCTATCCCAAATGTGAGGTTTGCAAACTAATGTCCTCTATTACACCATAGTAATAGAGGTTGTCTTTTTTGTTCCTCTAGAAATGAAGATTCTTAGTGACTGTTTTTATACCAAAATGTTAATTCTAGGTGGATATAATTTTCCTAATGCTGCAAAGCTGTGGTCATCCATTACAGCCTTAGTAGCAGATGTAAAATTGGATGAAAACATACCAGAACACACCAATTGGCCATTATTTGGACCTGATTACTTAATAACAGTCCAACCATTATTATGCAAGGATTTAAATACAAAGGCATATTTAGACCAATGTATTTCAAAAATTGAAGGTATAATTATAAAGAATATTTATAAAAGCAATTTTATTGTAAAAGACACTAAAAAAAATATTATTTTAGGAAACTTGAGAACATATTTAGGTGAGATGAATAAGGATCCACAGTTCAAGGAAAAAGAGGAGGAAACTATTAGGAAACAGAGCAGAAATAGACACAAGAATAACATATGTTATACAAGCAGTAACCACAGTGAAAAATGGAACAAAAACAAGACTGACATCTATGAATTTAGTGATTAAATAATGTATATGGTACAATGTGTAGTTTCATTACAATTGTCTACAATAAAACAAGTGACATTGACAAGTATAATGTATATTTTAATCAAACCATATATTATCAATAAGTAAACGAACTCTGTATGTTTTGTATTTACAATTCTTACTGGTGAAGCTATGTTTTTTAATGTCATAGATGTAAAAATAATAATATTTATAAAAAGAAAAATCAACTTGTCACCCTATTAACAATTTTGCATTGACAACACAACTGATAAGAATGTAACATGTGACTCACGATCCAATACGTCCATAAAACCTTGTACCCACGAAATTATAATCAGAGAAGCTTCAAATATATAGCATTTATCCTACCCATGTTTATGAAGCTAATGCAAATGATAGTCATACCATAAAATATTCTTTGATAAATCCATGAAGTATGTGTTGTATTTACTTTTCTGAGTATTAATATAGATGAAGCTGCATCATGTCTGATTGGGTTAAAAATAGGCTACTGATGCATTTGCTAGGTTTCACAGATATATATGATATATTATTTCTTCATAAATAAAAATGCTTTCATAATACTTAACACATAAACAATACTTTAAGTAAGAACAGTGCACATGAAGATATAAATATATATAGAAGCATTCTAATCAAATCGTACTTTCATGTTATATAAAATACATTTAATCTGTAGGCCTCTTTTCACTGTGCTTTTTAGTAAACTCCTCAGCATTTTTTGTAAATTTTTTTCTATCTTTGAGAAACTCTTCTGCAAGTTCAGCCCGCAATGGATGCTCTGGTTCAGGATCATTTACAAGAGCAACTAAAGCTTGAATAACTAAAACAATATTTATTTTGATGGTTAAGTATTGTTGTAATATTTATCTTCAAATAATAATTTTATTAAAAAATAATATCTACCTTGATCTGTTTTTGTAGCTGGCTTCCAATTTTCTGCACTGATTATAGGTAGACATACTTGACCTTTTTCATCAATGTTGGGATGGTAAATTTTAGTTTTGAAACTTATTTTTGGAGGTTTGAAAGGATACTCGGCTGGAAAATTAATCTCAATACGAAAAGCACCTTTATTGTATGGAGGATTATCCTGTAAATAAATAATTCTAATGGAAATGTATACTGGATGTTTATAATAAAATTATAACTAATAAGTCATGGATACTCACGGGAACAATTAAACCTTGCCATGTTAAGATATTAGACTCATCAACTTGTATATCGCGAAATGATTTGAGTCCCGATTGTCTAATATCATTCAGTTCCTGGAATATAGTTTATATTATGGCGCAATCAATCAAATACTTAGTATAACATAGACATGATGATACAGATATCTACTATACTTTCAGACAAACAACAAAAAAATTGGGATTAATCATCGAATGCTTACCTTTTGAAGTCGCCTTGTTGCAGCCATTGTACGCGTTTTCTATCTTTACTATTTATATATTTTTATACCATTAACAAATCTAGAAACAAATTATATTCTGTAGCAATATTCATATATCATAATTAAAATCCACTACAGTTAAAAATATTAAGTCAAATGTGATCGCCTACCACACTCAATGAATTTTCGAAAATCGCCATTACAATGTGAAAAAAAGATTCTGTCATAATTTGTGTTGCCAGAAATAGATATAGAAGGATCTCGCATTGATTTGAAATAAAAAAAGTGGTCTTTATGTTGGTCAACTGAAGATATAATTTTTCGTGTTAACGGCAAAATGCTGTCGTCCACTGGAGACAAATGCTGAATAATTGCCACGCTGAGCAGGTGGATTGGCAATCGCAGATAAGGTTTCTGACCGGTTCCACTGCTGAATGCCGCCGATGCGATTGATGGTATCGCCATCACTCGGCGGGAGCGCTGTCCGGTGTTCCCGCCTATTTCACTGTCCCTATGAAACAGACGGGACATCAAACAACCAGCTCGCTGACGCCTCTTAGTTGTTAAGAGAGTTTGACGACTCTTACGTCACCCTGGGCTTGGATTGAGAGTGACGGTATTCTTAGGCCGCCCCACACAGCCACAGCCGCAGATCTTGAAGATTAAAGTCTTCAACCAATGTGTTCTCCCCGTGATGTTCTACGGGGCTGAAACATGGTCTCTTAATTTAGGACTGGTCCGCAAGTTTACGGTAGCTGAACGTGCTATGTTGGGTGTTTCCCTGTAAGACAGAATTCGTAACGAAATCATAAGGCAGAGAACTAAAGTATCCGATATCACGCGACGAATAAGCTCGCTGAAGTGGCAATGGGCTGGTCACACACTCAGTAGAACAGATGGCAAATGGGCCAGTAAGGCTCTGGAGTGGAGGCCGCGTTTAGGAAAACGAAGTGTTGGTCGACCGTTCAAAACATCATCATGAAAATATTGATTGATATTCAAAAGAAAGAGGCCGCCCTCCCAGGAGTCATGAAACATCTGGATTCTATAAAACAAACTTTGTCCATACTGTCCGATAAGTACGACACACTTATTACTGAACACGAGCAGCCAAAGCAAAAAAAAAATCATAAACTGGGAAAGATAGTAACAAGTGTCAATAATAAGTGCGTTTATTTAGAGAAATACAATGCTGCCCTTGAACAAAGACTGAATGAATTCGAGCAAGCGACACGTAAAAATAATATAGAAATTGTGTGCATCGAACAACTTTCCGACGAAAACTTGAAAGAAATCTTGTCCAAATTGGGTGCAGCACTCAACATTAGAACTACCGACATCGAGTGGGTACGGCGCGCGAGCAACCGCGAGCCGGCAACAATAAGCCAGCGGCCATCCTCGTGGGATTCAAGGACGGCGCGGGACAACTGGCATGCGCAGCGGCGTAAGGTGGCAGACCTAACCAGCAACATGGTCACAAATGGTTTGGCAATCAACTATAAAATACATAAAATAGGGACTAACCTAATCGGTGCGGGCTCTGCTGTGGAATACAAAGAAACAATTAAAAGGAGTCTACAAATACATCTGGGTATCCGGTGGAAAAATCTTAGTAAAAAAGTGTGATGGCGATAAAACGATCTGTATTCGTGGAAAGTGTGATATTACTGACTGAAAGTGTGATAGATAAGTAAGATCCAACCTACCTACAATATTACTGCACAACATGTTTAATATTGTTCTAAACATTCGAGGACTTAAATTACTTACACGATATTGATGAAAATGTAAATTATGCATGTATAGAAAATTTGTCAAACTGGTGTATTAATTTTAGCGTCAAAGACTTTTGTATTTTACACATTAATATCTGTTCTTTAAAGAAACATTTCAATGAGCTCATCGTAACTATTAATGCTGTCGCTGATGCCAATATTCATTACCCGCTATTGTCTTTTTATCAAATTAATGGTTATAAAGTTGATGCTTACACCATCGAAGGCCGCAGTGGCAGGGGTGTGTTTGTCTATTCGCAACAGCGATTACATGCGCGTGCGAGTGAGACGTAGCTAGGGCAATGCGGTCCACAAAGTGCGTCTCCATTTCACTTTTAAATAACAATGAGTACATTTATATTATATCGATCTACCGACCGCCCCGTTATAATAAACAAGATATATGCTCTATCATCAGAGTTGAGTAATAAAAAATGGCTCGCCGATGTAGCCATATATAAAGACTGGATGTGTATATAAGATTGAAACCTGTGAACAACAAAGACTTTGAAAAAGTCATTCACCGATTGAATAAAAATAAAGCACCAGGAAGCGCTCATGTTCGCATGTCGGATTTAAAACTAGTCATAGATACGGTCAGTCAAGTCATATCCCGTTTAATAAATTTATGAATAGCCCAACATAAGTACCCAAACATGTTAAACGAGTCCTTAGTACGTCCAAAATATAAAAATGGCGACCGTAATGTACTTTCTAACTAGGCCTATATCTATTCTATCCAGTATCGACAAGATTGTCGAAAAAGACATAATTAACCAAATTAGTTCGTTTCTTAAAAGAGAATATTCTTAACTATTGTCAACACGGTTTCCAAAAGAATAAAAACACCGTTATCCTTCTTTCTAGATTAACCGATGAGATAAATACATACTTAGGAGATAAGAAATTTGTTGTAGCCATATTTTACGATTTTAAAAATCATTTGACACTTTAGACACTATCACGCTCTTAAAGAGTATAGCATGAATGTGGTGTAGGGCAGCCACTGAACTGCTGATTCCGAGACTACCTCACATCACGTGCATATGGTGTCAAGATAGGCGACTGCATAAGCGCCAAGACGCAAGTACGCTGCGGGGTGCCACAGGGCTCTGTGTGTGGCCCTGTGTGCTACCTCACGCACGTTAACAGTTTGTTTGGATACTTCGTTACTGTTCTGCGCATACGTTTGCCGATGATCTATGTACCCTGCTTGCTGGTACAAACCTCTTAGAAACCTCAATCTCCTCACTTCCCAAACCTGAAACCACCACTCATGTATACCCATACTTTTACCTGTCTGCAACTTGCTCTTGAAAACATATTGCAAGGGTAGACTGTGTTGCATATCTTAGAGTCAAAGTTGGTGTTGCATTTTCCTGGCTCCATCATATTAACTATATTTGTAACAAACTAAGAGTACTTTTAGGAAAATCTTACCATCTCAGCTTCAAAGTACCAAGATCCACACTAAATTGATTATAATTTGCTATAGTAGATTCGGTATTGGATTATGCCCTTGATTGCTACGGATTTACATTTAAATCTTACATAGATAAAATTGAAGCATTGCAAATTCGATTCTTAAAATTTCTAGTCAAGTATAAAACAAAATACAGTTGCAATGGAGATTATTCTAAATTATTTAAAATATGTAATATACTACCAGTTAGCCTATAACACAAGTACCTTCTAGCAATAAATAATCATGGCAATCGGGAGCATAACCCAGTGCCGATAAAGCACAAACATATTATTAGGTGCATGTCTGCGGGCAAGTACGAAGCACCCCCAGTTAATAACTACTTTGGAGATCGTTTCCATACGTCCTAAATACTTTGCCCGAAGATATCAGACTTGCGTCAAACAAACTCAAATTCAAAAAGCATTAAAAGACTCGAAACACTTAGTAATTAATATTAAGCAAATAGTTTTAAATATAAAGATTAATATCATGATAAGAACAGTAAGGCTATAATTATATAGATATAGGAGAATAGTACCTGCAGGTAAACTGTGCAAACAGTTTTGCAGAAAATGTTATGAGATGTTTTATATTTATAGTTAGTAAATAATAAATTAAAAAAAATATATGACGATGAACGGCACAGAGGTAATATAGATAGGGAAGAGCTGCCACAGGCAGTTATATGGCGATTACTGACAATTCTATAGAATAGGGAAGGAAGATGTGACAGAAGTATCTACCATCTGTGAGCACAGATAAATAAATAAAAAATACGAGACAATGACATACACACATACAACATTTGCTGTGTTTTTTCCATTTTGATGGCCGTGTCTTAGACCGGCTTCCCTTTTGTATATATTATATCTATGGTTAACGGTTCCCTAATTGATATATGATCGCATCGCCAGATGAGGTGTATGAGGTGAGTTGTTTTGCTCTTTAGTTCGAAGGCCTTCATGGAGTTAAACGCGAAGTAGGAAACTGAGTATTTGCCATTGATTTATAAAAATCTCAATGTGAATAGTCGTCCTCTCAAAACCATCTGTATAGAATATGTGCAATTGTCAAATTTTGCTCAGTCTGTGTACAGTATACAGTTACGAATGCTTTAGAATGACAGGTCATATTGAAATCTTGTATTGTTTTAGATGCAAGATTTCACTCTCAGCTGTGGATATAACAAACTTTTGAGGAATATAATAAAAAGCAGTAAACCAACAGAAGTGAGCACCTACAGATGTGTCCCACTGCCTAAGGATCAAGTTCCAACGTTAATACAAATTATGCACCAATAAAACCTAAATAGCAGGAGCTCGGCCGACTTGGCGTTCATTGAAAGAGCCCTATGTCCAGCAGTGGATCAATAAGGCTAATAATGATAATGGCGATGATGAAAACTTAATTTAGTAATTTAGCATCATTATTTTCAGAAAATATGTACACCGAAGAATTTTAAAGACAAATTATGTAAAATTTTAGGTGCCTATGTATTTACATATTGAATCAGAAACAAGAAGGCACTGAATACTCACTGTGATGTTGCACAGTATCTTACAAAACAGTCTGTATGCATAGTGAAACTAACCGCCGCGCGACACTTGCGCGATTCGACTACCTAAAGTGCGCGCGTAAATTATTAGTTCCTTTCGGTAAACACAAGTCTCCCTCGCACAAAATATCTCGTGCGAGCGAGACTCAGTGTATTAAGAAAGGTTAAAATTTATTCTGTTCCGTGACTGGATAGCTTACAGTTGTACATGTGGATGGTACAGCGAACCCAGCCCTCGCGGGGACGCTCCCTCTGCCTCGCTTCACCTCGCGGGCATTTTGCTAGGTGGATTCACCATTTTGCTAGGTGTTGTTATGCACAGTAATTTTTCGAGTAATTAAAGGGAGTAATATAATCAACAAAAAGACAACTTATATAGTGCGCCTAAATTAGCGAAAGTATTAAAAATATCGTCAGGCACAAAGTGTTGTCAACAAATCTCACATGGTCCAATTTTGTGCAAATATAAAAAATAAGTTTACTATTTCGTTTTATTTTTACTTCTCAATCAACCGTGTATAATGCATATAGATCTATTGACCTATATATCTATATGTTATTTTGGCTCTGAATGATACATGACCCGTTCATAGTTGCTTAATTTATCACAGAACAATATACATAATATATTATATATTCTTGGCACCCAGTAATACGGGTCACGAACCTAGTACCGAGACCCTTGCTATAAGTCTTTTGTTACAGATTAATAAGCAATCTTTAGTTACAGAATAAAACATTTTTCATATTATTGTATTTCTTAATTTACGAAAGAATAGACTGTTTAACATAAAAATACCAGCAACATTGCGTCTACTCTGTTCACCATATAATAACAACTGCCGATATCGATAAACCATTCAATATATGCTGCCCCAGATGGGTTAGACTATTTCGTTTTAGGTGTTTATACATACTGCACTTATCTTCGATATTTTATAATGTATTGTAGTAAAATGTCTTCAGGCCTTTTTGAGATAAAATGTGTCCTATAAATGTATACATGGAATATTTATAATACTCTACGTATATATTTAACATAGATAATATGCGTGGTGTAATAAGTCCACATATATTATTAATTTCATTTCAGTCTACATGTTAATATACGAATATTAAAACTGCTTGTGTGTATAGTTTTATTCACAAGGCGTGGTCTTTTCCAATAATAATTTTACCTTAAATAAACCTTCAGCACATAAACGTCACTTTACGGTGTTTTGTTCTTAAATTATAATACAGGGGGACAAACGGGGATCGGGGCCTTACCACGACTACCGACGCCCGTGAACATCGGCATAATTACTATGCCGATGCGATGACCTCCTACTGGAATTTACTTATTGAATGATTTCGTACCTCCTACTGGAATTTACTTATTGAATGATTTCGTACGTTTTCTGGGATCCTATTGAACAGACGTATACACTGCACCTGAAATGAATTACTTTGCTTACTCTTACCATTACATTCAGCTTGTGACTGTTCCGACTATTCCTAGCATGTATATCACTCATTTTTACCAAATTCGTTTATATTTTTGCGTACGCACATTGCATTTTCAAAAATGTATTGTGAACAAAGAGCCGGGGTTCCGATTTATTTATACTTACCTCTTATTGACGTATTAGGGGCTAGCTATACTTTATGTAGCTCACTCTGCAGCACAAATACAGTATTAACTTCGGCAGAATTCCTCTTTAATAGTATGCCGTAAGATATAATGCAACTTGCACGTCATTGTCTTAAACCTGCTAAAGTAAACTTTTTATTCTTTTTCGGATTTCCCGAAGACTTAGCAAGTAGAACTGCATGGAACTGATTGTAGGAATCACATTTATAGCATAGCTACACGAATGGATGGATCTAATACAGTAAAATTAGCTAATACTACGGGTATTAGCTAAGTCTACTACTTTAGGTACTTTTACCTTAAAATAAAGTCTATACTTTAGGTACTTTTATCTTCACGCCTGTTATCCCCGAAGAGGGAGGCAGAGGTGGTGTGTGTGCAGTAGATATATTAGAACACCCACGATTAGACAAGGTACTGAGGCCCATTATGTCATAGGTGGCAATCCTATGGCCACTAAGGCACATTCCAATCCCGGACAATGTAATCCGTGCTCAGAATAATCTGAGACACATTTAACAATAGTTGCTCGACCTGGAGATCGAACACGGCCTGTGCCCAGCCCCACAGGGGCACAGTTACACCACAGAGGCAGTTAGCTAATAAACTTATGAGTTATGGTTTTTTGTTAATCAACATTTATTGTCTATAATTTGATTAGCCAATCACGTCCCCAAAATGACTGTAGACTGATCCATCCATAGATTATTATTATATCAACACATTTCAAAAGATTCTATAATGTAACAAAAGTACCTTGTCGTTCCTTTTAGGCATGTATATACATATAAGTACACCATTACAGAAAGCCTAAGATCGATAAAATCAAACAATGATTTAAGTATGCTAAACAAAAAAAAAATTAACGTCTGTGCATGTAGTGCAAGTACACCACAGAGTAATTTTACATTACACTTCTAAGAAATAGAGTGGGCATACGAACAATCGGAGCCATATCCCTACTATTTGTATTTGCTATTGTCGCGCATATGCTTTTTCCACCTTTGCTCCAGTCGGCTACCGGCTACAAACCCTACAAAATACGTAATGAGCATATCTGTCGCTTCACGGCGGTGTCTTTTTGAACTGCAATGCACGGACGAAAACTGAATGAACAATTAAACCTGAACACCAATTCTGATCTTGCCCTTATCAGAAATAATTTATGTAACATATTGTACATTCAAGAAAAACAATAAAAAAAAACCAAAACTTTTTTTTCAAATGAGGACTTTGACAGTGAACGTGAACAGGCTCATGGTGATGTTGTTAAAACAGGCTGAATGGTGGGGCCTTTTCACCACCACAATAGGCTATTAATTACTCGATGCACTCAAGACGGCATCCACGTCATCATATCATTGACGATCCCATGCATCTTAAGCATTAGCATCATTTTAAGACTATATATGTGTATGGGCTTGAGTTATATTCATCACGTTGCTCTGTTCCAAGTTCACAAAATATAAAACACTGTGGGAATATAATATGTAGACACATTATACGAACCCTACGAACCTTGGCAATAGAGTAAAGATGGCGAAGCATTCGTTTTTTTCCATGATGGTTGCATTTACATTTCCCGCAGTGTTGGAGATGTCTATGGGTGTCGGTGCACACTATCGCCTGTGTCTTTTCCGACTGCTCGTTTACATTCAACGGAATAAAAATGTAGATATGAAGAAGCATTAAAAAAATAATTACTTTGTATGTAAAAGCAATATAATAGGTCTAAAATATTTTGTGACTGTAAATGAAAACCATATTTGGTGGACATACAAGCCATTAGAAAGTATTTGGCTTATGAAATATCCTTACGGTCCCACTGAATTTAATTTTTTATCGAGTTATGGTTATGTAAGAGAAGAATCAAATGTATCCAATATTTTATTAACTTAAAACATTATTTGTCTGTACACCGAGGATGATTGTACATCCTGGCCATGTTATCTGTCCACCTTTCAATGACATATCAGCGAACTGAAATGAGGTGCATCTGTATAAACGAATCAAGACGAACGCGAAACGAAAGATTTCAGAAAGGTACACAGATATTGTGGCTCAATGGTATTTTTATTGGTGCGGCGGCTACTAGCTCCAGGTTTCGTCGATGATGATACGTGCACCAGTTCTGGATGTACACGACGACGGTTACGTGTTTAAAGTACGGTTGCAGGTCATAAAGTATTTCATGCATCAACCAATTATTAGTTCCTTTCTGTAAATACAAGTCTCCCTCGCACAAAATATCTCGTGCGAGCGAGACTCAGTGTATTAAGAAAGGTTGACGCATGAAATTTCTTCTGCTCCGTGACAGTTACAGAGACAGACAGCATACAGTTGTACATGTGGATGGTACAGCGGCACTGGGCCGAGGTGTATGTCACGATGTTGCGGCACTAGTTCCAGGTGTATACATCGATGGTGCGTGGATGCAAGTTCCAGGTGTACACGTAATCGATGCGACGCTAATCGTCGTGGGCGCGCTCGTCCTCACGGCGGCGGTTGCGTTGGCGGCGACCCCAGCCCTCGCGGGGACGCTCCCTCTGCCTCCCTTCACCTCGCGGGGCGCCGCCGCGCTGGAAGAACGACCCTTGCTTCTCGAATATACGCTCGTTAGAGTCGACCAAGTTGCCCACCTGAAATATATTATAAAATAATATATGTAGATTTAATACTCAGTAAAAAAATATCTGCTTAAATTCGTAATTCACATAACTATGATAGTTAATCATTATTATTTTAGATATACCACCAAGCCATTTTAATATAGCAGGAGGTAATGTCATGCGTCACCATGCAGTATGACAGCGTCGCTGTCGCGTTACGAGTGGTTTGTGAGTAGCCGGTGGCCCATTGGAGGGGGGGGGGATAGGAGGGCAACACATCTGCGTAACAATCATGCGAATGTCCATGCTCGTCGGTAGTCTCCAAAAGGTTCCGATTTCTCGTTTGCCCCCTTATGCTAGCACCTAAATATCATTAATTTGTAACAAACCTTATCTGCCAGTTGCAGCGCCAGCGCTTGCATTCTAGTTGGCTCAGAGCGATGCAGAATAGCGCATTCGCTGGGATCATCGAGCGAGGCCAGGAGCTCTTCGTTGATTATCATCTTAGACACCAGAGAATGTACACGCTGCCGTGGCAACTCGAACATATCAGCCAGCGAGCGCAGTGACAGGGACGCGTACACGTGTGCGTAAGTAAACAAGTATGTGCGGAGCGACTCCTCGCGGATGAGACGGCCCAGCATAGCGCGTACGTTGTCAGCGTTTACCATCAGGTCCCATACCTGGAAAATATTTGGAACTATTCCAACATAAAGGAGATACTAGCATGGCCGAGTTTTTGTAGGCGCGGGCTTCTATACTACAAGTATAGAAGAACAAGGAGATATAACAAGTATAGAAGAAAAGCAAAACCCTTAAATGTTATCCCCACATCACACGGATGTCACATCCATACGTAGCAAATGATATCTGTAGAACTTCTACAAACACATTCGATTTACGTTACTACTAGAATTAGTTATCGCTCACAGATCAAAATTCGATACCAATCATAAAAAAAATAAAACCTTTTCGTCTTTTTTTCATAAAAAAAAAGGAAAATCTAATAACTAATTTAATAATTTTGTCATTCCTTTTTTATTAATTGTTCAAAATTTTCGTATCGTATATCTTAGACTTGATTATGTCATCAATGGCGTAAAGATAGCCATGTCTTTGCCTATATTTTATCGTTTTCTTCTTAAACTGGCACATGCCAAATGTGTTAAATTATAAAAACAAAACACTACTTATAAAAACTCATAACTATCAAGCAATTCGATTAAGACTGTAATAGCAATGGTTTGTTCCTATTTGTTTTGCTATTATAACTTGACATATTTTGAATTTGCAAATGTCACATAAAAAACGATAATATATAAGCAAAGCAATCAGGCCTAATGCATACAAAAATTTTAATACTTAAGAAAAAAAGGAAACGACAACGAATTAATTAAAACTGTTCAAACTAGTTTCTTATATTTATCTATATCTGCGAAATCTAGTATAAAAAAATAGGTGTTGAAAACAAATGGTACAATGCCCATTAACAATAATGTGTGTACAAGAGAATGCATGTGTGCATGCATGCATGTGTGCATGCATGCATAATAATATCTAATATGCATTAGACTTTATCAAAACTAATAAGATATTAGCGTTCTACACATTTTTTACATATAACCTTCATCGGTGCCATATCAAATTAATCAATTCGGGTCATACTTTAAAAAGGGGATGTGATTTTTTTTTATTCACATATTAATGATAAAGCCAGGCTTATTCTGTACCTATATTTGTCACACACATTAAGTTTTACTCCTGCTTGTACTGAGAGTAAAATTCATACATGTCTTACAAAATTTATACTGACGAAATATGTTAAAAAATGAGTACCTTAGCATTCATCTTCTCATTGACAATGAAATTGAGAGACGCACGCCAATCACCCCTTCGCATGGCCCGCGCTGCTGCGACGGCGTGTTCTCGCATGGACTCCGGAGGTCCCACCAGAGCTTGTCTCTCACTTGCGCGCAAGTTCTGGTAAAATGTTTTGCTGATCATCCGCCTACGAGCGTCGAACTCGTGAGCCGCCATGTACGGAATTTCGATCAACATAGCAGACACTAAATATACACATTCCAACAGTTCCAGATTTATATGCATGTGGAATGGCATTTGACGCTGTTTTTCAATTTTTTCCTGCTCCTTTGAACGCTCGTGCTGGCGTTGAGGCAACAGACCTTGTGCCAAAAGTTCCTTGGGTTTACCGGTCATCATTAACTCTGCCAAGCAGCCGTGAGCCTCTTTGACGTTGCCACGGCGGAACGCGCACAACCCTAAGTTAGCCATTGTACGATTGTACAGGATTTGAGTACTCGGATCTGAGTGTTGCACGTTCTCTTGGAGATGCGACATGAGCAGGAGATCACGGGCTTGGAACCAATTGTCGTGCAACGCGTGATGATACATGTGCGATAGAATGGCGCGAGTCCTCAGACGATCCGAGTCGTCGTTAGCGTAAATATATTTGCAGAAGCGCTCCATCTTTTTGATAGTTGTCTCCTCTCCGGGTGGGAGATCCTTTTTGACGGCGCGTGGATCGAATTTGTAGTACAGATGATCGATTTTACGAAGATAGGCGCGACAGATTTCCTGGGGCGTGCCATCGCGTTCTACAACCTGGCACACGCGATCAATGAGCATCGAAACTCTTACTTCATCCTTCAATCTCTCCACGTATTCGTTGGAGTGAGGATCACATTCCTTCAACAGCTTGGTGAACTCATCGTCAAGCCGTTCCAAAGCAGTGAGTAAACAGCCACGCACTTGGTACGGCGGGGTGATCAGTTGCTCATTCTCCTCGGTGAATGCTTCACTGAGTACCATATCTTCGTGAGCCAGGAGGATGGTAACCATTTGATCGACGTTCTCTACAAGTCGAGACCAATATTCTGGTTTCATCGCGTCCGACACTTTCGGGTTGTAGTCGAACAAGGAGGCTACTGTGGCGGCGCGCAGCTTCAGCTGCAGTGCATCTCCTAGGTTGTGCTGCTGTGCAATAGTACGTAGCTCGTGAAGCAACTCCAGCTGGGCTCTGCGGTCAGTACGTTTGCGACCGCGGGCAGCACTGATTTCGCCTAATTTTTTAACAACAAGTGCTGCATCAATATCGCTATCCTGTAAAAAATCAAACATGATGAAGAGATTTGTGGTGTAACAGTGCGGGGAGACCGTTAACCGCGTGGGGTCCTGGGTTCGATCCCCAGGTCGGGCAACTAATATTAAATGGTAGATTATTCTGAGCATGCATTACATTGTCCGGGATTGGAATGTGTATGAAGGCTTGCCACCTGTGACATCATAGGCCTCAGTACCTTAGCTAATCGTGGGTGTTCTGGTATATTTACTGGACTTACGAGTTGTGGATGTAGTAGCACACCTCTGCTGACCTCTTTGGGGATAATGGCGTGAAGGCATTTTTTTTTAAATCTGTAATCTATAAGTTTATTGATACAAATGTTACCTTAGCGAACATCTTCGGTTTGTCGGAGGTGGCCGCGCCTTTGCGCACTGTCTCCCATTCACCACCATCATCCGCTTGATCTTTCTTGCTAATTTTGCCAACCCTTTCTCGTCTTTCCCTCCTTGCTCTACGCCTATCCCTTTCTTCATCGTCATCTCTTTCGGTGGTACGTTTCAAGAAACGCTCACGAATTGTAGCGGCTCCCCGTAATTCATCATCGGAGCTAGAACTGTCACCAGAAGAACTTGAGCCCCAGTCCATAGAATCAGAAGACTCGTCATCTTGGGGCGGAGGTCTTACACGTGGTTCTGGTGAACGACGAACTCTTGGTTTTTCTTTAATTTTCTCCTCATCATCTGATTCATCAGAGGAGGATGAATCTGTAAGAAAAAAAAGGGTTGGTAAATCAATGATAATAATTGAATTTCTATGGAAAGCTCTTTTTATTTAAATAAAATATTGCATTACCCTAAAAGGATCAATAGACATCAGTAAACTTGTAATTCAAAGATACAACCTTAATAGGATATCTTAATTACAAAGAAATAGAGACAAATCTACATATTATATGCAACATTTGATAATAAGTTTTACTGAAAGAACATGATTGACAATCAATTTTTTCCAATAATATAAAATATAATGATTTGTTCACTAATCTAATTGCTAATAGAATATTTTGTAAATTTATATCTTGATAAACATATGTTAACATTATTAAAAATATAGTGAAGAGCTATTTTATTATGTTACAGGATGTTATGTCTAATTGAATTTCAACTAAAATGCCAACTACTATGTGTAAGCATAAAAGTCCATGTTACAACAACTTTTACAACTCATATATTTTGTATGCCAAAGGACTTTATATTTCCTTTATTATTTTTTCACACAGTAGGTATAGTTAATATATCAGAATGTTAAACCAATTACAGGCTACTCATTATTTAGTAGAAAAAAAATATTATTTTTCATAACATTACTGAACTTTTACGGAGCAGAGCTTATTCTAAACTTTGATTTATGTCCAAGTATTCTTCAAAAAGTATTTGTGAGGAGAAAATAAGTTCTATTGGCAGATTTAGCTATAAATAGTTGCCTCTTAAAAGTCTACATCATATATAGATGCATACAATCCTCTCTCTACTTATCACTATCTACTACTGTTACTTCTACATCTAACACTGAAGCAAAATTTCCTCTTCATTGTTAATATCCTAATTTACCTTTACGTTCATCAT
The DNA here is from genome assembly GCA_017140195.1 of Eumaeus atala. NCBI lineage: Eukaryota > Metazoa > Arthropoda > Insecta > Lepidoptera > Lycaenidae > Eumaeus > Eumaeus atala. The sequence continues at coordinate 677,781 of JAFELO010000538.1, read as the reverse complement.
CCTCATTATCTGGAAGATCAGGATTCTCACGGAACTTGCTAATTTCAGCATCAAAATCTTTAGTATATTTTCTTAGTTTTTGCCTTAAAGATGTGAGAGCTTTACTGTTGCCTTTCGATAGAGCCTTTCTTGCATCACGATCAGTCCAAGCTCCAGATACCCAATCATCAAGTTCAGTTAATGCACGAATGAAAAATCGAGGTGCAACTCCATTTTCTTCCTTCTGTACAACAGGTGCAGCTCGAGTATAGGCTCTTTGAAGTTCCTCAAAAGATGCTAAGGCTGATGAAAAATCTCTTATTTTACGATGATTACGTATGGAGTGTATAAACCCTTCTAACTCTTCATATCTTTTTTCTTTCATAGACCGAACAACTCTTTTTGTTTCCTCTTCATCATCACTAAACTGAAAAGTTATAAAAAGATACATAGTTATAGCAAAGTTTCATGAGTGTCAGTCACAAATTTTTAGGCAAATGTTAGCAGAGTAAAACCAGCACATAAGACATAAATAAGAATTACTAGTGATATTGTCATTCTTTGCATTGTGTTCAGTTTCAGGGATGTAACAGAGCTTTAAAAGTATGCCATTGTTCTATTTCTTTCCAAGTTTTAATTTTTAATTTAACATTTGTAGATATGGAATGGCTGTGTTAGTTGGAGAGGTGTAGGCAACATGATATTTGCCATGTGGTTTCTAATGCATCTATAATACTTTCCTTACTTGGTTAATTTAGTTTTTTGTTTAGTATGTATATTGTAATAAAGGGTTAGCATGTAAATTAGACTTAAGGAAAATAACAGTTTGAAGGTCCAGAAACTATGAAACAGAGACTCAAAAACGCTTTGATTAATTTAACACTTTCACATGTGTTACACATTAAATTTGTGGACACTGTTTTCTTCAACATTTTCCTTTGTACCCTTTTAAAACTGTTACTACGGTTTTCTATGTGTGTGCAACTGTGTCAACATTGGAACATTTAATTCACTATTGCAATTTCTTTGATTAAAGCAAAGGAGACTGCAAGGGAGGCACAAAATCAAAAAATTGTGCATAATACTAATACTTTTGAAAACAGATTCAAAGTGTTACACTTCATGTTTCAATATAAAAACAGTGTCCAAAACAGTGTATTTCAGATAACCCTAAAGTCCAGGGACTTTTCCATAGCAGGCTATGGTATATGATAATTGTTAAGACTTCAGAAGAAGCTGCTTTAGGGACTCCCATTACTTCTATTAGATCCATTATTGTGAGAGGTGAGAAAGGACAAAATTTAGATTAATATATAATATCAATATATAATAATCAAATCACCATAAAGCTACAACCAGTAACAAATATTGATAAAATTGTCTAGTTTTTTAAATTAAATTTATACATTTTATTGTTATATATCATCATAATGATGACTTAACTATAAACATAGATATATTACATATGTAAATACATATATTTTATACATTTTTTTTCCAATGTTTAAAATATAAATGTAGCAATATAGCAAATACGTCTAGTATAATAAAAATGATTTTGGTAAGCAAAAGGATTGCTTTTACTTATGCATTACTATTATACACCACATCTTGGCAAATCAGAACTATGTGCGACTCACACAGTCTAAAGTGCTAGAACGAGTGCGAGTACTGAAGTTGTAAATTACTACGTTACAATTGTTGGGTTAAAAAAATAAGAAAGCTCAATAAAAACATGTCTCCTTACCGTATAAACGGCCGCTGGTGCTCTTACTACCTGCTCCTCCTCGGTGGAACTTTCGGATTCAGAATCCGTTCCAGTTGCAAAGAATCTACTCATAATTACTGGTCACTATACGTTCAACTGGAACAAATTTAATATTGAAATTTTACTATGATCAATTATATCAGGGAGCTAAGTACTTTCGAAAATATGTTGAGTAACAAACATAAATTATAGGTTAGAACTTCTATCACTGTTTAATATCTTTAGAACAAGTTACCTTAAAATAAAAATAAATGTATGAACCTTCCTTTCTTTACTTGTAGATCGTAATAAATTCATGAAAATTTAGTCAAATACATAAATTCAACCGTAAAACTCGCCCACGACGCACACTACACGTCAAAAGAATTTGACAGCGCTTAGACTAGGGCAAAGTGAATCTTACATTCTCTTTGGATTATAGGATTAAAATCATAGAGCTATAGTATATAGTATGATTTGAGCCCATAGAGAAAATATAGATAGAGTAGGGAAGCCAACTTAACGTGGATATCTAAGTCGAAAAAAAGACAGCAATTGTGGTACACTCTTTGTATCTCTTATGTCATTCATGTTTATCCGCTTAATATATAGAAAAGGATACTGCTTTCATATCTTCCTTCTATATTGTCTAATACAGCCAGCCACCGTCAAATGATTGCCTATGGTAGGCCTTCTTTTTCTATGTTACTTCTATGAATTTGGCACACTGAACTAGCTCTGAACATTTTTTTGGCACTTTTTAAGGCAATTTTTCGAACATTAAAACCATTATTAGTTCGATCTTATCAGTAAAGCAATTTTGCACCCAGAAGCGGCCTATAACAAATATCTCGGTTATATCGCTTAAAATAATAGTTTGGTCGATCGTAATATGGACAATATTTGTAATTGTTAATTATTCACATGTATAATTAAAAAAAAAAGGATTTGGTGCATATGGCCCCATATAAGAAAAATTAACTCAAAGAATCCAAATAAATTTATATTAGAACGTTAAACGTCTGCTTGGTGGAGGGGGTGCCAACAGACACATTGCTTAAATTAATGAATTATTGTGAATAGTATTAGGGAAATCTGTACTATTTTTTTTATCTAATAGCAAGAAGGAAAATTAAATATAGACTAAACTACAGTTTCTCGATTGGGATTACGATGATGTTGTAATTTTAAAAGAAATACTGTCAATACCTTTAACGAGAAATCTCTACAATTATCGGTGAATTGAACGTTGACCTTAACTAGGTACGGCCACGACAACGCCATAATTTACATTGGAAATGAAAATATTTCAAAATCGTTGTAGAAATATAACGATAAAAATACACATATCGTACGACGTAACGATAAATTCAACGGCGTTGTCCAATAGTGTGGCCAGGCCCTAATAAGTGTACACAAGCACTGGTAGTTACGGTCGCACATGTGGTATGCAGTGGTAAATGTGTTCTATTTTAAAATAATCGATAATTGACAAATTTCTAACAAAAAAATCATAATTACTGATGGAGAAAACGGTAATCTACAATATTAATGATAATAATATTTTTTTAAATATTAAATACGACAATTCATTAATACTTCGGCTACTATTTACTATTGAACAATTATAATCACTGATGGAATTTTTTTTTTGTTGTATACAATTTTTTTTTATTAATTTAAGTAGTAAAACCATAGAGATCATATGTATAGAGAAGAGAAGCCAGCCGAAAACGCCTACAAGTCAAAAATGTAAATTTTTTTATCTGGTTATAAATAAATGAAAGTCAAACTTATGGCTTAACATTAGAAAAATGAACTTACAACGATCATACCAATAGCTACAAAATTGCTTTAAAAAAGTAAGAAAAGGAAGTGGGGCCAAATGTATTGAGCCCATCCCTACTGATTGTCGAATGTCGTATAATGTCGATTCGTAAATCGTAAGTTGTAGCAAAGAGAAGAGAAGAAATATCATTAAAATTTAAATGTATTTCCGAGTCGCAAACCATGATGCGCGTTGGTTAACAAAAATTAAAATGTTAAACTAGGAATTCGCAAGGTTGAACGTGTAATATTTTCAATGAAGCAAATAAGTATGAATTAGCAATGGAATTTACAACGTTGATGCTACCTCTAACAAAGAACACATGCCGAACTTGTTTAGCAGAATTTAATTCTAGCGATCCTACAATGTATATGAATGTTCAAGATTTAATTGAACATGAGATTAATAAAATTAAACTTATAGACATCCTAGTGTTTCTAAATTGCTTGGAGGTAAATCCTAATGAAATAAGTAAATAGTAGATTTTGTTGATATTTACAGATTAGTTAGTTGTAAACAAATAATTGTGTCTCTTTCCAGAATAATGATGAAGACAACTGGCCACAACATATTTGCGTGACGTGTGTATCCACTGCTTTGCTAGCTTACACATTTAAGCTCAACTGTTTAAAAGCAAATGAAACACTCAAACAGTTTTTTACTATACCACATATAACCAACAGCTTTCAAAGGTCTGAAGTAGATTCAATAGATATAAATGTAGTGTATCAAGATCACGAATATGATGTTCCATTATTCCATAATAATTCAGTATTAGACTTTGAACCTCAAATTCAGAATAAGGAATTGGTCCCTCTACCACCAGTTACAGATATTACTCTTGCAGAACAAGTGCCTAGAAAAGTTGCTGAGAAGGCTTACTCATGCAATCTTTGTTCCAAATCATTTACAAGAATTTATAACTTAAGTTATCATATGGCTAAGCATAGTGATTTTAAAAAATATCTATGTCCAAAATGTGGCAAAAATTTTCATACATCCAATTGTTTAAGACAACACCTTAAATCCCACTTGGGCACTCCACAGTTCAAGTGTGGTTTTTGTAATAAGAATTATAAATCTCGGCAGTCATTAAAGGAACATTTTCGTGTAGCACATTCCAGCAACAGTAAATTATTTTGCTGCGTAACATGTGATAAAAAATTCACAGCGAAGTCCACATTAATAATGCACATGAAGAGCCATAATGGTATTAAAGAATTTTCATGTGCTCTTTGTCCAAAATCATATACCAGACTATCATATTTAAAGTCCCATAGCCTTGTCCATACAGGACAGGAAAGACCAAAGCCCTTCAAATGTAAGAATAAAGATTGTGATCGAACATTTGCTACTAAACATTCATTATTAATTCACATAGCTCATTCACACACAACTGAGAGACCTCATAAATGTGATATGTGTCTTAAAGGATTTGCTACAGCATATGGCTTAAAGATTCATCAGGAATCACATCAAAATCAAGCAATATTTTGTACCATTTGTAACAAAAAACTAGCTAGTAAAAGAGTTCTACAGAAGCACATGAGAATTCATAGGGGTGTTGACAATACTGTGAATTCAACTTTAGTTTAGATACAGCTGTGGCTAGTAAAATTGATATTTTTGTTAATTGATAATGTAGTAATTTCTTTGAATAAATGTGATTGCAAAAAGTTATTTCAAAAATGTTTTATTTTAATTTATTTAGATTTTCATAATGCTCTGCCAAGCTTGCCTTTTTCTATACACTATGCAGAATGGCAAGAAACATATAAGCCAGTTCAACATGTTTGATAATGCATTTCTGTTGCCCATTGCCTTTGGATGTAAGAATATGTGCAAATAGAAGTTGAGTGTTATGTGGAAAAGGTATAATAGAGCATCTTTAAAAAATATATTACTTATTTCATGGAGGATGTTGGAATCTTTGATTTCTAGTTCGGTTTTTAATAAAGCAACATTAACATAAAGTGTGTTTATTATATAATATCATGTAAGCTTGAAAAAAAAAACAATTATATTTAAAAAGTTATAGCTAACAATATGTATTAAAGATCTAAAATAATATCTAAAGCTTATTCAAATCTTTAGTAATTGATATTAACATGAAGATTATAATCCAACACCCAGTTAATCCTAGAGTATTCTGCTTTTTTGATAGATATGTTATATTTACAGTATGTAAGAGAAACATGATTGCATTTTGAGTGGCAAATCCAGAGTAGGCTAGTGCTCAAGTAGACCCTAAAATCATGTAAGTCCTTTTATAAATCTAAATTCTCTTGATAAAAACTAACTTTTAGATTCAGCACTATATGTCGAC
>JAFELO010000538.1:647172-669787 GCA_017140195.1 Eumaeus atala | reverse complement strand
TCATAATATTTTAATACCAAGTAGCGAGGTTTCAACATCAGGAGCTAATACAATATTTTGTTAATTTGTTATAAAATATAATAGTTTCACATTAAATCGTAGTACTTACCTACTATTATTTCATGATTACTTATTGATTTTTATTTCGATTGATTATTTTGTAGACAGTTCAACAGAGTTCCGTAAGAAATATTTCTGACTTGAACAATAACAATTTGTAAGTGGTAGTGCCATGCTCATTGAAATCGATTTAGGCCAGGACAAGCGGTGAAGTACCTCACGCTCACATGATATCGTCGTAAAGCTGTAGCTATGCCGTCAAGTATCATGCTATTTGTATGTAGTCGAAGTTCCATTAGAGAGGAGGAGGCAATGTTTTTATTTGTCCGAGAGAAATAAAAATATTGTCCTCCTGCGACGCAATCAGGAGGGCTATGGTTCCTACTTATGAATTATTACGTTACTTAAAGTAACGGACGAGAATGTAGATTTGTAAATAAACACCGGCCAAGTGCGAGTCTAACTCTTGCAAGAAGGGTTCCGTACGATGATGCATAAAAACAGATGTAAGGACAAACTGACATTGAAGTTTTACTAATACATAACCATATGGGATAAAATAAGACACTATTACTGAAATTTCAATGTCCGTCTGTTCATCCATCACCAGGCTGTATCTCATGGAACTTAATAGGCAGAGTTGAAATTTTCATAGATGTACTAATGTTGCCGTTATAACAGTGAATACGAAAAAATACAACAACATACCTAATTATTTTAGGGACAACAACAGCCCATACAAGACAGACTTTTTGCCGTTTTTATTGATCTTGTACGGAACCCTTCATGCCCAACCCTAAAAAATGTTGTGTTTTTGTAATTAGTAGATGATATGTAAGTATATAGTCCAGTGTGAACGAGCCTTAAAAGGACTTCGATATTTTTACTTAGAATGTTGTTAGGTATTCTACATTTATTTTTAGTTGCATTCAAATTAAGTATTTATACGGACGTGTAATTACGAGTGTTAATAAAGTGAAATTTATCATGCCATCGTTTTTATACAGTATCATACAGTACTCCGATATGGTTTTGGCGTATGGGGTGGCTCGAGGCAATTGTAAAGAAATCTTGCGCTTTTTTAAGGAGTATTTTGGTCATCGGAATGATGAAAATGTTCCTTCCAATGACCGAATGTTTATGCGAGTGGTACAACGTTTATTGGAACACGGCAGTTATGTACCCCGCAATACAGATGCTGGCAGCAGCAACTTGGAGTTCGTGAAATAATACTTCGACATTTCGACTAAAATCCGGAGGACAGTACCAGTTCTGCTGGAAAGATATTGCGGGTGCCACATAGTATTATGCATGGCATTCTTAAAGAAGATACCCGTCATCCTTATAAAATAAGTCAAGTGCAAGCATTGTTACCTATGGATGGCTAATAAATCAAATTAACACGGATGCCAATTTTATTGAAAAAGTTTTGTGGACTGATGAAAGTACTTTTACCAGAAACGGTATGTAAACCGACGCAATACGCATGTGTGGGCCAGAGTGGCACAAGTTTATTGCAAATAATAAAAAAAAAACAATATTATGACGTGTAGAATTCAATTGTGGCGGCGTTTTCATAGTGTGTACTGTGTCGTGTAGAGTCTCACATTTTTGCTGCCTTTTTATACAAATAACAACCGTAGTTTTGTGTAACTATCTGCATGAATGAGTAACCTAATGCGGGGTATTAAGGTTAGTTTATTAATTAAGCTAAGTTTTGTTCTTAAATTTATTTGCCAATTCGAGGTCCCTTTTCAGTTTTTTATTGGTCATTTATAAAGACCATAGTTGTTTCTATGTCTATGCCAGTTTAATTTCTCTGCACGAGCTTATCGTGTAGCAGGATTCCGTTTGAATTTCGCCTTTGGTTACCTACTAAGTAAGCGATTATGAAATCCAGTCGACATCAAGCCCATTGTTAAGGGGAAGCGCTGTCACGGTACATTTTGTTTTTGGATGTATCTTCGTAAATATGAGGCCTCCCTTCTCTATCTATATTATCATTTATATCTTTGGATGCCAAATTTGATTAAATTAAAAATGTGAGACAGAGAATTAGTTTAGATGGCCGCGTTTTAGGCTTGCTTCCCGTCCGCATCATGGTTCAAGCCTTGTCGTGCGGTGGGGCTTAGTAGCCTGGTGTGAATCCAGGCGAAGCCAATTGAACCGAGGGGGATCTTTTTTCACCCCTCTTATAAGAAGAGGGGGCTAAAAGATCAGGAGGAGGAATCGCTCTCGATACACTTCTTATAAGAAGGGGGGACTTAAGGGCAACAGGAGGTGGCGCTTTTGCGTACGGGGCAACGGGCGAGGATGGGCACCTCACCCCATTCCACTGTCCCAAAGTCGGTGGGGTTGTCCTGTAGTGCTGGGCAACCCCATCTGTGGACGTGGAGTTGGTCCCTTAGAGGACTGAGGATTGTTGTTCCGGGGCACCTCGCCTAGGGCGGCACTGATGGCACTCGTGATGGTTTTTATGGGTTTTCGGCACTATCATGTGCTGCGAGTCCCACACACCACTGGAACCCACCCAGGGCCGTCGAAGGCGCGTAAATGCGTTTCCCTGCGACAACAAAAAAAAAGAAAGCTTCCCCTCTCTATGTATATTATCTCTGTGTTTATCCGCTTTGCTTGCGTTGCAACGGCACGAAAACCCTGAAGTTACATATAGTTAACATTTTAGTCTTTCTCTTGTTACACCGAATAAGTATAAGTTCTGACTCGTTAAAAAAATTGTATCTACACTCTTTGCATTTTGTTAGGTTATAAAATTGTTGCTTTCGATTGTACTTTCAGCATTTGTAGGGTTTTGTATTGTTAATTGAATATTAGTAACTAGCGCCTGAGAGCTACCGTCATAATGTTTATTGCAAGCTGTGTTTGCATCAAGAAGATGTCAGACCATACTATATTTCATCGAATCATGTGACGTACTTAATTTTGAAGTCTGTTGTCAGTTTTACGAACTTAAAAAATCAGATGTGAGGAAGGTTCCGGAATGCTGCCTGCCTCAACTGAATCATTCTATCGGCTTCTTTCTCGAAGTTATATCTACCTAAATGCAATAGTTGCCCGAGGTAGACGTATTCGTCTACAACTTCGAGAATTGCACTATCGGCGTTGACCGGCCTAGGGATGTCATGTTCGTTGAACATGAAATTTGTCTTGTCAAAGTTCATCGTAAAGCCAGTATGTCGAGAGGATTCATTTAGACTGTGCAACATTTCCTGCAAACTCTCCAACGATTCGGCGAACACAACGTTTGCAGTAGCTCAACGAGCCACTGAATGTGCTATGTTGGATGCTTCTCCGTCCGACATAATTCGTAACGTAGTCATAAGGCAGAGAACAAAAGTATCCGATATCACGCGATGAATAAGCCCGCTGAAGTGGCAATGGGCTGGAAACACATTCAGAAGAAGAGATGGCCTCCACTCCAAAAATTTACTGGCCCATCTGGCCAGTGTGTTGTTGACAACGAAGTGTTGGTCGACCGTTCACCAGGTGGGAAGACGATCTCCGTGCGGTAGCTGGTCCGAGATAAATGCGAGTAGCAGGAGATCTGTCGTCTTCGCATTCATTGAAAGAGGCCTATGTCCAGCAGTGGACCGATAAGAGCTGACTTTGTAACGCGAGCAACGCTGATGACCACATAGAGACAATATAGATAGAGAGAGAAAACAAGCCTAAAACGCGGCCGTCTAAATTCATTCTCTGCCTCACATTTTTAATTTAATTAAATTTGGCATCCATAGAGATAAAATATAATAGAGATAGTGAACAGAGGCCATAAGTAGTTATGCGTGGCCCGCTTAAGAAATAGATGTGGAAGAGGAGAATGCATTACTATCTTCATCATTCTTACATTATATATATATGAAATGTGAATTGTCAATGCCGTAATGTCATACCCGATACCTTACAACACGGGACGTATTCTTCATATGTTTGACAGTTGCTTTTACCGTTTTGTGTCGTGCCGTGGCCAAAAGAAGCTTCCTCTAATCCACCAATAACGTCAATGTGTATCATTGACGTTATTGGTGGATTAGCATGCTTCAAATAATGCCGCCACATTTTCTGTCTTTACTATTTGTGTGTTGAGCGGAATAAACGTTTGATAGGATTTTCATACGTCTTCGTTCCACATATCAGTAAAGTTTTCCATATACCAGTTTATTGAGTTATTCAATATGCTTTATCGTACATGCTTACCAGGTTGCGTAAGTAAGCGAGGAACTACGTTATTACGAAGGTTCCCCTGAACACATATTTTTCTCATGTCCTAAATTACACAATTCTCTATATGATATTCTTCAAATAGATATTCCCCGCCTTATTAATCTGAAATCAATACTAACATTTGTATTTTCTCAATTTGTTAACTATCTTTCTGATTTTGTCAAAATTAACAATATTAGATTATAATCTATAACAATTTTTCTTTATTAAGTAGTTCTCTGTGTGTATATATTTTTTGTTAGTTTTAATATACCTATATTATAATATGTAGTAAGTAGTTTTATCATAGGCAATTTATCTGTCCTTTCCGGGTAAACTTCCTTAACAATTGGAATCGAACTTGTACTCCTAAAATACACCCAAATAAAGCAAAATCTAAACAAGAACTATGACATTGGCAAATCCTATAAGGGAGCCACCTGAAGAATAAGAGTAATAACTGCGTTTTTACACAAATTCCCAAATTGTTAGAAAAGACTTCGAAAATGGCTGTGTCATATTAACTGTGATCTACTGAAAAGGCTAGCCGTAATGAAATACAGTGATTTTGACGGTCCAGACAGACATTATATACTACTGCAATAATTTAATGAAAAACTACAGGTATTTCATTAAATTATTGCCGTAATATATTAACTATTAAACTTTTATTTTTCGGTGCTCAATCTAGTAAGTACTATTAATCCTTCAACAATCCCCAAGAGTGTGGCGATCGTCAGATACAATACAATTATCATAGATCACAATCACAAGACTAAATGTAGTTTGATAAAAAAATAAAAGAATATAACAAATTCTACAGCCTCTCCCCTTAAGTGCAAAATATTCAGTAAATAATTAATTTATTATGAATAATTTTATTTTCTTAAATTTGTTTCAGATGGTTAGGTCATGAGAAAAATATAAGAAAGGAAAGAACAATAACTGAAGAGAGAAGATTAGATGACCTACGAAGACTTGTGCTTCAAAAGTATGAAAACAACCATTTGGAAAGTGTCAACAGCAAGCTCACCACACAATATGAAAATAATATATAACTTGAACAAATATAAAATTATTATAAAATTTATATTAGTTTCCTACTATATATCGTCATCAACATAATTATGTATATATATATATATATATATATATACATAATTATATACATATATATATATACCCTAACTATTTAATGTGAAAGCCATCATACTAATCATTCTTTGGCCTATAAATATGGAAAAAAGTAAACGTCAAGTTAATTATGCTGGTCTCCGGATTGACCTATCGTTAGTATGGCGCATGCCGGTGACAAACTCATACTAGGAAGCCACAGGTTTTAATGTACGGCATGAATGCCATCTATACTCCAGATTGTGTAGTTCCCTCTAAAGTTTTGCTGATCCCGCGCAAGATGTCGCTACTGCATAAATTGTGACAGGAAAATCGCAAATTTTGTAATCATATTACGAAAATTATGTAATACATGATTTTGATATTTCAACAACTTAATTTGTCGATTTTTCTTTAACTGCACAACGCAAAAGAGGATTATTAAAACATTCTTTATACTTGTCTCTGGCAAAGTGTAGCGACGAAATACACCGTATGAGGCAGAAAAAAAAAGAAGACGAAGGAAGGACTTTCGACATCATGTACCTAACGTATTTATACAATTTTTTTGATTTACATTTACGTACAAGTGTGTTTTTCGGATTTTAGACCGTTTATCGTGATAATTGACTATTTCTTACAGACTCTGACAAACCGTCTACCTATTTTGGGCCGTGGCATATCTACGGACACCGATATATTTTCTTCCCATTTTGGACTCTAGCTTACCTTTGTACAATCGACGGATTTTCCCACATTGTGAACACAAGCATGGCGAAATATCCATTAAATTCCGTTATGATTGTTATGCAGTATCATATGGTGTAGTTCATTTACTGTAAATGTTAATAAATTATTCACAATTATTGGTTGATGCGTTCTATTTTTTCCCGCGCCTGCTTGTTTATTGAATCCTTTGTTTACGTTTGTTCTGTTCATCCATATTGGTATGTACCTAATAATATAAATAATCTAAAAAATCTACTTCACTAATCAAATTTTGAAGTAGATACGCATATATATAATAAAGAAACAACGCCAATCTATATATATTTAATGTATTTATGTAGAAACTAGCGCCATCTATTGTCTAAGGCGTTTACCAAAAGGATGGTTTAGATCTTAGTGGCGCATTTACACCAGTATATAGGTATTATCTATGGTATCGTGGGATATGTGTCTCAATACTTAGTATTAATATATAGTTTGTGCCTTACAAGTTGCAATTTTCACCCAACATTAGCACTTCGCAGTTATGTGACCAAATATTATTATCATAATTGCTAACAAGAATTATTTGTGGATTATCACAATTAAAAATTCATACAAAAGCACGACTTTTTCACAAGTTTCGTTTGGTTACTTGTAGACAAGAGTCTAGTTATTCAAGATGATGGCTGGAAAAGGTTTAAAAATAATTCAAGTATTGTAATGTTGAATGTACATCTATTTAAAGTGAATTGAACGAATTTCATTATTTTAATTTTTTTAGTAATGGAGACTGAGGAACAAAATCGAATTAGGTTTCAAGTTGAACTGGAATTTGTTCAATGTTTGGCAAATCCCAATTATATTCATTGTAAGTGCATACTTGTGAATTAAAAATTCTCAATTTATAAATATTACATGTATGTAAGATAAAACAATTTAGCCTTATTCTCCCGAAATTTACATTCAAAGTGGTGAAATTCTTAAGATACATGATACTATCTCTACATTGTGTCCTCCAACTTTAAACAGAAACAACCAAAATGACTGGGTACTTAATAGTGGCTCACATGTCCTTTAAGAGAGAATACTTCAAAAACATGAAAATAATTTCATGGCATCTCAAATTTTCTTCCGACCGTTAACATCATTGAATTTAAAGGAGAAGAAAGAGTAGCTTTTACATATCATAGTCAACATCTGCAAAATAAACCTGAAAAAAACTGTTTGTGCCCTTACTGAATACAAACCTATTATCAATTTCAAAAATGACAGAACATGGAACTTCTGTAAAGTTCTACAAAGACGAAGTGATTGTATGCAACAAGGCTCAAGATCTACTGTTAACTGCAGAAAAGTGTTCTTGCTTGTGTGAAATCACCAAAAATTTAATTAAACTATGCAGCAATGTCAGAAAGTAATTTATCTAAGACAGAACCTGGCTCCATACAAGATTGGCATAGAAAACTGGGCCACATGAACAATAAAGCCTTAGCCCTCAATAATGAAACTAAGTGGATAAAATCTTCTGTGAATCAACTTCACATTTTTGGATCTAAAAATTTATACTAAAGAGAGATCCTAGAGGTCCAAAATTAGCCTCTAAAACAATTCCAGGATTTTTTGTTGGCTACTCAGATAATAGTAAAGCTTACATAATTTTCGTTCCTAGCAGAAGGATGACATTCATCTCAAAAGATGTAAGAGTGGTAAATACAAATTTATATACATATTTACTGATCGTTACAACAACTTGAATTACAACGAAAAAAATGATATAGCTTCATGACCTAACACAGTTCAAGTTGAGGCTCACTATAATAATGACAATCAACAAAGTAATTTTGACAACGTTGTAAATGATACTCATAATTGTGACCAGCAATATAGCAGAATTGATGATGAAAACGATAGCAAGGATAAAGAAAACTTTCAAGCAATACCTAACAAAAACATTGAGTAAGAGGCTGTAATTGAACTTAATGATTATAATTTGAGGACAAGATGAGATATTCAACATCTACAATGGTTTGATGATTATATAGTTACTGAAATTACTGAAATACAAGATCTAACAAAACATCCTGTCACATACAGAGAAGCACTACAATCACCTTTCAAAGAAAGATGGTTTTAGGCAGTGCTTTGCGAGATAAATTCAGTACATGAGAATGAAACCTGGGACTTGGTAGACTTGTTTAAAGGAAGAAAAGCCCTATTATGCTAATGGGTCTACAGAATAAAGAGAAATCCTAATGACACTACTGATAAATTCAAAGCAAGGGTTGTTGTAAAAGGTGATTTGCAACAGCAAGGAGTCAATTATGATAAAACTTTCATTTTTGTGGTTCATATTTATACTATATGGACAATCATTGCAACAGCTGCAACCAAAAATTTAAACTTAATAGAGTTTGATGTAGCTATAGCTTCCCTCAATGGGACACTAGAGGAAGAAATTTATATTAAACACCCTGATGGCTTCAACGATGGAACAAAACAGGTATGTAAACTAAGACGCAGTCTATATGGACTAATGACCTATGGAATTCATGCATAGGGAAATATCTTCAATCTAAAGACTTTATAAAGAATTAGGCAGATCCATGCCTGTATACTCGAACAAGGGGACAAGCACGGCTGATAATTGGACTGTTTGTTGATGATGGACTTGTTGCTTATAATACAAAGAAGGGAAGAGAAGAGGAGTAGACGAATTCTTAAACAAACTCAGGTTAGATTCAAAATAACCACAAAGAATGCTTCATATTTTCTTGGAATGGAGACAGATTTCAATGATAGAGACAAAGTCTTTGTCAAAAGTCTTACATTAAAAATGCTCATGAAATTTCAAATGTAGAACTGCAGGGCTGTCCCAACATCTATCATGAGAAATGATGAAAAAGTTATAGAGGAAGATAAGACAGACAGGCAGTTGGTGCTTTGAATTTTCTACCAGTGGGGACTAGACCTGACATATCTTATGCAGTTGGTGTGGCTTACATAATTCTTGACAAAAGACAAGATTATGCTAGTGAAGCGAATTTTTCGTTATCACATCGCACAATTACAGTCTTGTATTTTCTAGGAAATATGTTTATCAATTTCTATGGTTTAGATCAATTTGTTATGGTGATGCTGATTTTGGAGGAGACCAGACCAGTGGAAAATCTACTACAGGAATGATATTTTTATTCACTGGAGCTCCAGTTAGCTGGAAAATTCAAAAACCAAAGACTGTTTTAATGTCCTCTACTGAAGCAGAGATAATAGCAGCTAGTGAAACTGCACAAGAAATTATATGGCTGAACAGTCTATTCAAAGATTTAATAGTAACGGAGAAACCAGTTTTATATTCAGACAATGAATCCGCAATCAAACTTACTCATATTCCACAGTATGAATATCATAAATGTGCTAAACATATAAAGCTAAAACATTTCTTTGTCAGAGAATATAATCACAATGAAGAGTTTAATGTGGAACCAATACCTTTGATTTGCAGCTGACAGACTTATTAATGAAACCACTATTTGGGCCTAGAATTCAAGAGCTTAATTACAAAATTGGTCTACAGAATTCTCATAAGTAGTCAGATTCTAAAAACTTCAGGGAATGTTAAGATATATGATAACTCTCTATGTTGCGTTAGCAACTGTTGTTGATTTTTATTCAAATAAAATATTTTGTATTTTCATTGTCCTTATCATTAAAATAATCAATATATGAAAATACTTATCAGAAATATATTGGAAAGTTCGCCAGAACAGAACAGAAAATACCTCTTGTCACCTAACACACACACCTTATATATTTCTCTTGCTACCTCCTTATTCTTTATTTTCTTCCTACAAGTACACAGGCTGTAAAGACTAAACCTTGATCAATCTGATCAAATTATGTTAGTCTTGGTCTTCCCCTTTACCAAAACATAACACTAACACTACAAGATTATTACTAATTATATACACACATCCAACTACTCCATAGTCGACAGGGAAAAGGGCAAATCTATCTGTTTGCCATTCTATTTGTCAAAAATTAAAAATGTTAATATTTTTTCAAAATAGAATTTAAAAAAATCACTTGAATGGTATTAAATAAGTTAGCGGACCACGTCTATTTGGTGACGTTCGCAAGTATGAAGGATAAAATACAAAATGTTTAAGCACTACTGTTGAATTGAAGAAATATGTAACGTGTTTAGAAGTAACTCAATGTTTAAATCATAAAAATAAGTGATTTAAAAGATAAAAAACAAAATGGCCTCCCCAATTCTTCGTCAAGGTTAGCAAGATAATCATCTGCTATTTATCTAGTCTGTCCTGCCTATAAAAAAAACTTTTTCAGTTTTAGCTCAGCGTGGATATCTCAAAGAACAACCCTTTATCAATTACCTGAAATACCTGCAGTACTGGTGTGAGCCAGAGTATGCGCGTTTTTTGAAATATCCAATGTGCCTACATTTTTTGGATCTTTTACAACATGAAGCTTTTAGAAGAGAATGTGTTTCCGCCCAGGTATGTATTAATTGCTCTTCCGTATTTCAGCTGAATCAGGTCTGCCTCAAAGAGACAGTAATTCTCTAAGACATGACACAAGTGATGGGGTTGGGATGTATTTGTCGGCTTAAAGTTGTGAGTTGGAGGCAAGTTCGACATTGAGATGAAATTTTGAACTCACTACCGTGACAGCTCTTGCTGGCGATTCACTTTGGCAACTGGCTGAGAAGTGCTTGGCAAAGTGTACCTCTTCATTAAAGAGAGGAACACCTAACGCAGGAGGGGCTCCAAAAACATATGTATAAAAATTGTACTTGAATAGTAAACATAGCTTTAAAATAAACTTAAAACTTCAGTTATTTGTTTGACATGATCCTCGACTTGCTCTTAAATTTGTTCTTAGGATTGTGGTCGATAGAGTGTCAGCTCCAGACGACCCATCAGGGGAAGGGGTAGGCTTATGAGTGTTGATATACTATAAAAAATGTGGAAAAGTCCAGACATTCCTGTTTTTTGAAACTACCTCTGGCTATTTGTCTAAAGTGTAACAAATTGAACAGGCAACGTGCCACGTACATATAATAAAATAGTGTATTAATATTATGTAACTTACAGGTTTGCAAATTTATGGACGATCAAGCGATATTGTTGTGGCAACACTATACAAGGAGACGCACAAGGACTCTGCAGCCGCCTGATGCACCGGCACCCCCCGCCCCGCCCGCTGTTCCCCAACAGAACGTCCAGAGACAACAGCAGTAGTGCTAGTGCAATGAAAACAACCCGATTACAATGTCTGTGTACCCGGTGTCGAGGTCGTCACATCGGCACTGTGTCAATGGTCGTAATAGATGTGCAACTAAAGTCTATGGCGTGTACCGGCGCTCTGCGAGCTAGCCGTGTGAAGGCTCCAAGGCGAGAACGGAGGAGTGAAAGGGGAAACGTGGCGCGCATTGGACTCCTGATACATGCACATTGAACAGATTTTGTGAAAGAGTTGTGTTTGTAAAATGTGACTGATATAAGATAGGTCTAGTACTTATGTAACGTGAAACTAAATAATATGAGAAGGACAATTTTACATTTAAATTATTTTTAATTGTTAATAGATAAAACTATAAAGCTACTTTTATGGATTTTACCGCGGTTTATTAAATTATTTATGTAGCCCGACGTTTCAAATCGACGTTCAAAATCCGTAAAAGTAGTATTATTGTAGTGACTAACATTCGCGTAAACTTAAGACATCAATAGATAAAACAGTCATAAAATTTATTTATCATCATCATCATCATCATCATTACTTACCCACCTCCACCCATAATTCTACCCACCTCTCGGTATACGGAACGAATCATGGGAGATGCACGGGGGTTTGCTCATCGGCTCTGTTCCCCAACGTGCAATTCTTGACTCTCTAAACATTATTTAAGTGCCCTCTCGTTATTTCACTCTTCACAAAGATAGAAGTTGTCATCGGCCTCGATGCAGCTACGTCGTTACCTATCCTTCCTCTTCACGTGCCATGTATGCGTAAATGTCCTCAATTGCCTAAAGTTCTGCGTTGCGACCAAATCCCGGTGATAGACCGGGTCCACTGTCGTCCGTTGGACAACATGATATTTCGCTCGATTTTGTACAAGTCACATTCCCACAGTACATGGTCTCTGGTTTCAGCTTCATGACCGCAGGAACATGATGGCAGGTCACGTAACGCCATCCTGTGCAGATGACCTCTAAAGCACCCGTGCCCTGGTAATATCTGTGAAATAACGTACTCAGGTTCCACCCATTGATATGCCAGATGCGTTGCAACTTCTGGAAAGAACCAGTACAGCTCCCTCCCGTCGGCACACGCGGCCCAGCGTAAATGCCAAGTAGGGATGAGGTCGTCCGCGATAGCATTTTTCTTTTTCTTACGCTCCTTGCCCTTGATCCCCACGCACTCCTCCTGTACGCGTCTCGCTCGAAGAATGGGCAGGCAGAACTACGGCCAATACTGGTAGCGCTGCACTTTTGCATGACCTGTAGGCCTTCGTCAATAAAGTTAAAGCTAGTCTTTGGGTGCGTAATAATGTACTACGTACGACATACAGGTGAGAGCGTCGACACCAAAGCGCAGCAGCGTATGTCAGGATTGCAACATAGGTTCCGTAGTACAGGAACGTAAGTACCCGGTATTTCACACCCCACAAGGAGGTAAAGACACGTGAGACCTTCCAGAATGAGCTGGCGGCCTTCTCGCCCATCAAAACCGCATGCAGCGCAAAGGATCTAGCATCGTCTATGTGTACCCCAAGCATCTTGGTCAAAGATACACTCGCGATTGAGGTACCATTCATGCTAATGGTCGGTCCACTTTTAAAACTACCCTTAATTAAAAGTCTGGGAATTGGCTGCGAAAAATGTTATCCTATTACGGGTCCCCCAATCTGATAAATTGTTCAAGATCGTGGAACATTTTTTTTCGATAGCGGCGCGCGACGGTGCCTCGATTGCAAGCGTCAAATCGTCTGCGTGTGCCACAAAGCTTGCACCCTCTGGTCTCGGCAATTTAAGGATATCGTCCGGGACGAGTTTCCATAGTGTGGACCCCAATAGCAAATCCCATCGTGGAAACCTTCCAAAGCGTGCGGTGGCCAACTGTGAAGCCAACACAACGGTTACAGAAATAAGGTAATAGCTTTTAATATTGGCCACCATGCATTGTCGAAAGCTCTGGAGATGTCCAAAAGGTCGAGCTGGACCTACTTATATGTGGAATTATCTACTATCTCGAACACTGATTTTAATGCGCTTACGGTTGAGCACCCTCTAACGAATCCATGCTGATTTTCAGAAATACCACGATGCAAACAGGGAGCGCAAGTAATTATGAGACGTTCTAAAGATTTTCCTAGAATCGGCAGTAAAGTAGCCGGCCGGTAGGCAGGCCTTCGGACTGTTAATGATGTGTAACTTGTTAACTTGTTTTATTGCGTTAATCGGAATAACTAAAATTATAATTCTTCGGGTAGTTTTAAAAACTTGGTACATCAGGACAACTGTCATCTCATTCCACCCGTGACCATGGTTGCTGTGAAGCTTCTGAAACGTCGGGCTACATAAATAATTTAGTAAACCGCGATAAAATCCGTAAAAATAGTTTTATTGTAAATATTGCGTCCCGTTCTGCAGCATTCATTTTAAATTTAGTTGCGCTGACTATTACGTTGGATACTTCCGCAATGCGCCGCAAAGAGTGGCACGGTATCCAGCGTCAGAATTTTGCTCATAGCCATCAACCCAGATTCGGATGCCGTAGCTGCCGCTGTTGGCGCTCACTAGGGCTCTGTTCGGGTGTAGTACCTGCCGTTGGTGCAGTAACGATCCCCGCAACAAGAGGAACCAGAGCCGGTTCGATGACTGCGGTGCTCCTCACACCACGAATCCCGCCGTAAGCTCCTCAAGCTCCAGAGACTTGCGACGAACTTCTATCTCAAAGTTTTTCCGAAGTCGTCGCTCCTCATCATCCGTCATATCAGCGCCTACTCCCAACTGTCCTACTGCTATCAAGTTTTAAAAGATGAATGAATAAATAAAAACAATAATAAATATACACGAATTAGAAATACTTCGTTCTTTTTTCCCCAAATAGTGGTCTCCTTTTTAAGCTGGCAACACTTTCTAAGTGCGGCTATTAGCTAGCAGATGGCGCTATTTACTGGGAAAACAATTCGGGATAAGAGTGTATATTTTCTATCATATTAAATAACAAAAATATTTAAAACTATTATTACAGAATTAACACTGTTACAATAATGACTTAATATTAAGATAACGTGTCCTTCCACTAAACTTAATAACTTACAGTTTGTGTCCAGGTTGCGGGTAGAAAAATAAATTACTTACCACGAACCTTGCACTTACGCATAAATTTTAGCTACGGAAACGTATTGATTTCGCAAACTGATTTATTACTAGGATCGGTATAACCCTTATAAACATCACACAATACTAATTAGGTCGAAAAGTAGAAAAAAAATTACCACTTTTTCGAAATATTTAGCACAGCACGTACGAACACTGTCACTTTAACAGGAGCCGGACGTCAACATCATAATCATCACCGGACGACGTCTACCGCTGGACAGGCCTTCCCCACACAGCGTCACAGTCATGGTTACGATCCACCTGCATCCAGCGCCTCCCCACCACATGTTCTAAATCGGCAGTCCATCGGGTAGGTGGCCGTCCTACACTCCGTCTTCCGGTGCGAGGCCGCCACTCAAAAAGCTTTCTTCCTCATCGGTTATCGGATCTGCGACCAATGTGACCTGCCCATTGCCACTTCAGCTTGCTGATTCTCTGAGCTATGTCTATTACCCTGGTTCTCTTGCGGATTTCCGAATTTCGGACCATACATCGCAGAGTAATACCAAGCATAGCTATTTCCATAGCATGCACTGAGTGACTCTGAGCCTGTTTCAGAGGCCCACATTTAGCGGCCAAGTCTCGGTTCCATATGTCATCACCGGCAACACACCCTGCTAGAACATTTTTGACTTAAGGCACTGGTATTTCGGACGAAAAGATCTTCTTAAGCTTCCCGAAGGCAGCCCATCCGAGTTAGATTCGGTGATCGACCTCTTTCTTGAAGTTGGATTTGCCTTACTTCAAGAACTGAGTTTCCCACGTAAACTGGTATAGGTGTCACGTGAACATTGGACATCACTTTCGTCTTATCCAAGTTCATTCTAAGACCTACCCACCGGGAAACTCTCACGAGGTCACTGAGCATCATGCTCAAGTCTTCCAGCCATTCTGCCATGACCATGATATCTATCTCACACTTTTCTGGAGCTGGATTGGATTCGAGTTCGAGTCCCGTATTGAAGAAATAATAGAGCAAAATAAGTGTTCTAAGGCGTTAAGGTCCTGTCTATTGGCCGGACCCGTCTGATGAAACTGAGGACCGAAAATGGCAACGTAACTTCATCCAAGTCTGAGGTTTTAACAGAGGTGGAGAAGTTCTGTGGACAGCTGTACCATTCGACACGACCTGTTTTCGGAGAGATTATGTCTCGGGATTGGCTTCGAGTACTGTAGTCGGACCGACATTGTGGCTTTCTTGTACAAACACTTCAACACTTTGATATATCGATGGTCGATGTGGCACCGCTGTAATGACTGGAGCACCGCCCATGTCTCAACCGAATCGAAGGCTGTAAGCCGAAGAAGCTGGCTTGTTCGGGAGGCTGGAAGTAGGCAAACCTGCATGATAGACGGTTCGTGATAAACCTTGAAAACTGTTGTGTTCCTCAGTGCGACGTGCGTGTGTGTCAAGCTAGGTCATGCCAGGAACAGTGCATGCATAATTCACGTCACTGCTATAGGTACAATACATGTATACACTACGATACGCCACATGGGCAAAGGAGACACGCGCGCCCTCACGCTTGCACCTTACAGCGCGGTATTGAATTACTAGATAGATGACACTGTCACGTAAGTTGTGAACGTGGCTCAGAAATGATACAGGTCTGTAGTTCATTACAATAAAACTACTTTTACGGATTTTATCGCGGTTTATTAAATTATTTATGTAGCACGACGTTTCAGAAGCTTTACAGCAACCGTGGTCACGGGTGGACTGAGATGACAGATGTCCTGATGTACCAAGTTATTAAAAGTACCCGAAGATTTATAATTTTAATTGTTCCGATTAACGCAAACAGTACTTATTGTATCTTGCTGTCTTGAGGTGTTATATTTGCGTTAATCGGAACAGTTAAAATTATAATTCTTTGGGTACTTTTACAAAACTTGGTATATCAGGACATCCGTCATCTCAGTCCACCCGTGACCATGGTTGCTGTAAAGCTTCTGAAACGTCGGGCTACATAAATAATTTCTGAAAGGCGAGCTATTCCCTCCTCCTATAAGAAGAGGGGACCTAAGAGCAGGAAGTGGCGGGCTTTTGTGCACGGGGCAAGGGGTGGGGATGGGAACCTCGCTTGGCGAGGCGAGCGTGTTGCGGATCAATAGTATGGGGGCGAAAATTGACAAAAGGATGATGCTGTCCAACCTGAGCCGGCATTTTGTGGTTCCACCCATTTCGGAACGGTTTGACCGGCATTCTTCGGTCGACTGGCGGTGGACGGCGCTGGTAGTGGGTACCATACAGCGGGCAGTGGGGTCGTCACTTCCTGACGCCCACAATTTTAACAACAAATTTATTTAAAATCTTATGAATTATATTAACATTCACCACTCGCTTGTTAATAAACATTCACCACTGACACTCACAACGTCACCTAATATCGGAGCGTGAGCAAAACGTAAGAAAGTGTTAAGGCAGACGAGAGCAAAATCTAAAATATTGGTCAAATCAAAAATATTGGCTATTCGAGAGTAAAAACCAAGACCATAACTTTTTTATTTAATTTTTAAATAGATATCTGACAATATTTTCTAACATTCAATTAATGTGGTATAAAACTACTCTAACCACCAAAACGCATGTGTACGTACGTCTTTTTCTACTTTACAAAAGGGTAAGTAGAATTCTTTCTATAAGTATAACACACGGCACGCAGTACTAGGTAATATAGCAGCTCCACGAAGCTCATCATACTGAAGCCCATGCACAGACCGAGCAGTCCACCCGTGTTAGCTAAAAGAAGAAAATTGTAAAAATCATAAAAATTAGGATAAACAACAAACGAGACTAGCTTGTTCACACCAAGTCATAAGGATTTGATTACCAAACCGTGGTTCCCTAGAATTATAATATTAGTAGGAGGTATATTATTAGCATTTTCATCATCGGTACTGGTAATTCGGAGTACCAATTAATTCCTTGTGGAAATCTAAATGAGCCATCACATATCGGAACGGAAATGGCATGCGTTTTAGATAGTTTTAATCGTGATCAATACAATTTCTAGTATTGCTCCTCAAAATTCTGGTACGGTCAAGCACCCCCTCCCGGCAGACGTCGAGCCCAGAAAATCCGAGACTCTAAAATATCTTACTGCAACTGGCTCTATCATCTGGTGAACTAATTCTCTACAAATTATTTGGCGGGCTAAGCCAAGTTCAATTATTAGTTTTTCGATATTTATCTCATCGCCTTTCGGGTAAAAGTATAGTAAGTAGCATTTAATTGGTAAGTAATCAGCTTGCATAATTGCAGGTAGGTAGTAGGTACATTTAAATAATTTGAATAAACAACTTAAATAAGCTTACATAGGAATTCGGTTAAACCAAATATTTCTCCTTTTGTAAACCTCATGAAAGAATTGTCCTCGAAAAAGAAATGAGCCACCAACATGTTGTTACTGTAATAAAAATAATAAGAAAGATTTTTTATTACCTAAAAAAACGTGCTTTTGGATTTATAAGACGTTGTTACGTAAAAAAACATGTTAAATTAAAGTTCTCAATCACAACGTCCATGGATGCCTTGCTATTTACTCTAGTCTAGTTAGTTATATCTATTCCAGGGAAATCCATTATTTTCGGGATAAGAATTGAAATTATGTTATTTCATTTGCCAAATTACTTCTAAATCAATTTTTTTGTGAAAGAATAACAAACATACATACAAGATTTTGCCTTTATATTATTATTTATAACGTTATTGGGATTTGTCTACATATTAATTCATCACCCCATCTGCATAAACTCTATGCGGAAGTTTATGGACTCTGGACTGGATGGAGAAAATGTGCATACATTTTCCATTGCTCATATCAAATGCCCCTCCTAGGCCATCACTTGGCGATATCTTCGTTGTCGCTATGTGCGCCATCCGGGCTCTACGAAATCGCACCAAACGCGACATAACCTAAGTCCTTGTTTAAGGTGTGTGTAAGGCAAGTACCTACGTCTGGCTAACATCATTATGATAAAGGTATCATGTCAGACGTAGGTACTTGTCCAGTCGGCCTCGGCTCGTTTACTCTACAAAAGGCAGTACCAGCAAAGGCAGTACCAGTTAAAGAGAGGAGGTACCTACGATAAAATTTCGCACGCAATTCGTGTAAATTCAACGCTGTAAAAAAATACTATTTCAGAAGCATAACAGTCTCTCTGGCCTTAATAATAATAGTTTTTTTGTTTATTTTTATAGTCATCAAGATTTCCGATTTGCAGGAGGCAAACGAGAAATCGGAGCCTTTTGATGACTACCAACGCCCATGGACATTCGTATGATTGTTGCGCAGATGTTTTGCACTTTTTTTATAGATCTAGTATATGTATTTATTTTCCTTTGACCCCCCCCCCCAATGGGCCAATTGCCTAATATAAACATTCATATCGGGATGGTGGGGGAGATATCCCAGAGCGTGGGAGGGGGGTAGTAGGACCCCTCTTCGGGGTCCCTTTCCGACTCTAAACCTAGTCTCGCCGGCCGAGGAACACTCCATGCAATCGGAGGAAGTTGTATTGGGCTTCTCTTCACTTCCACAGCATATGTTCAGGTCCAGAAAAAAACAGTTGTTTACGTGAAATAATCAGCGGATACGTTTTGGACGAAATTAAAGTTTTTGATGTAGTTGGCGACTAGAGCCTTGTTGAGCGGAGCGGAACTAAAACTCTCAAAGTAGGCTATTTCGGTGCACGCAGGCAAACACTCTACACACGCTCTCTTGCTACCTGAAATGTTAAACAGGTCAAAAAAAATCACAAACGTAACTACATTCTTAAATAGAGAATAATAAATTGGATTGTAAAAGTAACAGTAATGGATTGTAAAAGTATAATTGTGAGAAAAGTTGGCACCGGGCATTGGTTTCTTATACAGAATTTTTAAACCTGAAAAGAGTCATGTATTCAAAAGTTTGGAAAACTGCTTTGGATACATGCTTTTATATGCAAAGTTTTCTGGCGACCCCCTTGTTAGCTTTAAGGGAAAACAAAAGGACTAACATATTTAATAGACTAAATTTATGCCTTCCTTAGTAGGAATGACTAATATATATAATAGACTAAATTTATGCCTTCCTTAGTAGGAATGACTAACATATATAATAGACTAAATTTATGCCTTCCTTCTATCTTTTTTTTATTTCCCTGGCATATTTAAAATGAAATTTTATTCGCAAAATGTTGTAGCAACTTGTTTCGGATGGCCCCCAGCTGGTAAAGTGAAAGTGTAGTTTTTAATTTTAACACTCCATTACTAGGAAGAAGTCAGTGTTCCATAGCCGAGTTATTGGGATTATTTATATGTAAGAGTTCGGAATCAGGATGTCGGCGGCGCGGGCGTGACATCCCCTTGTCACAGATAGTTCGTATGTTCTGTTGTCTCCGTCTGATTTTATGGATTGTGTTCTGTTGTCCCAACATTAGTATTCGTATTGGTATAGAAGCATTAGAAAATATAGAAAGCACTTGTGTCTGCGCCCTATCCATCCCCATTCTCCACAGGGCGACTATTATATTATGTTCTGCGAATTTACATATCCAGCGATGTCCAGTTTTAAATTACATGCTAATAAGGTATAGTCCGTTTTGGGCCTTATAATAGGAGCATGTAATTGAATAAAAGTGAAGCATTGTATCATAAATTTCTTTACCGCTATACTTTTTCATGTTACCGTAACACCTAGCGTCTGCTTTGCCACATACTCGAGTAGATTTGTTTTCTGTAAATTATATTTATTAATTATAAAATTATATTTAAAAAAGCACATAAAAATATATTCACTAGCCTAGTCAGTCTTTGTAACTAGGGCTGACAAATGTTGGCTTGATTTAAGAACATACGATTATAAACTCACTTGGCATAAAGTAGAGTACACACTTGCAAACCTCGAGCATCTCTCGGGCTTCACATTCCATTTCACAATTTCGTAATGTGTATGTTCTGGAAAATATACACTATTTTGTGTGTTTGTTTAAGACTAATAGGTCACACACATGTTGCAACTCCTAGTAGGTAGAATTGAAAAAATAACTCGATTGAAAGAGTTTTACGCCTGTATTACCAATACTGTGAGTTGAGTTTTAGACCACAAATAATACTGTGAGTTGAGTTCTTACATTATGCGTATCTTACTTAATTATAACGAACGCCTTGAGAAATGTCTATCTTCGCATTCTCTTATTACTTTACTTACACAAATTCCGAATCGTGTTAGCCCATTACATACCTGACGCATACCTCATGTCTTATGTCTTATGTCTTATGTCTTATGTCTTATGTCTTATGGAGGATGCAATTTTATTTTTACATACTGAGTGGATGTCTGTGTGAGATTCAATTCGATTTTGTAGTATAGGAACTAGGTGCCAGTGCCTGGGTCGCGGCCGTCCCGAAATTAAGGTCACATAATAATTTGCAAGATAGTTGGTGTAGGTAAATCAAATTCCCTACAAATTTGGCCCTGTGACTTCTAGAACCTCAAATGAATAAAAATATAAACGTGTACAGATTCTTGTGTCATAGTGTTTGTGACCAAACTCCTCGGTAACCGCTTTACCGATATTTATGAAATTGTCTGTGTGTAAATATGCGTTAAGTCTGAAGGGCAGTCGTACAGTATATTTCAAATATTTATTATGATATTTTCACAGAATCAAATTTTGCACAGAAAAAAATTCTAACTCGCGGAATGTAGATTGCTACTACAAAGAGTCAGATACTCGGCTAAAACCAATAAGTTTTTTCGCAAGTAAATAAACTAGTTTTCTGTAAGTCCGTTTGTCGATGGTACAATTTTATGTGGTTCTCTAATTAATATGTCGACGCATCCCGCTATGGAGCGAAAGAGGCGCCTTGTTGCGCTCTTTCACTCGCAGGCTCCGCCTATTCAGAATATCAGTATGACTCGGAAAAGCGAGAGATGTGTCTTTATATTTTCTTTCGCTTTTTCTCTCATTATCAGTTACGTTCCGTATAACTAAAGAAGTTTAACTACTGCCGTGTAGTCAAAAACACACTTTATTTTTAGAACGTCGACGTAACACACCCTGTGGAAACTCTCCCTAACCTTCCTCCTAAGTATTCATCGAATTTCAGATATCTGGCGCTCCAGATCCAGGTACGTACCTAACTCGACATGACAGAGATAAGATCTAATGCTCCAACTGTGTATCACTGTTATCAGCCTTTATAGCTCCACTTAGGTAATTTGAGTTATCGAGAATCATTCAGGTACCTTATTATACCTATTACATGAGCGCTAATAATACCTGTAAAATACTAAATCATTTTCGCCTGAGAATAAGCACAGTCTCTTTCGTATGTCTATTTGCTTCAGAGACGGCTGAGCGTCCAGTATCCTCGGCTGTATGGACACCCGTGCCTCTATACCCGGTCCGTATATTTCGCCAAGTTTTGCTATATTCGGCGATTCGGTGGGATTGTGCAAAAGTATCTAAAATAAAAGTCATACAAAATATTTAGATAACATGGATTTTAACATAGATGCTATAAGAAAGATGATAGTAATGATGTTATTTTATTCGCGACACATATTTTATATTTTTTATTGTACAAAAATGGCAAACGAATAGGAGCCTTTTGATGAAAATCAACGGCCATCTGCATAATTGTAATGCAGACATGTTGCCATCCTTCCCTCCAATAGGGCACTGGAAACTCACAAATCGCGCGAAAGGGTTGCCTTTTGTTCGGTTTTTGAGTTCCAGCTCATTTTGCGGCAGTATTGTACGCGAGAGGTACGGTTTGGCCCAATATCTCTGCAATGCAGAGGTCATCCTCTGACTAAATACAATCCATACATTTATGTGACTTTCGATTTAATCACACTTGTCTATTACATAAACAATCAAGTGCTACCTTAAAGCCGACGCTTTTTGTGGAGGCGCAGTAGTACTCGTGCAGGTTAGCATCGAGCACTAGAGTTAGGCCATGGTCAGTGCCTATGCCTAGGAAGGAAAGAACATTCCATTAAATTGATTTACATTTATATTATCAATAGTGTATCTAACTATTATTATGCTTTCCTTAACATCACCAACCTTTTGTCGATCAATCGTCCTCTGTAGGGCTTTTC
>JAFELO010000538.1:611650-647139 GCA_017140195.1 Eumaeus atala | reverse complement strand
AGAAAACAAATTCGTATTCCCAGGTATCTAAATGTGTGTCCCGGGTATTTAAATTAGTGAGCTTAAATTTAGCTCCGGTCTGGGTGTGACGGATTGTGGTAGGTACATGAGTATGTATATATATACATATATTAGGTACAGTACTCTTCCTTTTAAACTGAATTCCACTTCATATATTCCCGTCAATAAGAATTCGTTGATCATTCTCTATGATAAATCATGTAAAAACGCACATTTTCTTTAACTAGGTAGGTCTTGTATGAGATGAAAAATTTTGATTTGGTTGATAGCAGTTCACGTTGTTTTTCAACGAAAAGGTGGGACCACTTTGCGGTATAACATGGAGACGATATTTTCATACAAGGGACCATTTTTATATAAATTTTATTAGGCACGAGATTTTTAAAAATTATGAATACCAATCAATTCCTTTTGCAGCGTAATATTAAGTGCGTTCTTTAAGGTAAATTATTCAAGGTTTTTAATATAGTCCGACCGTAACTGGTCTCTGTAGCCGAAACCAAAGTTTCGGCTTTGGTTTCATTTTTGGTAGAAACCGAAACCAAATTTTATTAACTAACAAAGCCTATAGTAGATTTCATTTTTGAACATTTACTTAAGTAATTTGTATGTAAATAACAAATTTTAGGACTATTTCAGTGGGTTAGTTCTGGTAAGAGGCAGTGCCATTCTGCATAGGAGCGGAATTGGTCCGGCTCAACCGGGACGGTACCTCTCGTTGGGGGATTGGGGGAAATGATGGTAGGTAGGTATGTAGGTGAGGAGGAAATTAAGGCCATTAATTTCCTCCTCCTCTTCTTCTTAGTTATTTTGCATTCCAAGTGAGTAGGTGTATGGGCGTCGGTAGTCAACAAAAGGCTCCGACTGCTCTTTTGTTTCCCTATAATATAAATAATGTTGCCACTTTTTGATAAATTTCATATTCCTTGTACGTAAAGGTTTTGGTTAAATATTATGAACGTATAAATATGCGGCGCAACAAATACAGTCGATTCATGATTGGATTTCCTTAGTGGTTCGATATTTTTCTCTGCTCGACCTGAAAATATAATATTAGTTAAACAATTCACATGAGTATGAGACTCAGCATTTGAATGAATTTCAATTCGGAGGAAGTGTTTGTCGCATGAAATCCCTATGAGCATACCCCACGGGAGTCCGAATCGCACTTGATCGGGATTATCTTATAATTAGTGTGACTATTTGTTTGTGAGACAGTCTTAACTGAAGTAGTGAATTTCTTTCACTTGATTGCACTGACTGCTAAGCAACAGTTATAAATACCAAGTCTGTGAACAGCTACTTAGAGAAGAGCTAAGTTAAGAAATAGACACGGGCCTATTTGGTATAGCTGCGTCCCTTACAATGGTCCACCAGAAACTCGCAATCTTCATGAAGCATTTCTTTTTTTGCTCTAAAAATCAAGTAAAATGTCAAGATAGGTACGTCCTATTCTACCAAAACGAGATTTTTGGAACGATTACTTAGCTAAACCTTTATTAGTACGACACTACTTCAAGGAAACACGATCGTACCAGTCAGCCGTGCTTGTCTTGGTACCTTTAGAGCACGTCAGTTCATGAAGGCGGAGTTTTAGCGATGCCGAAAGTTTCGGCCTGATTTCGGCCGAATCCCAAACTACGACGGAAAGTAAATTTATTGGTTGAAACTGGCCAAAGCCGAAAAGGAAACTGAAAGTACCGTCGCACTATAGTTTTTTTTACATATCCACACACACACACACACACAAAAATAAACGGTCATCACTATAAAAGTGGTCTGAATAGATTCCTGAGACCTCAAAACATCTCTTTAAATCAACGTTAAAAAGAATGTTGATTATATATGGTGAGTAAAATATTACAGGATGCCCACTTTTCACATGAGAACTAGAACAAACGCGCAGTAGCGCTACTTATGTATCTGCAACGCCAAAGTAGCGATGTAGGGTAATGTAGCCGAGTGTCATGCAACATGGGTCAGAAGGTGCAAAAAAATTAAGGCGTCGGTGAAAAAGTTTCATTAAAAAAATCATATATTTCTATGGAAACACAGAATATTGATGGATAATTTTGATGGATCTGTAAAATAACCTACCCATAGCTTTCCAAGGAAACCCATTGATGGGGGCATCGTCTGGATATCCAGATTCGGGAGTCCAGTCTACCGCAGGCGAAGGGAAGGTGAAGTTCATATCGTTTAAGGCTTTTCTGTAAAAATAAAGATTAATTATGTAGCACAAACTTTATACGTTAAGCGATTTACACGCACATCGGCATGGACGAAAAATAATGAAAATAGCTTAAGTAATTTACGCGTATTGTTACAATATACTAGTTGACTATGGGTATACTAGCTGACCAGTTCCCAATTTCTTATGAACGAAATGAAATGAAATAAAATATAAACTTCACTTTAAGCCAACTTGACAACTTTCATCTCAATCATCAAACTTCATTAACCAACAAATGTACAAATAACATCTCTGTTTGAAATTTCATAATACCGGCTGTAGTTCCTGAGGCTAGCTCAGACGAACATTGTGACTTGTATTTAAATATTAAGATAATTATCTGTTAAGAGAGAGTTTAAAAGATGGTTCGCTATCAGATGCAAAGTGTAGACACAAACACTCATTTTCCCGCCCATTCACGATTCAGCTGCCATTAACAATGGCGTCCACACATACAAACGATGTTGAATAACCCTTGCTTACGGGTTCCTATACATCATTTCCCGGTGGACCACGTTGAAAGTGCAGCACAGGCCCTCATCTGTCAACTGTGAGTTGAACAAGTCTTCGCAACTCCGAACTTCCGAGTCCCATATACATAATGACAACATCTCACTGCAAGGCTGAGTGACCTAAAAAGTT
Organism: Eumaeus atala; assembly: GCA_017140195.1. Classification (NCBI taxonomy): domain Eukaryota; kingdom Metazoa; phylum Arthropoda; class Insecta; order Lepidoptera; family Lycaenidae; genus Eumaeus; species Eumaeus atala. The sequence continues at coordinate 644,243 of JAFELO010000538.1, read as the reverse complement.
TAATTATTAGTTGCTGACATATACTTCTTTTTTTATACGTGTAATCAGAGCCCTTTTTATGACTACTGACGCCCATAAACATTCGCATAATTACTATGCCGACGTGTTGCCCTCCGTCCTTCTAGTACCGTCCCCAGAATGCGGTGAAGACGGTCTACGTGGATTTCTAATCGTTGAAAGTTCGATATAGCGGACCGGTAATGTTGGCCTTCTGCCCTTTCCATGTGGGTGACGGGTATCCTATGAGGATTTACCCACGTAAAAAAAACAAGTCTGCCACGTAAAAAACGAGACCACAAGACCGAAGTAGAACCTCTTTAGCTATACGACAATTAACTGGCTATGAGAGAAAGAGAGAAACAAAATATGTAGGCGCCCCTCTCTCTCGTGTTCCTGCAAAATTATACTAATCATAACTCTTTATTTTCTATCTTCACTTAATTATATCTCCCTCTCATGTTCCGGTGGATTCGTTTTCAAAATGCTCCCGTCACACGTACACGTGTTTACACTTCAAGCCGAAATGTAAAACTACTTGATTTTTTTTTATTACGAGGGCCTTTCTGCATTGTTGTTTAAAAGCACCGGTGCGTCTGAGATGGTACCATTTGCTCACATCATACTGCGGTGTTGTTACTCGTATACATGCATTTGGAAAATTAAGAACTTACTTAAACAACGTTGTGTGTAAGTAACTCTTCAAAGCATAGGAGGACAAACTAGTAGTGCATATTAGCATCCGCATAGTTAGTGATTATGCAGATGCATTGATCTCCTTCATCCCAGACCGGTGATCGATCGTTCCATGGATCGGGGTATGAAACACGATAAGCATAGCCATCACTTTTAGGGCAGATTAATGTGAGCCAGAGGTACCCCACCTACTATTTATTGCCTACTCACTGCTTATGAAACAGATGAGATCTACTGAATAGTTTATGCCGAACTGTTTCGGTGAATATCTTCTTATTTCATACCGTTCTTCCATTTCATTGTTTTTTAGATTTTCATTCCGTGTGCTACTTTAAAATTAAATAATTAAATTAATTCTCACATTTATGAGGAAGGACCGAGTGTGGTCCCAGTCGACACTGTCAGCGCTGTCGTCATCAAACAAGTCGACATCAGAGCGCGTCGAGCATAAGCTTTCCAAAAGCTTTTTATCAACGGCACTCCTAAAAAGATGGTATATTATTGTCAAGGTTCTTTTCTTTATACATATCTTTTATCTTAATAATTAGGTATATATGTTAAGTATGTGCTGTGTAGGGGCGGTCTAAGAATACTCCCACCTTCAATCCAAGCCCAGGGTGACGTTAAAGCCGTCAAAGGGTAATTCTTAGGATTCTTAGGATTAGGGTACCTTCTTAGGATCTAGGAGGCTTCAGCGACCTGGTTATTTGGTGTCTCGTCTGCTTCATAGTGACAGTGAAGTAGACGGGAGCACCGGACAGCGGTCGCGCCGAGTGATGGCCGTACCATCAATCTGATCGGCGACAGGCAGCAGTGGCGCCGGTCCGAAACCTAATCTGCGATTGCCAATCCGTCTGTTCGGCGCAACAATTATGAGCATTTACCTCCAATGGATGACAGTAGTAGAATTCGGCCCCTAGTTCCCGGTAGTTCCACTAGTCCTGTGTGCACGGCAACAGTGGAACAAGGGGTGCTAAGAATATCCGGGCTACGGATCGCTACCACAGATTATAACGGACGAACGCTCAGACTAGATAACCACTTGGTAGAGCTGGAGGCGGAACTGGGAAAAACCTGATGGCACGCTCTGGGGTTATGTGAAGTCCGAGGACAAGGTGAAGACACTATAACTCTGCCATCGGATCACCTAGTCAACTTCAGGGAAGGCGACACTCCATCACACTACGGCGTAAGATTCCTCGTGAATAAGTCCCTCGTAGGCAACATCGTCCAAGTGTCTAGTGTGTCGGGTAGGGTGGCGTAGCTCGTACTTAAACTCACTAAAAGGTACAGCCTCAAAGTGATGCAAGTATACGCACTAAACTGGACACATTCAGATGACGACGTGGAGGCAACTTATGAGGACGTCTCAAAGGCCTTATATAACATCTGTAACTTTAAGGTTGTTATGGCAAACTTGGCATTATATGGCATTAACATGGCATTTAGATTTCAATGGCGAAGTGGGAGTGCGAAATGGTGTTGAATCAAGTCTGGGACCACATGGAGTCGTAAGTCGAAAACGCAGGGGGCAAATGCTGGTAAACTTCCTCGAGAAGAGGGCGTCTTTTTAATGAACTCTTATTTTAAGAAAAGACCCCATAGGAAGTGGACATGGCAGAGCCCCGATACTGTGACAATGAATGAGATTGACTTTATTATGACGGACCAAAGGCCACCACACGGACCATTTAGGGATGTCTCCGTGATCAACAGGTTCAAAACCGGAAGTGATCACCGATTGATTGGAGGCTCTCTGAATATAGGCTTTCGACGCGAGCGTGTCCGTTTAGTACAGTCCGGAGTATTGAACTCCGACCTAACTACCGGCGAACCACGGGGGGTATCGAAAAATTCCAACTGGAATTAAAAAACCGGTTCGATGTCCTAGATACTTCGGAAACTACAATGGCAATTAACAAGGCCATGAGTGGCGTGGTTGGTTGCATGAGGGACGTGGGTGAAGGACATTGTAGGAGTAAGTATACGAGCAGGAAAGCTAAATTCTCAGATCCCTTGGACTTACGAGGGAACGTAGAGCACACGAAGACGTTACGTCTGCCGATGTCAAGCTTCTTTGTAAGCAAATCCGCAAACTAGTACGCCGAGACCTTCGCTGCCCAAATACGCAACGGGTCACCTAAGCGATTGAGCAGAATAGAGGGTCGAACGTTTTTGTGGAAAAGCTTGGAAGAAGTCATCTGATAAAGGTTAGGATTCTGGGGCTACCGTTTCTTCCAAGCCTGAGGTCTTATCTGAGATCGAAGCTTTCTATAGCAAGTTATATATGTAGCACGCTCCTCATCGCGATACCCTGAACAACGATCCGCATGCAAGCCTAACACGACATTTGTCAGGCGATCTTCCGGACGTCATCTTGAGTGAGATTAGTCAGGCTCTTGCGCATCTTAAAGTGCTTACCCCTTTTAAGTCTCCGGGGAAGGACGGAATTACAGTCGAGCTTCTTAGGGCAGGAGGTGAACTTGTGTTACGAGAGCTAAAAAAGATTTTTAATTTTGTCCTTCAGCGGGGCGTACCTCACAAAGCAGGGCTGAGAAGTGACGTTGTTTTGTTGGGTGTTTCTATGTCCGACAGAATTCGTAGAGAAGTCATAAGGCAGAGAATGTTCGTCGACCGTTCACGCGGGTAGACGATCTCCGAGCAATAGCCGGTGCGGGATGGATGCGAGTAGCAGGAGATCGGTCGTCTTGGCGTTCATTGCAAGAGGCCTATGTCCAGAAGTGGACCGGTAAGGACAGTTAATGGTGATGAATGGTGAGATGTGTGTATCACCTAACTGTACTTAAACGGCTGACCCTAACAGGGTGAAACTTTTCGTGTTGTTACGAAAACATATTTGAATCTGTCGGATTCAAATATGTTTTCATACCGTAGCACTGACGCCGACATCTCACTGTAAATATCATCTATAAATTGACAAACTTTGAAACTAGAACATACTTTCTAGTGAGGTCCTAAAAAATTGAATTCACAATTAGGTTAGGTTAGGTAATTATCCTTCAGGATAACAAAGCAGTTACTTATAAAACTTATAATTGGTTCATGCATAATTTACTTAATACTAATATACTGGAAGTGTATGTAATCTAGAACTCTACCACATTGTATTAAAGTGCTTTCGTTAATTGATTGAATAATTTTAATAATCGTCGACAACGTGTATTAAAAGATACTTTACATTTAATAAAACCGTTTGGTTCCTCATCGCTTTTTAAGACGCGTTCCTATTGAAATCATGGCTGATGATACAATAGTTCTACAATAGCACTTCTTTTTTAATTTTTTCGTGTCAATTATTGATTAGTAGTGTAATGTAAAAAATACATTTTTGAATATTGACACCGAAATATTTAGATTTACTTAGGAGCAAGTAATTAATGTTTTTGTGTGCCTAATTTCCTGACTCGACGTAGCAAAAGCATTTGACAAAGTATGGCACGAAGTCCTAAAATGTTCCGTCTAGGTCTGCCGAACAGGTTAGCCTCTTTCTTTTTTTTTATATAATGGGAGGGCAAACGAGCAATTACGACAACCGACGCCCATGAACATTCCCATAATTACTATGCCGATGCATTGCCCTCACCCCCAATGATCCACCGCCTACTCACAATCTATACAAAACGTGCACTGAAGATGTCACTTTACAGCGGTGTCAAGTGAGCGAGAGGAACTTCTACTTCCCCGGTCGTGCCGGCCCAATTCCGTTGCATAGGAGGTTGTAGTGTCATGCATACATAGCACTACCTCCTCGAAAGCAACATCACTTTACCTCTTCCTACAACAATACATCTCCAAGAGCTGTCACCTCTCTAGGGGAGTAGTTCGTACGATTGAGAATCGAGGTTAGCTCTGAATCTTTTCACCCTTGACCGTTGTCTATCAATATTATTTGCAGGTATACAACTCAAAATCGTGCTTAGACGCAGTAAAATCATGCCCCCCTTTATGAACGTAATCCCCAGGGCATAATCCATCACGTACCTGGGCGTCACACTACGCCGTGCTTTCGTGAGCGTGAGCTCGTTAAAAAGAAAGCGCTATTCGTCATGCATATGATCATGCTAATCGATGCAATGCAAAGAGACAAACATGCATTGGGCCCATCATCTAATATTGCAGCGTAGTACTTATTATCCCACGCTTCCCCCTCGAATATAGTTATTTTGCAACGCGTGCAAAACAGACTCCTACAAATTGCCACAGGCTGTCCCTGATACATCCTTTACAGCTTCCTACACACATTAGATCTACATAGAGATTTTAAGGTCACTTAGGCAGCGGACTACAATCCCAAATGCGTTACAAATGTGGGGCGTATTCCCGAGACGTTCTGATTGACGAGGACGACCACATAACGATACTTGTAACACACAACAAAACAAAACGCAAAAAGATACGCTACAACCCGTCCGGGGGATTCGAGCGTGGACTATAGGATACGCTACAACCCGTCCGGGGGATTCGAGCGCGGACTATAGGATACGCTACAACCCGTCCGGGGGATTCGAGCGCGGACTATAGGATACGCTACAACCCGTCCGGGGGATTCGAGCGCGGACTATAGGATCCAATGTGGATCATCACACCATGACAGACAACAGCAGCCCACACGTTCGACTCCAAATAGTCATAATGACGATGTTAGTGCAGTCATAGGAGATAATTTCAGAACCTTACGGTCAAATCAAACCCCCGTACTCATGGTGGAAAGGGGAAGTGGGAATCCCCTCACTCGTGATGGCTCGATGAGCTTCTTCAGCCCCATAATAATGCAAGGCCAACTTTGGCTTCCGCGTGTCAGCTGTCCCCCTTCTTAGAGAGGGGGGGGGGCGACCCGGTCCCCTCGGCCAAGATAATAATAGTTTATTTTAGCTAATCTTAAATACCGATGGATACATCTTTCCCATCCGCGGGAAAGGAGGATGGACGTCCCCCTATCGAGCTCACTCTCACCTAGACCGTCATCCTACATGTCTTATAGTAACCGATGAAGCTGCACTGGACACTTCCGTCATCATGGAGCTGACAAAAAAATGTCCTCACAGACGAGCTAACGATGGCCATTTTGCTGCTGCATCCCTACAATTTTATATTCATAGGGGCCATAAAAACACCACTGTTGATTCAGCGTTGAAGTCGATTATAAGCTCCGAATTCCTGGTTCTCCATTTTATAATCTTTTATTCATCGCATTTGATATTTTATATGTTAGATAAGTCTTACCTACCCAGAGTTTTTGTATCTTTCTGCGACAGATTTTTTAGCTTGATTGGAATTACAAATGGTTAAAGCGGGAAAAGGCAGTTTCTCGAGCTGCATGTTCTCTGGATTGATGCTCACTATCATTGGTGTCAGTCGCCATTTGTCATAAACGTTCAGAATAAAAAACGCCGCGCAAATTACGGAACTACCAAAAGATGCCATCCAAAAGATTCTGCAATATAATAATTCTTTTATATCGCTTGGACTATCGTAATAATAAAAAAATATATATTTTTAAAGTAGAGACGGAGCCAGGTTCACAAATTTTATCCTATGCAAGAGGGCACAAACGAGCAATCGGATTGCTCTGACGACTACCTACCTCTATTAACATCCGCATCGTTAATGGTTATGCAGATGTGCTGGGCATGGGCCCATTGAGAGGATTTTTAGGAAGAGGTAGTGCCATGCTGCATAGGAAGAGGTAGTGCCATGCATTGTGCATGACACTACATCCTCCTATGCAACGGGATTGGGCCGACACGTCCTCACTTAATACCGGCGCAAAGTGACAGCGTCATTTTTTTATAGAATACGGGGGCAAACGAGAAGTTGGAGACTTTTTGCGATTACCGACACCCATAAACATCCACACAATTACCATGTTGATGCGTTGCATAGGAGGATGTAGTGTCATGCACTATGCTAGTGACACTACTCAACTTCCCCACAAGGGGGGGGGGTTTGATAAGAGGGCAAAGCATCTGCGTTACAATCGTGACGTTAGACATCAAGGGCTCCGATTGCTCGTTTGCCCCCTTGTGCTATAAAAAAGGAACGTACAATGACACAATGTAAGATATATTACCGCTAAACCAAAGGTAGATAGATCTTGAAACTGTAAAAACAAAACTAACCTTTCAAACCACGTGAGGTTCTTCTCCCCGATGTAACGTAGACCGTGAAGAGTTGAGCTCAGTAAATATTCTCTAAGTTCTTTCTTAAATGATAGTTTAGGAATATCCGAAGTGCGCTGCTCCTAAATCAAAACAATTAAAAAACTATAAAGAAATACTTGTACTGCTTAGTACGTATTACGTGTTGATGTTATAAAGATGGAAAAAAAAGGAACCCCTTTGACATTGCGGTTTCAATCTCCGCCTTTCAGGAAGCGCGCCATGTTTACATAGTCACCGTCTTAGTGACGTCATTCAACGCTTCACTTCATGACAGCGCCTGTTTATTAGGAATCCGTCGTTTCGCAAAATCGTACAATTTAAACTTCTGATATAATTACGTAATGACGGCTGATTAAATTGTTCTCATTATATAAAATCATTATAACATAAAATGATTATAACATCATTTAATGGGAGGTCGCCAGATCTAAAATTTCTAATAAGGCCTATTAAGATATTCAAGACGTTTTTTTAAACATTTTGTATAGAAAAGTCTTGAATATCTTAATAGGCTTTTGATAAAATTTTATATTTTTCTCATCCTTGTCCACATTCGGTTGGTAAACCGTAATTTGTTCCGGATATTAGACTAACCTAACTGTAGAAACGACAGAAAACTAAATAATACCCATAGTACGTATAATTTGTATCACGAAAAATTATTGTATGTGAAATTTTAAAGTTATTTTAGCTCATTTGTCATAAATGAAAAATATTGTAATCTATTTCATCCTGTTATATATTTCATACTCACCTTGCTTTTACTATGGTATGGATGAGGCCCGGTCGTGTTCCATTCGTACCAGGGAGTGTTCGACTGTTTATTTACACTCCATACTATATGCTGGAAACAAGTTATTGCAGTATCTACGTAACGTTAAATTAAAAAAGGACGTTAATATAAATCTTAAATAGAGTTAGTTACTGTTAGCCCAGCTCTACTACTCTATATGTAATATCATATACTCAAGTAATTTTTATTCAGGATTGACAAGTGCCGACACTTTTAACTTTAAGGTGTCCTGCATTGAGAGATATCTATGGGTTTAGTAAATCAATTCTCAATTAATATCGAAAGTTATATACGTCGCACGCACCTCATCCCGATACCCTGAAAAACGATCCGCGTGCAAGCCTGATACGACATTTGTCAGGCAATCTTTCGGACGTCAGCCTGAGTGAGATTAGTCTAGCTCTTGCGCAGCTTAAGATTTACATTAAAGTCGAGCTTCTTAGGGCAGGAGGCGAATCCGTGTTACGAGAGCTAAAAGCGATTTTTTTAATTTCGTCCTTCAGTGGGGCGTACCCCCAAGTCATGGCTTGAAAGTGGCGTTGTTTTGTTTTTTAAGATTTGTCACCCACAAATCACTTCTTCAAAATTACAGATAAATTTCTCTTCTTGGCCATATTTACAAGTTATTGTCAAGAGTCTTGACGAATCGTCTCACCACAAAGCTTGACGAATTCCAGCCACCGAAGCAGGCTGGGTTTCGCAGAGGATTTAGCACCATGGACCACATTTTCACCATTGTGACTTACCTTTGAGGACTATCAAAAAGCATTAGACTCTGTCGAAACCTGGATTGTTCTGGAAGCTTAACATCGGTCTCAGGTTGATTGGTGTTACTTCGAAGTACTGAGAGTATTTCATGACACTGCTTTTATGTCACTTCTGATCCAGGAGGTCAAAGAAGACCAATCCAATTGCACGGAGGATTGCGACAGGGGGATGTAATTTCCCCGAAACTGTTAAATAATGCTTTGGAGGACGTCTTTCAGACTTTTGACTGGACAGAATGCGGCATAAATGTTAACGGCGAGTACCTCTCACATCATCGTTTTGCCGACGATGTTGTTGTGTTGGCCGAATCTTTTGAGAGCTTGCAGGAAATATTGCACAGCCTAAATGAATCCTCCCGACGTATGGGCCTTAGGATGAACTTGGAAAGGCAAAGGTCATGTTCAACGAACACGTTTTACCTAGGCCGGTCAACTACGATGGTGTTATTCCCGAAGTCGTAGTCGTGTGCGTTTACCTCGGGCAACTATTGCAATTAGGTAGGCTTCGAGAAGGAAGCCGATAGAAGGATTCAGTTGGGTTGGGCAGTATTCCGGAAGCTTCGCGACATCCTCACGTAACTTGTACCGCAGAGTTTGAAGACAATGGTTTTCAACCAATGCGTTCTCCCCGTGATGACCTACGGGGCCGAAACATGGCCTCTTAATTTAGGACTGGTCCGCAAGTTTGCGGTAGCACAACGGGTTATTGAACGTGCTATGTTGGGTGTTTCTCTGTCCAACAGAATTCGTAAAGAAATCTTAAGGCAGAGAACTAAGGTATCCGATATCACGCGACGAACGAGCTCGCTGAAAGGTCAATAGGCTGGTCCCATGCACAGAAGAACAGAAGGCAGATGGACCAATAAGTCTCTAGAGTGGATGCTGCGTTTAGGAAAAAGAAGTGTCGGTCCACCATTCACCAGGTGGAAAGACGATCTCCGTGCAATAGCCGGTCCGGGATGGATGCGAGTAGCCGGATATCGGTCGTCTTGGCGTCTATTGAAAGTGGCCTTTGTCCAGCAGTGGACCGATAAGGGCGGATATTGATTGAATGATTGAATGCACTTCTATAAAATATAATCTGCATCTGTGAGCGAGAAGTACCTTACCATTCCTGCCTTCCCAATTCGAGAGCAATGCAGCAAACGGCAATTTGTTCTGCTACCAGGAAGGTGACGCCCTATTCTAGGGTAGTGTTAGGTTTATTGTCCAGAAGCCGCTCGTCAATAACGTGGAAGACCCGGAAGTATGTTAACAATGATGACTTACATAATATTCAGAATTACCAAACGGTCTTTGTTGAAGGTTATACACGTCTGCTCACCAACGACGACAAGGACGCACACCAACGACGAGGTTCAGGTAATGTACTCAAAAACGCATTACACGGTGGCGATGGGCGACTGCAACGCAAAGCTGGGTAGGAAAGACAGCGTTGAGCTGACGATGGGTAAATTTGGCGTTGGCATGCGTAATTCTAGGGGCCAGCGATTAGCTGAATTTGTGGACAAGGAAGGACATGATGAAATATTTCTTCAAGAAGCCGTATCGCAAATGGACCTGGACAAGCTCAGATGGAATGGCGAGAGACGAGATAGACTTCATTTTGTCAACCAGGCACCACATCGCCGGATAGTAAGAGGAACATTAAATATCAATATAAGGCTTGAACGGTCACGCTTAATGAAGTCTACACTTCGTACAATTCCAGCCCAATGCCAAAACCCCGAAAACTTTAAGCTCAAATACCAAATCGCCTTGAATGTTTGGCTGAATGCGAATTAACGGACGATTTAAAAAATAGGTTTGTACACAATGTCCAAGCGGTCGGGTCCATGTTCTTTAAGTCAGCAAGAAAAAAAAATGGAAAATATCAGACCCTACTCTTGAACTCATAGGCGTACGAGATGAAATGCGATTGCAGTCTTTAGTGGACATGAAAAAGTACAGGGAGCTAAAGAGACACGTCACCAAAGGGTTGCGGACAGACCTTTAACTCCTCCCGTATAAAAGAAACAATAGACCAAAGTAAGTGTTACAAGGTGCTAGGCACCTGTCTATTGGCCAGACTCGTCTGATGAAACCGAGGACCGAAGATAACACCGTAACTTCATCCAAGCCTGAGATTTTTACAGAGGTGGAAAAGTTCTGTGGATAGCTGTACCATTCGACACGACCTGTTGTTTGTTTGGCTAAATATCCCAGAGCCAAACTCACCCGATATTAACCATCCGAAGAACACAGCCCCTTAAACAGAAGAACAATAAGGCACTACCATCAGAGCGTCTGCGAGCGTACTTAAAGTCCTCCAGAAGCTGTTTCATTCCGTCCTTCTTGAAGGCGCCGTTCCAGAAGCGTGGACCAGAAGTGTGGTGGTTCTGTTGTTCATAAAAGTAATAGAACCTTATTGAAGAACTTCACACATACTATATATTCACTATATCACTTCTGAGCCACTTTTACAAGTTGTTTTCAAGGATTAATCGTGCAGGTTTGACGTCTTCCAATCTCCCGAACAAACCGGTCTCCCTAAAGGCTTTAGTAGCGTAGACCACATCCACACTCTGCGCCGGATTATACCAAAAACGGAATAGTATAATCGTCCTTTATGTCTAGCGACATCGACTATCGATATATCAAAGTGTTGAAGTGTTTGTACAAGAAGGCCACAATATCGGTCCGATTACAGGATCAGAAACCGAAGACATGGACTGACGACTTGATTAAGGCGGAGGGGAGACGTGGGGGAGGCCTATGTCCAGCAGTGAACGTCGTCGAGCCGATGACGATGGTGATGATAAATATATTATTATGGGATGGATGGGGAATTCATAACAAAACACCTATTTCGTAAATTTCAAACTGCATTCCCGTAAGTTTCGAGTAAAGCTTCTATAACAAACGGACGAACAGAGCGACATGACGAAAATATAATGCGTAATGCGTTTTTTGGTCTGGATGGCTTTCGAGATATCCTCGTACGTTGCCTCTATCTCGTCGTCGGAGTGTGGTGAAGTTGGGGCGTAGATCTGTATAACCTTCAACAAAGACCGTTTGGTAATTCTGGGTATTATGTACGCCAACCTTGTTGACACACTTCCGATCGCTTCCACGTTATTATCGAGCGGCTTTTGGACGATAAACACAACACCACCCTGGGACAGGGCCTTCCCGGTAATAGAACATATTACCTGACTTAAGGATTACCGTCTTCGGACTTCAAACGATCCCATAACGTCCCTTCGCAAATTGTCCAAACATTCTTCCAACTCTAAGATCACTTCGTTGGACCGGAGAGTGCGACAGTTATGTGTTACCGTTTGGGTTGTCACTTCCCAATGCGAGATGTATAGTACACGATAATAATATAGTATAATAACATATTTTGTCTAAAACTTATAGCTGTGTGCTATTAGAGAGGTTTTTCTAAGTGGCACGGAAGTTTCTTAGAAAGTTTGTTGGTTATACCAATAATTTCTCTCCCCCTCTAACTTTTAAACTACTAATGAAGATAACACAATTGACATGGTAGTTTAAGAGATTCTTTAGGTCTGTGGCCACGTGACCCTACAGGCGAGTCCGACTCGCGCTTGGCTGGTTTATTTTCATTAAATCATGCATTTGTTAAGATCTCTACTCTATGTAGTGCCTACAGTATGAATGAAGCTATCTCCCGGAGCTTTACGGCTCCTTCATGTTCACCCTGATCAGTTTGTCTGAACAGTGAATCTACTCGATGTAGTAACAATCGAGCTTTCTACGATGATAGCTATTGTCATTGCAATTAGTTTGTTAAAAGAAAACATGTTTAATAGTATTTTTGTTGTATAGTTGTTAATTTTAATGTTACTTTTGCTTAACGGTATTACTATTCATGTATAATAAACCGTTTAAAATACCTTTTTAAAATGATGTTCCTGCATGTTAAGATCTCGTTTAGTTTTCACTTTCATAATTTTACGCAATAAAAACTCTTTCAACTCGTGTAGTTATGGTAATCGTAGGCCACAAAGTGCTGTAAAAGTATATTGACAAATGTATAGATAATCTCTACCAATTTCACTCGGTCAATGTTTGTGGTTTAATCGGTTGATTGCACCAACAGGACAAATCGACCTAGTGCCGCCTTCATTGCTCGTTGAACGTAATTATAGGCTACTCTATTTATTGGGTGGCCTCTAATATTCGGTTGAGGATGCTATAACTAAAGTTATTAAATCGAACGCCTAATTTCCTTATCATTTCATTTAATTACATTATTTTATTACGGGTTTGTTATTTTTTTTAGACACTGCGACCTTATGTGGGACCCCTTGTTATGTAACTAGTCCCCGCCGTAACAGTTGGAGTGGTCAAGTTCATAATACCTACCAGGTGGATTGAAAAGTAATCGGCCTAGTACAGATTCATTCAATTCTAAAAATCGAATCTACCCACATTATTTAGTTCTGTTCAGACTAGTTAATTGTGTTAAGTTCGAAACGTGTGCGATAATTAGTTGAGATTATATAATTTTTTTAACAAAGCAGTCGGACATAGTTTCTGCAAATGGAGCAAATCGAGCAGCGTGCCGTCATTTAGTACCTCCATAAGAAGGGGCTATCACCGAAGCCATCCATGATGATATGGTCAGTACTTTAGGAGATTCTGATCTGTCTTATTCATCCGTCAAAAAATGGATAGCAAAATTCAGACGTGGTAGAGAGCATGTGAAAGATGAACTCCACTCTGAAAGTCCTTCACGTCCACTACTGACGAAAATATTAAAAAAGTACTTGATTTAGTTACGGGAGATCGCAGAGTAAAAATTAGAGAGATAGCCGAGACTATAGACATCTCTTATGAAAGAACTCAAAACATCATAGTCAACGAATTGGGGTTCCACACGGTGTCTGGGAGGTAGATTCCGCGACTGCTTCCAGTTGATCAAAAAAAGACGATTGACTATTTCACGTGATTGTTTGGAGTTATTTGAAGCCGATGGAGATGGTTTTCTTTTATTTCTTCTCGTAAACGACGTAGTTAAGCCACAGTAGTAATTTCAAGATAATCACACCCTTCGAGACCCAGAATACTGTAGCTATTATTTGGGGACAAAATCGCCTTAGCCTTTTACGGTGTGATGAACCAGGTCTTGTCCACTTCGATCGTTATTTTGTTTCTAGCGTACAGTAATGACGTTTCGGCCATTGTAACATATAATGTGAAATAGTTAATCGCGTTCTTTTTTTTTGTTTGGAGGCGCCACTACATCGCTTACGAGCGAAAATAAAAGAAAAGCGTCCAGGGATTGTCAGAAGGAAAGTCCTGTTTCATCAAGATATCGCCTGCGTTCACACGTCTGTACAATCAATGGATGGAATCCAAAATTGTGGCTTTGAACTATTACCGCATCCGCCTTATTAACCTGATTGGGCACCGTCAGACTTCTTTCTGTTCCCTAACCTAAAAAAGTACTTGGGAGGTCAAATATTTTCGACAAACGATGAGGACAAACAGCAGCATATTTGACTCTAAGGATGAACAATTATTTTTCAACTGTCTTTTCAATGCTTTACATGGGAGAATGCAAAAGTACATCGAACTTGATAGTGATTATGTGGAAAAATATAAAATATAGCTGGATTAGTATGTGTTTATTTTCTTGGTTAAGCCAAATCATTTTCATTCCACCCTCGTATCTCTGAGCAGCGTACGCAGATCATCATGTACGGTAACTGTTAAGTGTTAAATATTTAACATTCATTCGATAGTTTTTGTGTACACAAAATAATACACAGACAGATAGACAGACTCTAGATTTACTCACATTTTCTTCTTTAGTAATATGTAACCAATATATAGTAAGAGATAGTGCAATGCTGCATTGCCACTGAATTGGGCCGACACGACTGGAGAGGTAGCTCCCGATCATTGGATAAGGTGCTGTAGCGTTTCGAGTTCAACACGTTGGGATAACAATTATACGAATGTCCATCGGCGTTGGTTGTCATAAAAAGACACCGGCTGGTCGTATGATGTTATACCATAAAATATCTAAGTCGCAATGATTACAGACATGGGCCATCGATCACTTGCAGTTTAATTACAGCTGTGTTGATAATATATGAGCAGTTTTTGTGGTCGGCTGAGGTATCCCAAGGTTGCGAGTTAAGCCTGTATTGTACATATAAGCTGTGGCTGGGTGTGATTTCACAACGATGTCATATTATTGCCGATGTCTGTTTGTTTTATAGGTTCCTTGTTCTAAAATATTCTAATGAACTTATTGTTTTTTTTTCTGCTTTCAGATTCACACAAAAATATAAAGTGTTATATATCATATAAGATACGCTATCATAGCTAGTAATCAGTACAAAGGCTGTAAAAGGTGTAGAGGTTTTCTGGTCATATATTTGATATAAATGTTGGAAGGCAGTCCTAATTGTTTTTTTAAATTACATTATTGTGTGATGAATGAAACTGCAATTGTAATTTTTCGTCTCGTGTCTTTTATTACGCATGTATAAAATTATATATTATGTACAAAATGTTCGTGTTTTACATAGGTAACAACAGGCCGTAGTAAGAGAGTAGGGCTGACGCACTAGCACTTAGAAAATATTCCTAAACGAAGAGGAGATCGAAGAAGAGAGAGAGAGGGCATCTCGACGTTACTCTAGAATGTCATCTTCTCGATCACCCGGCGCGTAGGTGACATGCTTGAGAAGTCCAGGGAACCCTTGGAAATGGAAAGAGAGGAAAGATCACGTTCACCAGCGTTGCTGATGATTGTGGGCAGGGGCGGCGTGGGCGATCTGTGAGTGGGCGGCCAAGTGGGCGGCGCGGGCGGCGGCTACCTCGGGGGTCTCCAGGATTCCTGCTCCGTTTTGAGCCAGTCTGATCTGAGCGGGAGCTCCTTGCCATGAGGGGGCACCGTTCCACTGTTGCGCGGGTGCGTTCCATGACTGCTGGTGAGCGGGAGCATTCCACTGTTGCTGTTGGGGCTGGGAGTTGGCAGCGGAGAGGGCAGCGAGGTGAGCGGCACGGGCCTGGGCTACCTCAGGAGTTTCAGCTACAGGGGCGGGAGCGGGACCGGCTGCGTTCCATGCGGGAGCTGGGGCAGAGTTCCAATGGTTGGCAGCGGGAGCGTTCCAGTTTTGGGCAGGTGCGTTCCAGTTTTGGGCAGGTGCGTTCCAGTTTTGGGCAGGTGCGTTCCATTTGTTCTGGTCAGCTTGTTGCCAGTACTCCTCATTGTCCCATCTGGGATCGTAGGATCCATCGTCTTGGGGATTAGGGTTGCTCTGGGAGGCCTGCTGGAGCGCTGCGATGTGGGCGGCTCTGGCTTGTGCTACTTCCGGTGTGTCGAGGATGTTGCGTCCATCTTGGGATAGAGCGATGTTGGCCGGGGGTCCCTGCCAGCCCTGCGAGGCGTGAGCTCCACAGGCCAAAGCCAAACAAGCGGTTACAATCTGTGAACAATAAAGACGTTGTTAATCAATATATATATAATAATAATACAATAAATAAATAATAATGTTAAATAATGTAATCTATTTAAATCCCGTAAATATTTACTTTATACATCTGTGTTTTCATTTAGTCCCTTTTTTAAGTTCTGTATTATATGCACCAAAGCACAATCGTGTGGAACAGGGAAATACATTACATATCTTTCAACAGTACATTATAGTAACGATTAAATGTCCTTAAGACCTTAGTGAAGCATATTTAGTGACTTAATTTCTTAAGTTTACGCAAATGTTACTTATGATATTGAAACTACTGTACCGAATTGTACTCATTAAAGTATGAACGAACCGAAACGGTACGTTTTTGTTACAATGAAGCAGTTATGTCATAAATGTGCTACGTTGCAAAGCACTGGAATGTGTGTTAACTTTCTTAATTGCTTAATTGTCATTCCAACAATTACCAATGTCATTCTCTACGCAACTACGGTTATTAAGTTATGCGATACAAATTGTTACAATTTAGGAAATCATTAATTCATCTTTTAATCACCCATTAAAATTTGAAAAGCATTGAAATTTAAAATATTGTAATTGTGGATGTTGTGTAATAAGAGCCAGCAACACTAAAAATTTAAACAAGAAATGTGTATACTTTAGGATAACGTAAAATTAATAGTTTTAACTACCGAGAGTAAGGCTTCCAATAATAAAAATTCAGAGCTATAATTTTTTTTATCCACTTATCAGTTCATGTTGGAACAGCCCACTGCAGTAGGACGACAGTAACCAAAGCGGCCTCTATTCAAGCTGCATGGAAAAGGGCTCATAGTGTATGACGTTTAAAAAAACAATTTATACCCGCGATCTAATCAACCATACACCTTGACAGCCATGTCAATCTTTATCGCCAGATAAAGATGTCATATCACGTCTGTGGTGTTCGGCTTATGAGAACACCTCAAGTGTAATGTAATTAATGTAAACCCAATTGAATGAGTACATTAGTGTGGAATTTGCGGCTAGCCTAAGTTCACAATCACGTAATGATGTCAGGGTTCGCGGGCTCACTTGACCGAGCTATATCGAATTACAAATTTAGTTATCAACCAGCCGCTTTACTAATTCTGTCAGGAACTGTTATGCGTTGATATAAATAATCGAGTTTAAAAATCGAATGCGACATCATTTTATGATGTTATTTAATGGCGTTGCCAATGTTTATCTGTTTTTATCTAATAACGTAGAGTAGTGGTTGTCAATTATCTTGTTACGAACCACTCCAATAACGACCTCTAGTTTGCAATACCCCTTATTACACGAGCAATAAAAATATATAATATCTATTTTATTTTACATTAATTATTCGAAAATAAATGCAAATACTATTACTATTGTAACGACGAACAACATTAGTTTAACGCGACAAATGTTCTGGTTTTCTCTGCAAAATGAAAAAATCGGATTATATTTACGATTTAGTATCAAGTTGTGTTGTGAGTTCTCTTGGGGGAACGGGCGCCATTAATGGGAAACACTGATCTTGAGTACATTTTTCTAACAATGTTACATGTGCTCATTCCTCATTTAAATTTTGTATTGTTTTTGTATAAACTGTTATATAGCCAATGTTGTATAGGTCACGCAATGCTTTGCTTGCAAATCTCTAGAATATACGGTTAATTGTGATTTCAAACAAAAAAAAAAAAAAAATGTTGTAGCAATGTTTCACAAAAACATTTGCACGTTACGTTGCAAAATGCACGATAAAATCTAATGCGCTTGGTAAAACAAATATGCCCTTGATTTCGTTCACGTCAAGTTGGGCAAAATGAATGGCCCTACATACCACAATATATATCGACATTCATTATAAAAAACCTTTGAAAGTGCTCAAAGTTTCGATCACTGAGTGTATTTTCTTGATTTAGATTCTTATTTTACAAAATCATTTCCTGGATATTGTAGATTACTATAAAATAAAAAAAAAAGTCAAATGATACAAAATAAAAAATTTTTTTTTTTGAATAATACTTAATTATATATTTTTCAATATGTAAATAAGCGGAGCATTTTAAATAACAGATTTTATATAATGAAAGTTTTGATTACATTAAGTAATTTGCTATGATTTAATTTGTGTGGTATGTAACAAAGAAGCATTGTCATGTTTTTATCATAAATGTATATCGGGTAAAAGTTGCCATTACTAAGTGAATGGCTGCAATGTTTGAAGGCCGCTCGAAGGTCACGGAGCAGGAAATAGCCTTCCGGACCTGTCACATTAACAAGTCTCATATTTTCAAGTGCTCTATATTATCTACATTACACACACTGATTGTTCTGTTGTTGTTTAAAAATGTAACTTCCGCATTAATTTGACCGCAAAAGCTAACGACCTATTGAAGTTTGACATAATGTGGCCTTCAACTATAAGTGTGTTCGTTGTTCATCCATAATTTTTATGATTCTTATCATAAAACAATTGCGTGTAATCGACATAGAAAAAGAGATTATGATATATCAGAGTCTTGCGATATAAGAAAAAATTAGGCTTTATTATTTGCTGAGGTAGTAAAAAATAACACTCATAAAATTTTTCGTAGGCAATCTAACTGTACACAAGGTTTTAGAAAATGGGAGAATTACATAACGTATAGCCACTTTTTTTACTGCAGGACTTTCGAGTATCAGACATACTCTCATCGGTAGATCCAGTCAAGGAACCACTTTGTTTAAAGCTTTTTGGGTAACATCTCATTCGATCTTCTAAGAAAATATAAACTTAAGAAAGAACAGGCAAGTTTCTTCGCAAAGCTTATCTGAAAGTGTCCCTTCAAACGGAGCAAACAATATTCTCAAAGTCAGAATGTATATGAGGGCTAAAAGAACGTCCCTACGCTCATCCGTTATCATAGCAGCTATGCGTAACCTGCAGCGTATCACCTTTAAATCTCTGATAATACAGGTTGTGAAGCGTTTAATACTAAGTTATAAAATTTATTGAGATAATGATTAAATTGCGCTCGTGGCGTGGGCTTGTCCTTCTAAAGCGTGGTTTGGAATGTGGACAAAAGGCGAGCGGCGAGGTAAGGCGAGTTCACGCCATCTAGTGGTCGAGAAGTGAAGTTGTTTAAGGGTGGTGAAACTAGTCTAACGATTCATAGTGTAATTTGCCTGAGGGTGGTGAAAATATTGTTTCACATATTATCATAAACGAATATCGATGTTTGTTTGTGATCTATTCGCTCCATAACCATGGATCTGCTTGTAATGAATTTTGATAAGTTCTTCTGAGGATACCCTAACGTTCCCAGCTCAAAATATTAATTTCATCATCATCATCAGCCGGACGACATCCACTGCTGGACACAGGCCTCCCCCACAGAGCACCATAAGTCGCGGTCACGAGCCACTTGCATCCAGCGCCTCCCCGCCACATGTTCCAAGTCGTCAGTCCATCGGGTAGGTGGTCATCCTACACTCCATCTTCCGGTGCGGGGCCGCCATTCGAGAACCTTTTTTCCCCAACGGCTAGCGGTTCTGCGAGCAATGTGGCCTGCCCATTGCCACTTTAGCTTGCTGATTCTCTGAGCCACGTCGGTTATCCTGCTTCTATTACGAATTTTCCAATTTCAGACCATAACTCGCAGAGCATAGCAAGGACAGCTCCTTCCATAGCCCTCTGAGTGACTGAGCAATATTAATTTAGTTAGTCTTTATTCTATTTTAAGATTGGAACGCATGCCAGGTGTCGACATTTACGAGCGATATTACGTAAAATGTTCAGGCTTATGTAGCTGACTGTCTAGTCCTGTTTACAGAGACCTAACGACTAGGTATGGAAAAGTTTGGCTAAGGTAACCATCTATATGGTACGAAAAAGAATTGTTTTTAATGTGAAATGAAGTTGCAATATTCATTGAAATGTTCAAGTGCATTGACAGTGACGAATGTACAGTCAGCATCAAAAAGAGTTCAACAGGCGTAGTCTTTAAAAACAGCCCGTACAACATAACAGGGACAATTCACCCAAGAACTTTACTCCTAATATTAAAAACGCTGTAAAGTTATGCGTTTGGATTGAGGTTTTAGGATTTTTCGATTAGCTTAGAGAATTTGCGTCCGTTAAATGACTTTTGTTGCTAGTAGTAGTCTGTACCTACTTGACTAACAACATTATAAATACGCACAGGTTTTAATCCACAATAGTCTTAGAAAATCCAAATGTATTTCTTAGTCTTAGCTCTAATTTAGTTGCAATACCTTGTTATTTCATCGTTGAAAACATTCGATTAAGAGTTGAGTTTTGCTTCAAATAACTGATAAAAAGTGGACAACACAGACAACTTACTAAGAAAGATGCGTGTACAATAGGAAATTACTATAGAGTAGGAAGGAATTACTTTAGAGTTCAAACACAATCTTCTCTGTATACTAGATGCAGAATAGTATTTGTACTCTACATTTATTTCAAGTTATAATAAGGCCTTCGGCGAGTGATACAAAATATATGGGATCACGGCTCCAGTTGACATTGTTGGTGTTAGTGCAGGTGACAGCTATCGGAGCCACGCCGCCATATACGGAGAGCGTAGGCGCTGCTCTGTACCATAAACTTTAACATTACACCTCCGGTTACCCTCGACACAATCTGGTCGACAAGACAATAAAAAACAGCTGTTCTTAATTATCTTGTACATTGTTTAATTAATCAGTGTCTTATATAATTCGGCCGTGGCATGGTATGAGAGCAAAGACTTTCTTACCTTTAAAGTCGCACTAAAATATCAACAAATAAACATTTTTATAGATAATGTCATTAATGTTAAAAAAACGGATAGTATTGATAGCGACATTCTATAAAACAATGAAGAATACTATCTGTCTATATTGAAGAGGTATAAATACTTAAATAAGCTATGATAACAATACTAGTTACGACGCTAGGTGTTCTAATTATGTACATGACAGTATGTAATTTATATAAAATTACATTTTTTATACCTACAAATTAAAAATTTATGGAAATATATTGGCTAATGGCAAAAAACTTACAATTGCAAGTTTAACTTACATTTAGTTTTACACATTTTAACACGTAACATCACTAAAGCAGTAAATAGTGAGGAAGTGTTAGTAGCTAAATGTTAAGCACAAGATACAAACAGACAGACAATTTGCCTGTACTAACACTGATAAAATTAACGATAACGTTCTAATGGAAGCATTCTAACAAGAAAACAAAATATCTTCATACTTCAGGATTATATAGCAGTATACACGTTTTTGATATTCATAGGAAACCTACTGTTATCTATGATGCAATTATAATAAAGTGTTGGCATAGGTAATGAACGTGGATACCAGAGGTCGCCCAGTGAGGCTAATTATGTATCGGATCATGTAAAACCTATACATTTTTTCTTTAAATTTACTTTTTTTTTAAATGGCGATTGTTAGACCAAGACTTTTAGTTTTATTTGTTCGATAAAGATATGAAACCATGAGCACAAAGATACTGTCGTTATCGTAAAAAATGTGACATTTTATCAATCGAATGGGCTTCGATTGAAAAAGTCTAATACTTTCAGTGTTACTGTAACACAATGAGCATCATTCAATTACAAATATTTATGTTTGCCCTGATTCACTTTCTGGTTGAAACCTTGTGCCATAAATAAGGTATTCACCGACTACTTTATTAATTTTTTTTTCGTTATGTTTAAGGTATTTTAAATTCATGCGTACTATCAAATTTTAGTTTTAAATTTTTCTTGTTCAAATTAAATTTATTTCAAGTTTTTGTTTGTCAATTATAAAATAAAAGTAGAAATTGTATTATTTTATGTTAATTTGCGTATATAACAAATATGTAAATAACTTAATTTGCACACTCATAACGTAGAAGAATCAGAGCTTGCGATGTTCTAATAAGAAATAGAAGTACAAAACGTCACATTGTACAGATAAAATGAAAAGAGGAAAGCCAAAATTCTTATAAGATTTGCTACGAAACATTTCCTATTCTTTACTTTTGTTGATAGATATGATATTTTTATGACATATCTAATAATTTTGTTACTTGTTGAAATATGTAAACACAATATAGTATGATTCTTTCCTTTTGCTATATTGAATGTTGTAACCGCTTCAATTATCTTTTGTTACCTAATTACCTTATACAAACATAATATAAATTATACAATTACTTTTTCCGTTAATACGCAGTTACGAAACTTCTTTAATATTTCAATTTCTAATGTAGTAATTAAATTCCAAAGATAGCTGAATTATGCATTGAACTTAGTTTAAAAAGGAGTATAAATTTTGTTTATTTTTTAACATAAAAATGTGGTACGACGATAAATATTCTATTAACTAGGCTAGGCTCGAGCGATGCAGTAAATTTTACATAAATCTTGTCTGTAAATTTGGTGTTGTGAAACAGCTTGTTTAGCAGTCAGTAAATCAGACAAAGTGTACACTATGCAGGCTCGCTGGAGGTCAAATGTCCCGCACTACAGACATCGGCCGACGAAAACGAAGTGTAACAGTTGACAATATCATTTGACAGTAATACATTAGGATATCAACCTGATTCTAGATCTATATCCTGTAAGAAATTTGTCATTTCAAAAGAAACAACGCCTGCCCATAATTTACGAAGATATGATGTACGGCACCCATGATTATATATATTTTACTTACAAAATATATAAGTCGAAGAGAACAAGAACAGGATAGAGTACTTACCATGAATTTCATTTTGAAGGAAAGAGAAGCACAGAAGTGAAAGTGAGAAAAAGAGTAGAATAAAGTTCTATTTTATTTATTTATAGCGCTGATGGAAGACAAGTGTCTTCCAGGAATCGCTATGTCGAAGTGCAACTTGCGTCTGTGCGAAATGAGGGCGGGAGCGCGTTTATATACGTCGACGCTTGCGCAGAGGGGGTGCGCACTGTGTAGTTTTCGCATGTGAAAGTATTGGGGCATGCCATTGATAATAGACGAATATCAGAGCAATATATTTCAATGGCATTTTTTTGGTACGTTTAATACGAGTGTTTTTAGTTTCAAGTGCTTCCTACGCAAGTGACGCGGTGTTTATAGCAAATTTGTGCCAATTAACAAAAAAGACACGGTTTGTCGTATAGACGGTTTGTAGTAGAGTACCTATATAAATTGAGTTTATTTTAGAACAAATAAGTTTAAAGTTTTACTAAGAGGTAGTGCCATGCTGCATTACAGCGGAATTGTGCCGGCACGACCGGCGAGGTACCTCTCGCTCACTTGATACCGCCGTAAAGTGTCATCTACGGTGTCGCGGTTCGTGTGTTTTCTGAGTAGACGGTGACCCATTGGAGGAAGGTGAAAAGGAGGGCAACGCATCGGCATAGTAGTTATGCTGATGTTCATGGACATCGGTAGTTGTAGAAAGGCTATGATAGCTCGTTTGCCCCTATACTATGAAAAAGTAAATATGTAGAGCAAAAATATTATTCAAAATTATTTTAGATATCCTCTTATTTGTCTGAATACTAGGAAGTGTGTCAATGTGAATTTAAGTTTTTCATTTTTATTGTATTTTGCAATGTATTTATTTTCTTGTTTCAGGACAGAAACAAGCATATCGTGTAGTGTGTGTGGTCCTACCACACGGTAGCGTCGTCATAGACACTTCCTTCTGGTCTAACAGGCGGTGCAGGATATTGAATTCCACGGTAAAAGCAGTGTCTAGTTCTTAGGAGACACATTGGGTACTTCTATCATAATCAGCCGCCCATACGAGTCGTATGATTCATAGCTCTTTAAAAATGAACAATTTTATATTTGACATTGTGTTGCAGGCAAGCAAGAGGACTCTGAAAGTATCACAAGTTTACGTCTAATAAATAACATCTCCTGGCTGGGAGTGAGAATTATCCGGAGTGTAAGTTCTTTCTGCTCAATATTGATTACTCTTCGAGTATTCAAGTTGGTAAATTGGCACACATTTGAAAGAGGTAGAAAGGCTGTTCTGAGTCAAGGATCCACTTCTATAGGTTGTATCAGGACTGATGACTTAGATTAAGAGGAGCCGCTGGGTGCAGTGACTCGAGACCGTCACCAATGCCACTATTTGGATGAGGCCTGTCGAGCGGTGGACATTATTCTAGCGATGATGATGATGAGTTGTATCATTGGTGTATTTGCAGTGAAACTATGACTGGAATGGACTACACATCCGGTGAGAAGAGAGTTCCCAGGTAGCTCGTGTATTCACGCTTTAAGGCCTCTATCGAAGTGTCCAAGAATATGTATTTGGACGCGTCGTCTTAAACGTCGACTGTGTAATTTGAGTTTACTTCTTTAGGAGCGATATTAAACGCCAAGCGCATGTAAAATAATGAGTGGTGTGAAACGTTAATGCTCAGCGGAACGCTTTACGCTTGCTCGCGTTTACGTCTCGTGCACTTTTCACTTCGGAATCATGTTCGTTCTTAAGGCAACTCCAGTCGCGTTTCGAAGCTGATCTGCTCGGAGGATAACAGGGTTTCTTTATTGTGTCTTTGTTTTCCGACTTGAACTCATGCTGTGGAAGCGAAGAGAAGCTTCATGGGATTGCTATGAGTGCTCGTCTGGCCACAGGGGGACAGGGGACTGATGTAGGCGTGGTAGACCTTGTGGGTCCAAATGTGATGGACGGGAGAGCAACGGTAGTATTGTTTTTCTGACTGCTCTATCGGAAGTATCTAGTGCATTTTCATCGGCGCTACCAATCAGGTAGCGCTATAAACTGTGTCAGAATTCAGGAAAGGAACTCAGGTTACTTACTGGTGAGGTTAAATCGGTGAATGGGTGACTTGGGTTAGTTGGTAAATCATTATTATAGTCTATATGGTTTTTTAATATAGGTTGGCAAATGAGCAAACTGAGCCTTATGGCGACTACCGACGCCCATGGACATTGTTGTTATGCATTGCCTTCCTTTCCTCCTCCCACAGGCTACATACAAACCTCAGCATGTTACTTTACAGTGGTGTCATGTGAGCGAGACGTACCAGCCCGGCCGTCGCCTCTGAGTTACCCCTCACTAAACTGGTGAAGAAGAAAACTGGTGTAGTACAACACTTAGACGTTAACTGTTAGAACCTGCATGTGGTTTCAACTATAACTCAAACAAGGGTTGTCACTCAGTGAGTACTTTTCTCGGAATTGAAAAATTTGAGAAATCTCATACTCCCACGAACACCAAGGTGGTCTTTGGTTATTACACTTTACAGGCTTTTATTTAACTTGGAATGTTTTATTATAGCCATGTTCTTGCCTGCTTGGCCTACTTTCCAGTATCTGATTGAGTTAAATTCGCTGCACCGTACATATATGAATATACAAGTTGGACGACAACGCACATGGGACCATATATTCAGCTTATCTGATGTCGGAGACAGCAGCTGACCATGAGAACTCTACAATAAAATATCGTAACCTTCGTAACCTTTAACAATAATTTGTCTTGACAAGCACTTTGGGTCACAGTGTGTGAAGGTGGTCACAATATCTCTGCAATATGATATCGCGACCCCATCATGCTTGAGGCTTGTGGCATTTGCCTTGACAATGATAATGACGTCGCGAGAGCTAGTGCCATGCTGCCCTCCTCAGTTAGCCCAACAATCAGCTTCAACATTGGCCAATTGCGGGGGGGACGGAGTTTATAGGAGGGCGACACATTCATGCGAATGTCCATAGGCGTCGGTAGTTATCAAAAGGCTGCGATTGCTCGTTTGCGCCCTTTTGCAATAAAAAAATACTAAAACCTATGCTATAAAAAATCACATTTTATCAAGATGCTAGTCATTGCGATATTTGTAGCCGATACCTGTCGCTGGCACTGTACCGCCGCAAAGAGACAGCCATCCACTACTGAGTGCTTATTACGGTGGTCAATTGAGTGGAAAGGCGGGAAGGGAACACGTAAAGTGACAGCTGGGCCGACGCGTTTCGTATTGTTTGTGAGTAGCTAGTGGCCCATTAGGTGGATGGAGCGAGGAAGGGCATATCTACATATGCGGATGATTCATGATCGTCGGTAGTCATGAAATGTCTCCGGCTGCTCGTTTTTCCTCCTTTGATGAAAAGCAATTGCAGGTTGGGAAAACGTCCGTAGTCAGAAACAATATTCGTCCCTACGTCGACGCGCCGGGCCCCTTAAACCTATTCACGTGACAACAAATAAGCGGCGGTCGGTCGGCGGTTTTTTCATAGTATAGGGGGACAAACCAGCAATCGGGGCCTTTCAACGACTACCGACGCCCATGAACATCAGCATAATTATGCCGATGCGTTGCCCTCTTTTTCATCTCCCCCCCACCAATGGGCCACCGGCTACTCACAAACGGCACGGAACGTGACACCGTTGGTATCACTTTACGCCGGTATAAATTGAGCGAGAGGTACTCCCCCGGTCGTGCCGGCCCAACTCCGTTGCATAGGAGGATGTAGTGTCATGCACCATGCATGTCACTACCTCTTACAAACAAGTTTGTGAATACGGATGTAAGAGTATTGAACCAGCACTCATTTCGCCATTTTCATCGTTCCATACGCCAAGAGGTGGGCCTCCCTCAGAATCATGACAGCAAAATCGTTGTACAATAATGTTTATTAGTCTCGACACACAATCATCTAAACTACACCAATAAGAGAATTATTTGATTCAGGGCATTAATAACTTGCCGCGAGTTCACTAAATTACACTACAAAGCAGGATTAAGTCGAAATCGGTGTTGCTTATGATTTTAATTTACGACTGGCATTAATCATAGCTGTAACAGTTATGTACAGTGTCAAGTTATATTTCTACAGCTGCGACAAAGTCTCGCAGTCGTTATGTATTTTTACAATCTATTCCATTTATACAAATAAAAGGAGTCTTAGCTGGACTCCAAATGTCTGGAGCCATGTTCGGTTAAACTTTTGTTCAAAGTTGGTTTCAAATGTTAGGTTATTTGAAACCAATATACAATCGGAGGTTATACGTTACATTGGGGGGGGGGGAAGGGGGGGGGCCCAACAATGTTATTCAATGAACCCACTGTCACTCGCGTTATCAAGACGGCTCTAAGCGGATCTAACAACACTTCACACACTCAGACACACGTTAGAATCCGTCGAGCTGTTCAGACAAGAAATATACATACACACACACACACACACACACACACATATATATATATATATATATATATATATATATATATATGTATATGTGTGAGATGCATATAAAACTGTGTTCTGTGTAACAACAATGTTTGATCAATTGTATTACCTAGAGTCATTTATACATGCATATTATAAAACAAAGTTCTCAAAAGCTGTGATCCATTTCCTTAAAATATACTGAACGGATTTTTCATGTGAATTTCACCCACGGATAGAGCTGTTTTCACGGACAAAGCCGGGACGGATTGCTAATATTAAGTCCTATAAGTGGGAACATTTGTATGTGTTTGGTAATATTTCTAGAGAAAACTGTTTAACGGAAGATTTCAATCTGAAATATTTAAACCACGAAAAAGTGAATGATCCGCGGTCGTTAGATAGAATTCACAAGGATAAAAGCGCGGGTCACAGCTTATAATACACAAAGAACCAGTAATTACATCTATAGTAATAATATAAAGCTGTAGAGTTTGTTTGTTTGTTTGAACGCTCCAATCTCAGGAACTGGTGGCCCGATTTAAAAAATTATGTTTGTGTTGAATAGTCTATCTATTGAGGAATGCTATAGGCTATAAACCACGACGCTTAGACTAATGGGACGTTCACCGTCTTAACCGTGGGATGAACTTCTGAATTTAAAGACGAAACTTAAGCCTTAATGGTTGAAGAGGTATTTAATCGTTGACAGCATAATTTTATCTCCTGGGGACGGCCGTATAAAGGCACACCTGTAAATTAAATTAATTTATCCGTTTACTCGCATAAATATTAATGCCGTGTTCTTCATATGACGTCTATATATTACCATTTTTATTGTCGGTAAGTAATAATAATACGATCCTGGAAAAGGACAGCGCAGCGAGAGGCCCTTACGAGGCTGGTACAGACATGATAACTTAATTCTTAAATAAGTTAACAAGTTCGAGCCTTGTCGTGGCGGTGGGACTCAGTAACCTGCGGAGAATCGAGACACCTTGAGAAAAGCCAATTGAACCGACTCGGATGTCCTTTACACCCCTTTTATAAGAAGAGGGGCTAAAGAGCGGGTGGAGGACGCGCTCTGTACCCCCCTTATAAGAAGAGGGGACAAAAGAGTCCCAAAGTTCGTGGGGATGTCCTGTGGTGCGGTACAACCCCATTTATGGAGGTGGCGTTGTTCCCTTAGGGGGCTGACTAAACATTGTGGAGCCTAAATTTTTTCTCCAATGTTACAATAATCGTACTCATAACTCGAATTCTGAATATTAATTTACATTTAGTTAATTTGTAACGTTGACCATACGATGTCTTTATGGGACACTTTCATTCACCCAATTTACACTTTAATGCGTTGGTACTACGGATATTGGGAGTGAGAAAACAAAATGTCGGCGCTTTATTTATATATGCGATATATATGTACATAATATGTACCATTGTTATACCATGGCTCACAGGTCTTAATAAATTTCGTGATTTTGTTTTCAACTTGGAATGGGGTCGCAGACCCCATTCCAAGTTGTCATGTCAGTACTTGTCATGTCGGAAGTCGTAACATTTCGATTTCCTGATCAGTAAATCCATTTCAGCAATTTAGCAATTGTCTTTTTCTTTTTTCGTTTAATTGAATCGTCCGTCTTGGCATATATTGATAGAGAGATATGTCTAACTGTGGACAGAAGACCTTCGAACGACGTGTTCTTACCCTGGAATCCAAAAGATAATTTGAACGACATTAGTAATTTAAATGTAATACTTAATTTTACGAGACTCCGTGAATTTTGGATTAAGCAATTGTTGGATTTTTTTAAAGTATGAGTGTGGATCGAGTGAAACCATCCATGGGTATCACTTAATTGTTGACCTCTGGCTTTTTTTCTTTTGTTCGGATAGGTTGGATGGTGATCATTGTGTCTCAACTACACCACGTACTAACATTAAATCGCATCCCACGCTAATCACACTGGATGCGGTTAGCAAGGGAGGGAAATTATGATAGCGATAATAATATTATTATTCGAGATATTATTATTATGAGTTCGAGAAACTGCATGTAGGTTGAGAATGAGAAGTAGATTTGATATTTTTGTCAGTCTTTTAGATTTATTTTCAAATCGTCGCCCTGAATCTGGCGGAAATCGCTGGGAACAAATTGCACAAGATCGTTTTTTTTTTCAGGAAATGATTTTCTTTATTTAAGTATCACGTAAACTGTAAGTATGTATTTATTGCTTAAACTAAGTGATATCCTGTTGCTGACACATTCAGGGCTTTTTGGTATTTAGCCCCAAGTGCGGGTGCAAACCCGCAGGTTCAAGTGAATATTGCCGCGGTGTGCCTCCACACCTATCGGATTTGCCCCATAACCTGCCACAAGGGCAGTGTATAAATGTATTTCAGGATGAAATAAAAAAAAACAGACGATTGCATATTTCGTAAAAATTAACTCCTATTCTATTTATTCCATTGCATTCTATTCCATTCCTATACTTAGGACGTAAAGTAAACGCTACGCTGTTCTCAGGCTTAAACTACTTTTTGGAAAATAAAAACAAAAAAGGATAATAACGTGTATCTATATTAATATATACATTTTGTGTTTATAAATGTTTTACCCCACGGTTTGACCCACGTAACTCCAGTCCTATAAGTCGTAGTGTCATGGTATACTTAGTCTGGACACAAATACTGTTACAACTAAATAAAAAAAAATATAACATTTTTGGAATCTATTTTATTATACTATTTTTTATTGTGTTTTTTCATTTTGGCGCCAATACATTGTGCAATATTTGGCGATATTAAAATGGAGGGGGATGATAAGTCAACAGAATCGCTATGAATGCATTAGAGAAAGTAGGCATGAAGCCTAATGCAATTTTTGAAACTCTCCATACACTAATGGTATTAGTCAAATATTTGTGTACCGGGCTACTAATAGGCACAATGAGACTTCATCTGTTTTTAACAGAGATTGATCTGGCCGTCCACGTAGTGTTCGTGCGAAAAAGGTGGTCAAAGCAGTAAGGGAAAGAATTCGAAGAAATTTAGTCGTAAAGCAAAAGATTTTATCTCGGGAAATTAAGATAGCACCTAGAATCATGTCGCGTATTTTAAGAGATGACTTAGGACATGCCACCTACATGAGCGTGTCTTGGTTATTTCTTAAATTATAAATTAGAGATGAACAGGGAGGTAAAATCGAACCAACTGCTGAAGCGGTACGCAAACGAAGGTCACAGAAAACTTATTACAAATGAAATGACCGCATTACTGCTCAAAGCTCTAAGGAAGCTTGCCAATTAATTAGATAGGGTACAACGTGGGCGTTATCCGACTTCGGTGATGGTTTGGTCAGGTGTTAGCTATAAATGAGTGACTGCGCAATATTTTTGTTAAAAAGGTATCAAAACATCGGCGCAAGTATATCAAGGTATCATTCTTGAGAAGGTAGTTAGGCCCCTTAATAACACCTTGCTCAATAACCAAGTAAAGTCCTTCCAGCAAGACTGATTCGGTCCCGGGTCATTAAGCTCTCGTCGAACGAACGAACGAAGCGAACGTCTCGTGGATCGAACATGGATTATGATTTATGGTCAGCCTTAGGGAGTACAGCTTGCTCTAAGCGTCAGGAAAATTTGTTTCCCCATGGAAAAAGTGCGTGCTTCTATTAGCCTCAACGTTTAAAGGACTATATTGCAGCCAATAGTGACCTTCGAATAAGCTTTTTATATTTTTGATTGTTTTATATTTGTGTATTAACTAAACTAACACCCAGTTAAAGTAATAAATAATATTTGCAATAATATTTATTTTTTCTTTGTGACAATATCTGTGGAAAGACTAGGTATAGCCTATTTCTATCCTCGGTAAATGGACTATTCAAAATAATTTTTCAATTTGGACATGTAGTTCCTGAAATTAGCGTGTTCACGAAACGAACAAAGTTTTCAGCGTTGTATTATTACTATAGATGTCACCTTAATAATAGTTCAAAGAATTCGCCCGCGTACAAAAGGTCTACTCAATATTAACAATAACGACAAATATCACGTCGAATAAATCACTTGAGTCAACTCTGACTGTGATTTCATCAGAGTGGATTTAAATGTCGAATGTCCACGTTGTATTTTTAAACCTGCGAATACCTTTACCCCACCCTTTGGTTCGATTTACATGTTGTATCGATTTTAATGACACATATTATTTTGCTGTTGCTTGCCTTGTGACAGGCACTTTGTAGTTGTACCCAGTAGCGTAGAAAAAACTGTGTGTGTTAAAAAGCAGAAACCTACTAGGGAAAGAAGTATACTCTTTGACTACAAAACATAATTCTGAAGTGAACTAGAACTTCAGCTACGGAGCGTTACTACTTGAATAGTTCCTTAAGGAGGCAACTCCACTGGAGTTTACTCCTTAAGAATCTAGACCTGGATTTTGTGGCATTAGTGAGACCCATTCTTTCACCAATCTTGAGTAAGGTACGCTATACCCACTGTTCTGTACAGCGCCATTCGATACATGTTTGCGTTCTTTTTATTGAGTATACGGAAGCGTTGGATGCCAATTAACAATTGCAAGGATGATATTTTGTTTTTTCCGATCCTTCATCCTATCCTACGCAAAGGGCCACCGACCAAACACAAATAGTACGAAACCCAATCACTTTTAAGACAGTGTCAAGTGAATGAGAGGTACCTCATCGGTAGTGTCGGTTTGATTCGGCAGCAATGACACTACCTCATGTTATGGCATGTGGCACAAAATTAAAAAAAGAAAAAAGAAATTCACATAGTTATCTTTCACGAGCGGAAAGGAGGTGGTTAATATCCCTGCGGTAAGCTGGAGCGGCACAGTTGGTGCTGGTATATGGGGATCAGCCGCTTTGGTTTTCATCACACCACATCACTGACTGGTCCAGTGCCTTGAGCTAGCGGGTGTAATGTTACACCAGTGACCAGCCCCCTAATTCGTATGAACATGAGTATAGAACCAGTATTAGAAATTGATTTATCTATTGCACACTTGATTTCAGCAGCACGACTCACAACATCTGAGCACCTCACAGCACTCCGCGTCCCTTCCCCTTCCTTTTGCACTCGCCTGGACGTCCCTTTGGGACATTGTACCAGAGCGCCGATGTGAGGGTACGTGTGGTCTTTTGGTGATTACGTACATTAAAGGAAGATATGTAGCCGCGTCTTCATAGGCGAAGGCGACGGAGGGCGACGCGGAACATTGCATGAGACGCAACAGTGAGGTGCCTTCCAGATTCGGCTGCAATGCAGTATGCCATAACTTCTTATTAAATATAGTCTGGCTGGGTTACTATCATGTCCCAAATAATAAACAACTATGCTTGATCAATATAATTATTATGATGGAATTCTAAGCGGAGGAAATATATTTGTCGTTATGTTTACTTTGGTCGTGAAGGTGGCCCTTGTGTCGTAAATTCTATCATAATCTTTGCCAACGCACTAGAATTCTGTTGCTTGGCGGGTACGTCTGGGGGGGGGG
>JAFELO010000538.1:593930-611631 GCA_017140195.1 Eumaeus atala | reverse complement strand
GGGGTCCCTCGCTCCCATGAGACCGCCGTACAGGGACACCTAGGCTGGCGTGCTTCAAGCGCTTTGTGAGTAGCCGGTAGACCATTGACAGGAGGGGGTAAAGGAGGACCCCCGCATCTGCATGTTAACCGGATGTTAGTGTTCGTGGGTGTTCCGGAGGTTAGTGTTTGGGGGTCACTAAATGACTCCCAACTACTCGAATATCCTCCGATCCTATAAAAAATAAAGTTATTGTAGTACAGTGAAGTTGGCGAGGGCATATATACTATAAACATTTGTTTTTCGGACTAGAATTTATAGTGTGGATGTGAATATAGATTCATCGGATTGGTGTGAATATGTGGTGACGAGACTAGGTTTGGGATGAAAAGTGATACCCCCCCCCCCGCTGATGGCAGGGATGCATCCCGGCATGAGAGTGTTTGTAACAGCTAATTTAACTATTGTTGTTATGGCCGGAGGGAATGGCACCTGTAGAAGTCAAGACAGGCCAGATTGCAATGCCAATGTCAGTGAGAAACGGAAGAGACGAGATCGCGTGAAATGTGCACGTCGACCTTGAGCGAGTTTGATTCCGTTTAGATAGCGTTCGTTAAGTACACTCGATTATATTAATTACTAGCAAATTATATATTAAAACCTTCCTCGGTAATTGCAATGTTCAAGAGTGAAACCCGCAAGGAAATCAGTTAGTAGATTTTGAGAAAGTGATCATATACAGACAGACAACTTTTGGGGACTTTGCATTATAATAATAACAATATACAAAACTGCGGACCTAAAATCCAGGTTTAGTCAAAGGATCCGATACGATCACAAAAGGAAAAAAGAAGACCCATATTTGACCCTTATTGGAAAAAGCCTAGGCAAGCCTCGATTTGTAAAACTCAGTACCAAACCATCGAAAGTGTTTGACCAAATGTTGTCGCGATACCAAAAAAAAAAAAAAAAACGGTAAGTCGAGTTCAGTCATTTACACATTAAGGTCTGTATTCCCTTATCAGACACTATTAGTCCTTTAAAGGAGTTATAGTTTTCAATATGTAAAGTTTAACGTAATGAAGTCGTATAAGAAAGACAGGAAGTAGTAAGGAAATCTAGTTTTTATCGCTTTAGAGAATATATTATGGTAAAAGTATCGCAATAAATGTCATGGGCGTATGATACAAGTGTGTGCTCGTCGAGCGCTACACAACACGCCAGCATCTTCTCAATATATTAGTACTATGATAATCATCACTTACCAGTGATCGGCTACTCTCAAACTTAGATTCTTGAAAAGGAATAGAACAGGATAGAACAAAATAAACTCTTACTTTAGTTAGTACATACACGGTTACACATTTGTACATATAGGTACGAGGGTGGATCTAAAAGTTCTAAGCCCGACCAAGAAAATTAAAGAAAAGTGGATCTATATTTATTTTTATTTTTCGACATAGTCTCCATCTAGTTCAACACACTTCTTCCACCTGACCTGCAACTTATTTATCCCCTCGAAAAAAAAAGATACCGGTCGGCGAAATAATCGTAAAATTTCGAGCCACCCAAATGTTTTTTTATATTTGGAAATAAATGATAATCCGAGGGGGCTAAATCAGGCGAATAGGGTGGGTGGGGCAGCAATTCGTAGTCACAATCATGGATTACAGACATTGTTTCAACCGTAGTGTGAACACGTGCATTGTCTTGATGAAACAAAACTTTCTTACGCAACATTCCCGGCCTTTTTTCTTTTATTTCTTCCCGGAGTCATCGCAAAATGTTACAATAATAACTGGAATTCATAGTTTGACCTTTCTGTAAATAATCTACAAAAATAGTGCCCTTCGCATCCCATAAAACAGAAGCCATGATTTTGTTAGTCGACAAAACGACCTTAACCTTTTCGTTGTAGGAGAGTCTGATCTTTTCTACTGTTTGGATTGTTGCTTTGATTCAGGAGTATGGTGGTTAACCCAGCTTTCATCCATGGTAACAAATCTAGACAAAAAGTTCTCGGGATCAGTCTCAAAAAGTTCCAAACAGTCTCGCGAAATTTTATATAGAACTCGTTTTTGTTCAGCTGAAAATAACCTATGACCCAGCGAGCAAAAACCTTATGGAACCCCAACTCTTCCGTTATTATGTGTTGCACCCGGCCATAACTGTTTGTTATCTCAGCTATCTTACCAATGGTCAAACGTCGGTCACCCAGTACGAGATCACAAATTTTATCGATGTTTTCTTTCGTGGTAGAGGATGTAGGCCTTCCACTCCTAGGATCATCTTTAATGCTCTCACGACCGCGCTTAAACTCAGCTACCCACTTCTTGACATTGGAATACGATGGAGCAGACTCCCCCAAAGTGCTCACCATATCTTGATGGATGTCTTTTGGTGATAGGCCTTTTTTATTGAGTTACTTAATAACTGCACGGTGTTCAATTTTCTCCATTATTGAAAATCGCGTCAGATTGCTTCAAACAAATAATTACAGAAAATTTATATTGTGCAGTATCGGAATGAAACTGCGCACAATAAATCAATGTAACACATACTAACTAATGACGGTAGATTTAAAAGATGTCATAGCTCCATGTAGGTTAGGCCACGAAATTTAGTACAACTAGAACGTTAAGGAAATTACAATAAAAATAACACCATACATAAAAATACGATTCTTATACAAAACAAAAAGTAAAAGTATACAGCAAAATAAACAGAGAAATAATAACAAATACAGTTAACTTTAAATATTAATAACTACAGTCTAAATTTGACTTATTTATTTCACAACTTATAAAAAATTACTTGGTGCCTAATGATCGCATTATACTAGCAATAGCTAGAGCTCTATAGAGCTAGGTGCAAATTCAGAACTTTACTGAAAATTTGTGATAATAATAATTAATCAATTTTTCAATAAGTAAATGAAACAAAATATATAAGGCATCTCGGATTGATGGAATCCATGTAGTCATCTCAATTTCTGTGATGAATCATGAACACATTAAACTTGATATAAAACATATAAATGATTCTCAAAGGCACTTCTTTGTAACCAGGAACCAAGTCACCGCGTAAAACTGTAACTTAAGATTTAGTAACAGTTATATACTTATTGAGTAGGTAATAGGTGGGACCCGCGAAGCATCGATGGCGGGACCATTAAATATAAATGTTTATTCATTTCCTTACAACTCAGTTATATAGTTTACATTTCTTAAATAAACATTTAAGGAATGTATCTTATACTCTTTTTTTCGATTTGAAAAGTCAAAGAGAGCGCGGCGATATTGCGATATAGAATAAATTAAATAGCAATCCTTGATGCGGTTCACATCCATGGATGCTGATGCGGATATATTAAGAGCATATATATAAAGGTAATCTAATTTAATTCGTAATTATTATTCCTGAATTTATTAATTAAATCTTGAACTTAGATATAACAAAACCCGATCTGTTGAATACAATGATTTATAGATAATTACTGAGATTGACCATTTTATAAAAATGTAAAAATCTCTTTAGACGATTTTTATCTTTTCAATACAAATATTCGGAGCTAAAATTACGTGTCACCCTCAGAGTAACACTCATAGAAACGATGCTCTCTCAAGTCTCAACACGACTTATACCGAACGCACAAGGAAAGGAGAACAGACATGTTAACATATATAACATACATAATTAAGTTACTTATAGCTTATATTTAACTTGTGGTCATGGTAAAAGATCCCAAATAACAAACTCTAGTTTCGTATCTGGGATGGCATACAAAATTTCAATATTTATGTAAGTACTACTTCTATCGTGTGTAGTGCTTGCCATACAGTACAGTTTCAAGAGTAAATAATCATTAATTAATCCTTTAAAGTAGAACAGCGGGAGTTTATTTAGCCCTGAGATAGTATGAAATGACATTATGTTGTAGATAACATCGTAATGTGAATTATCAGCCGAATTAGGTAGAGTATGTTCCACTTGGCACCTAATCACCTGCCTGTGGCGCGTGTCATGGCATTTTTATGACATCTTATACGGTGTATATGATCACAATCGTAAATATTAGCAGTAAACAGTTCGCGGAATGTCCTGCGGTGTGATTTATGTGAGACCGCTGAAGACTCAGGGTTCTTTGAACTGTACGATTGTGGAAAATAGTGTGAAAAAATTGACACACATTATATACGGAAAGTTCAATACGTATACGTTATATAGTTGCATACTTAAATATATTTCGGGCAACTTTTTATGTAACTTACACATATGTATGAGGCATGACAGATGAGCCAATTACCTCAAAAATAATATTCACATGGCTGGTAGACGATCTTCCTACTTATAGTAGCTGGCCCGGAATGTATGCGAGTAGCAGAAGGTCGATCGCGATAACGTGACTTCCAAAGAGGGTTCAGTCTAGTGTTGAGTTAACGAAGGCTGTGAGGCGATCAGGTCAACCTTAAAACTTTAGGCATCGCAAAATGGATTCAATTTAATAAACAAAGTTTGAAAATTGCTAACAACGTTTTTCCGTGCTTCTAATCTGACATCAGGAAAGCGAAGCATCAAAGAAGACGGAATTTATTTGACATCAGGATCTGTAGATATTAGCAGATACAGGGTTTTTATACTGTATGTTTTTATATTTAACAATACAGTTGTTGAAATGTATTGGATGTTTATAAAAGGTTTTTTACGGAGACAAGCAAGTAATCGAGCCCAGTGTGAAATAAATTTCGTTTTGGTAGAAGTTTGGTTTGGTAGTAGATAAACTCAGAGTGCTGGATGATTTTTATTTGACGATCGAATGGTGCAGTTGGTAACACACTTAAAGGGTATGACGTCCACTGTGCATCAGTCCCCAACGGAATATTCATTTCCTATCCAGGTCATAGTCTAATATTTGTTATAACGTTAACACCTATCCATATCATAGGTGTTTACGTTAGAGTAAGCATTAATCTACACATAATGTAATTAAAGCTGAGGAGTTCTTGTCTGCTTGAACGGGCTAACCCTTGGCACTACAGGTCGGTCGAATTTAAAAAAATAATTATTTTGTGTATATGTTACAATACATTCACGAGGAAGCGTATAAGCTTTATACCATGACTAATAAGACGTGAAATATCTTGTACCTGTACTGTAGAATAAACAAAATAAATGTCATTTTTATTATACTTACACAACAAACATTTATTTATTGAATTTATGAATGTTCCTTTACAATTATTAATTAACAAGTCATACTTGCTATTTGAATGTGCATCAAGGAAAAAATGGTTATACTCCTTCACATTTTATATTAACCGCTTTTTTGTTTTTAAACAACATTATATTCATTCTAATTAATACTTAAAGGATATGGATCGAATTAACGATCAATTAATTTGTAACAGTTGCATATTATACGAGCTGTAAATGCGCTAAGAATGTAATGATTAGTTTTAATTAGCTGAGAATATACACGTTAATATTTCGCAAAGCAATGTTAAAACAACAGTTGCAAATACTTTAATATATGATAGAATTTCGGCACCGACCATTAACTAATTTTAATAATGCATAAGTTTACGGTCCCAGCTATGATCAGCTTTGATTTATTACTTTGTTAAAGCGAATATTATTGTAAAATTGCAGTCTTCTTTGACCATGACTGCAAAGCGCAGATTCAACCCTTAGGAAAGGTTATGGCCAGGGCAACCCAAAAATGCGTGTCAAAGGCATTCGACCACGACCGAATGTCTGCGAATAATTAAAAGACTCTTAATCTTTCCTGATTCCTCATTTTTATTTATCTTTCCTGATTAGAAACGTGATTTATTATTTTAAATTTGGCTATTTGATTTTATGTACTTAGCGCAGTTTTTCTCATATTTGTTTTTCCATTGGATATTCGAGATGATTCTAATTAAGTTTGGTTGCAGATTAGAGTGGACAGAATCAGTTTTCCAATAACATCGAATTTTAAAAGATATTTTTCATTAAGTTGAACCACATAGTTATGAAATAAATCCATTTCATACATTTTAGTTTTTCATATTGATTTTGGCACATCACTGCTTCAACAACTTTTAGAATAATAATTATTTAAAAGTAAAATAATAATAATTATAAACTTTATCGCAACATTTATCGCCACGTCGACTAGGGGAGCATGACGAAATAAGTGGTAGCGCAGAAAAAGTTGCCACAACTGTACCGTCGACGCAGCCCGCTGCCCAAGGCTGGCGGGTTGACCGTCACCGTAGGGAAGCCGGTTATTTTGTGTATCGCCTATTGCCACAAAAACTGTTCCAACCAACTTTGAATATATACGCCAGGTAGGTATTAATGCCATATATTTTATAAATTATACCCCGACTAATGAAATAAAAAAATACCTCTCCATTTTGCATAAACTATTTGAATTAATTTCTTCAAATGACCGCCTCTGGCTTTTTTGACTGTTAATTGATTTAATTGGTTCTTGTGTGTATATTTCAGATGTGTGTCAGGCAAGTATATCTTGTGATATTATAGTACTACAGATAATGTTATATAATAAACTTATATATTATGTATGTAACATAGATATATAAGGTTATTATAATATGATTTGTATGTAGTACACAATAACATAGGAAAAACTCTGATTATTTAAAACACTAGTCAAGGAGCATTATTTACAACTTTATTTTATTAGCTTGGTAATGTAGTTTGTGATTACAAACATCATATCGGATTGACATTTGACGTTGTCAATTTGTCATTACTTACATTCATATACATGTTTCTTTTTACTTCTTAATTTTTCTCGCTTATTCTCACTCTACCACAGTGTTAGTGTATGCGTGTGTGTATATGTAAATGTATGTGTGAGTATATTTTTATAAGTGAGTGTTGTTAGTACGGCCCTAACTCTTTCCACGCAAAAGTTCTTCATACGGTGGCTGCCTAGGAGATATCGCTTTAAAGCGGTACAGTAGCCTATTGTACTTTGTTTTTAGTAGCTTTAATCATCTTGTAAGCAATTTTTCCTTTTTTGTGTGCAATAATGAAATATTTATTATTTTATTTCTTTTTTCCCATCAGTTGTAATTTGCTGTAATATCGCGCTTTGCCCAATTTCTTGATTGCAGTATCTAAATGTAGGTACTTATTATAAAACAAAATTCCCAAAAGTTGTCGGTCTACATGTGATGGTTTTTTCAAAATCTACTGATCGGATTTTCGCATGGTTTTCACTTTCATCCCTGTTTATCACGGGCCAAGCCGAGGTGGATTGCTCGTTAATTATAAATACGAAAATTTGTTTGTATGTTAGTTAATCCTTCACACAAAAACTGCTTAACGAATTTGGAAATAATTTGGACCGATATTTAAGATAATTTCGAATAACGTAACAACTACTATTTATCCCGTATAGATATGAATATTTTGGGATATACTTAACCAGTGTAACTATGGGGCACATTTAGTTGGTTATAAATTTGAGTGTTTGATACATACTCGCGTTCCTCACATGGAACACTCGGGAGTGAGAGTCTAACTGAACGCCGATGACCATGACCGTTTCTCCATCCCCTAACGTCTAGGACTTTGGATTGCCCTCTATCAGATGTCACTTCAAAGACATCTCAACTGACTTCTCATCGGTGGCCTCGTCACCCCAATCCTCTCACCAGTCGTTCCATTAGACACGTTCTCTCGGACGAATATAAACACACCACGTCTACTGTCAAACATTTTCAGCAAACGCGCTCTCAGACACGTCCCCGCACATCCGGTTAAGCGATACGCGGACGTCTACGGGGTACATAAGCTACAACCTAGACACTTGTCAAGTCAGACAACAGCTCACAGGCGACTACGAACAGTCCGAACGACACCTTCAGATTGGAGACTAATTCCTATTCGATTCGCGTTTTGCCTAACTCAAATAGTACCGCTGTACCGGTTAGGTATGCCGTGCGCGAGTTCTTTCACCCCTCTGGGGGTAAAGGGGGTTCGGGCCCCCCAGTAATGATCATCCCCAAGGACCATTCATTCATGTCAGCGCCAAGGCCGTTTTAGCTATCGTGCGCGAGATGCTCTCGACGTCAGAGTCGGGGGATGTGGGACCCAGCGTCTCTCTGGCCATGATAATAATTGTTAAATTAGCTATTACAAACATTCTCATATTTGGATGATTTCCCCCATCTAAGGGAGAGTGGGGAGTATGACCCCTTTCCAACCCAAATATAGTCTCGTCGCCCGACGAGCACTCATAGCAATCCAATGAAGCTGTATTGGGCTTCTCTTTGCATCCACAGCATAAGTTCAGCCCGAAAAAAAGCAACAAAGCACAGCACCACGCCTCTCCGGTGTTATGTGTGTGTGAGAGAGAGAGAGAGAGAGAGAGAGACACCTTGTGCAATGACACTTGCCTCTCGCTATTCAGCCGGAAAGTTTAAAATATCCTTTTAATGTACATTTCAACTGTGAAAATTACGAAATAGTTGTAATGTACGATTGGCATCTTTCGGACGATCCTATCAGGTGTGTCATTCGTAAGGCTTTTAAATATTTATTAAAAACGTGAACACGTAATATAAAATGGCCGACCGGTTACATGTACGTGACCGGCCACAAGGGCGATGTGGCCGATTAGATCCCTTCTTTAACTACTTTTAAATTAGCTCAGACTTGAACACTGGAATTTGCTTTTGACCAATGATAGCCCAACCTTGTTTTGACATTCCAAAACCATGGGATAAAACCTATTCTGCATTTCCCGTCTGTTCAAAAGTGGTCTACCTTATACCGGCTTTTCTGTGGATAGTCCGATATTCACCTTTTGATAAAAAATAGTCATTTGTCGAAGTCCTATATTCAAACTCCACCACAGATGCCCCGGTTTTCTATGCAAGAGATTTCAGCCGCCGTGGTGGGGTGTCCCGGATCTACCAGCGTCAGGGCAACCGGGCGAATATTTGTCAACTTTACGCTCATCAGAATTCATAAGAGATTTAAGTCGGACAAGAGTGTCCTTTTTAATATGTCACATAAACGAATAAATTTTTATAGCAAATGCGGACAATCATATCCATAATAGCCATATGGAGATGAGTTGCCTTCCTCCAACCCATCTCCCCCAATGGGCCACCGGCTAATCAAAGCACAAACGTGATACCATAGCCACCACTATAAGGCGATATTGGGTGAGCGAGAGGCACCTCCCCGGTGGTGCCCGCCTAATTCGCCTGTCATACACTAACCTCTTACGGGTAAAACACCCTATTACCTACGTTATCTATGTTTATATAATAAATAAATATTTCATGCGACATGCCGAGACGGTCGCACCGCCACTTGAACTTGATTCTCGCCGCCGCCGCGCAAAGAACTGTGGAATGCCAACCGCCTTCTAAAAAGAGTCAAGTGTGAAAGGCGCGTGTCACTGCCAGGCTGCCAGCGCCGCAGAAAAACATGGTATACGTGCTCACACGCATACACACACTCAGGCAACATCAGCTACTAGTTGTAATTATAATATATGGTTATTAAGTAGACACACTTTCAATTTTAACGTACTAAAAATAAAATCGTCTTTGCAGAATTTCAGGTGTGATGTGTCATCTATTGAGTCCTACAAATTTCGCAAACGCGCACCTTTTTTGACTACCAGAACCCGTTAAAATCGGCACAGCAATGGTTGTGAAGCCTTTTTCTACCGAATGGGCCACAGTATTACATACATTAACTTCATGTATGTTACGTTCCTAAGGAGTACCTCCCGGATGATGCCGACCCAATTCTGCTACAATGCAACAGGTGTATCTTGCGTGACTTAGAAAGTCGTGTGCTAGGATAAACTCTTCCATCGATTCGCGAAAGTGCAAGTCCCGGCACGTAAATGTAACGACGAGTGATAAGTGGAGGGGTTATATGGGCGTGCGTATGTCTTGAGAAGCAAACGCAAGTCCCCTGGTCCTATACAAGTACGCCACCCTCCCGCGTCTCGCGCTCACCTCTCCGATACCATAATTAGTACTTCTGCTCAATAATGGTCAGTGCTATTCTTGCCGAGACATTCTTGCAGTACCATTATTTACAGGGATTTATTACCGACGTCCATGGACATTATCCCCACTCAACCTTTACAATGGCCAACCGGAAATTCTCATACAGCATGCAACACGACAACGCAGCTGTAATTTTACAGCGGTACCATAGTTCCTGGGGTCGTGTCAGACCAGGATGGCTCTCTGCCTAACATCTCGACTGTGATTAGGCACAATTTGTGCTATTTGAAACCAATTAGGATAATTTCTATGGGCTTCGGTATTCATTAAAATTCACTGACTGCTCGTTTGACGCTTATGCCGTGACACGACTAAGTGTCATTAGAAGAAAACGGTCGCCAACATGAACTTAGCTCATAATAAACCACTTCAGAAAATAAAAATGCGGCGCGTGGCGGTATGTGTTACGTTAGTTAACTGCCACTTGCTGGAGGTCAATTTGACATTTTCAAGAGTCAGAGGAATAAACAAGCAGACGGACAACAAAAAGAGACTATAAGTGTAAGGTTCCGTTTTTTAAGTACGGTACCCTAAATAATAATAAAAGGATAATATAACCTGTAGCAGATAACGTCTAGGTGACATCGGCAGAAAACGGTGGCTAAACGTGACCTCATCTCATAACCGACCGACCACGAGCGGAAAATAAAAGCTTGCGCGTGGTGGTATGCGCTCGTTCGGTATGTGCCGCCTGCCGGAGGTCACTTCTTATACCTTTTAGAGTAATTGTAATTAAAAAAATATACCTATCTAAACACTGGCATTATTGAAATTCACCGATAGATTAGATCTAAGGTTATAAGTGATTGCGGGCCCCAGGTTCGCACAAAAAACATTGCCACAGTATTTGTCACTCTTATACTTTACTAGTAATCCGCGCCGGCTTTGCCCGTAAATCATACGGTCCATTTATACACCAAAGCATTCACCGGAACCGCTCTATCTATTGGTGAAAACCGGCAAAGTTATGAGTTTCTATTCCGATTAACCAGGCGAGATCTTCTCCACGTTCGTTTAGAATTTTTTTCGCTACATCCTCCATAGCCTAGGCTGGTACTAGAACAGGTAGCGAGTAGATGTAAAACTGACAGACTGTTTAATAAACATAGTTTCGAGAGACGAATAGACTTAGACGGTGGAAGCCCTATCTACAAGTACTTCATCATCATCATCATTGTCAGCCCTTATCGGTCCATTGTTGGACATAGGCCTCTTTTAATTAATGCCAAGACTACCAATCTCCTGCTACTAGCATCCATCTCGGACCGGCTACTGCACGGAGATCGCGTAACCACCTGGTCGACCAAATACTTCGTTTTCCTAAGCACGACCACCACTCCAGAACCTTACAGGCCCATGTGCCATCTGTTCTTCTGAGTGTGTGACCAGCCCATTGGCATTTCAGCGAGCTTATTCGTCGCGTGATATCGGATAATTTAGTTCTCCGCCTTATGACTTCTTTGCGATTTCTGTCGCACAGAGAAACACCCAACATAGCACGTTTAATAGCCCGTTGAGCTACTGCAAACTTGCGGACCAGTCCTAAATTAAGAGGCCATGTTTCGGCCCCTTACGTCATCCCGGGGAGCACACATTGGTTGAAGACTTTCGTCTTCAAGCTCTGCGGTATAGACAACGTGAGAATGTTACGAAGCTTCTGGAATGCTGCCCAACCCAACTGAAGCCTTCTATCGGCTTCCGTCTCGAAGTCTACCTAATTGCAATAGGATATGCAATAGGCTGGAATTCGTCATGCTTTGTGGTGAGAACAATTTGCAAATATGACAAAGAATTGAAATTGGTAACTGTAATTTTGACGAAGTAAATTGTCACCCTTTTTAAAAAACAAAGCAACATGCCTTGGGAAGTACGCCCAGCTGAAGGACAACATTAAAAATCTTTTTTAGATCTTGTAACACAGCTTCGCCTTCTGCTCTTAGAAGCTCGACTGTAATTCCGT
This sequence comes from Eumaeus atala, assembly GCA_017140195.1. Taxonomy (NCBI): domain Eukaryota; kingdom Metazoa; phylum Arthropoda; class Insecta; order Lepidoptera; family Lycaenidae; genus Eumaeus; species Eumaeus atala. Next base: position 599,637 of record JAFELO010000538.1, on the reverse strand, counting down.
CCTTCCCCGGAGCCTTTCCCCCTTTAAGTTGCGCAAGAGCCGGACTAATCTCACTCGAGCCGACGTTCGGTAGAACGCCTGAAAAATGTCGTGTTAGACTTGCACGCGGATCGTTATTTAGGATATGGGGATGAATATTGTGCGACGTATACAACTTGCTACAGAAAGCTTCGATCTCAGGTAAGATTCCAGGCTTTGAAGAAACGGTAATGCCAAAATCAGTCCTAACCTTTGTCAGATGATTTTTTCCAAGCTTCTCCATAAAAAACTTCGATCCTCTTTCTGCTCAATCGCTTCGGTAACCCTTTGCGTTTATATAGCTCTCGAGTGAAGGAAGGAAGAAGCTTGGCATCGGCAGACGCAATGCCTTCGTGTGCCCTGCATGCCCTCAAAAGTCCAAGTGTCTCATCCGAGAGTTTAGCTTTCCTGTTCGCATACTTACTCCTTCACCCACATCCCACATGCAACCGATCACGTCACTTATGCCCTCGTCAATTGCCATTGTAGTTTCCGTCATATTTAGGGCATCGAACCGGTTTTTTAATTCCAGCTGGAATTCTTCGGAACCTACCTGGTACCCTGATGGAATCGAAAGCCTACATTTAGAGAGCCTCTAACCAGTCGGTGATCACTTCCGGTTTTAAGCCTGTTGACCACGGAGACATATCTAAATATACGCTTCCGGTCCGTCATAACAAAGACAATTTAGTTCCTTCTCACAGTATAGGGGCTCTGCCATGTCGACTCCCTATGGAGATTCTTCTTAAAATAGGAGTTCACTAAGAAGAGGCCCTCTTCTCGAGGAAGTTTACCGGTGTTTGCCCCCTACGATTTCGACTTCCGACTCCATGTGGTCCCAGACATAATTCGACGCCGTTTGGTACTCCTTGGCATGGTGTTGTGTAAGGCCTTTGAGTCATCCCCATAAGTTGCCTCCACGTCATCATCGCAATGTGTCGAGGTCGGTGCGCAAACTTGTATCATTTTGAGGCTATACCTCTAAGTGAGTTCAAGTAAGATACGCCACCCTACCCGACACACTAGACATTTCGACGATGTTGCCTACGAAGGACTTATTCACGAGGAATCCCACACCGCCCTGTGATGGAGTGTCCCCTTCCCTGAAGTAGAATAGGTGACCCGATGGCAGAGTTATGGTGTCCTCACCTTGCCTTCGGAGTTTACATAGCCCCAGAACGTACCATTGGATTTTTCCTGGTTCAGCTCAAGCAAGTAGTTATCTAGTCTGAGCATTCGTCTGTTATACGTAGCCAGGTCAAATCGGTGATAGCGATCCGTAGCCTGGAGATTCTTAGCACCCCTTGTTCCACCATTACCGTGGCCGCCACCGTGGCCAGGACTAGTGGAACTGTTGGGAAGTAGGGGTGGAATTCTACTGCCTTCGTCCATTGGAGTTAAATGCTTATAATTGCCGATTAGGTTTCAGACCGGCTCCACTGGTGCCTGTCGCCGATCCGATTGATGGTACCGCCATCACTCGGCGCGACCGCTCTTCGGTGCTCCAGTCTATTTCATTGTCATTATGAAAAAGACGGGACACTAAACGTCCAGTTCGCTGACGCCTCTTAGTTGTTAAGAGACTAGTGCCCTTTGACGGCTCTTACGTCACCCTGGGCTTGGATGGAGGGTGAGGGTATTTCTTAGCCCACACAACCAATAATTACTTACAGTAAGTTATATATACTCGTACTTACCAAATAATATTGAAAACTTCGGAGCCGTTTGAATGTTAACAGACATAAATGAAGATTGAAAAATCTCTAATTATGTAACCAATCTACACACCAACTTCACGAGAACTCTTAGAAAGTTTTTTGTGTAGGAATATTATGAGAAATTATTATCAAGGGAAAATGAGGATCTGCACGGTTCTGCTATGCGGGTAGCACAAGATCGTCTTAGTGTTCATTGACAGTCACCATTGGATCTCTAAAGGCTGATGATAATGGTGAATAGTATTAGTAAACCTACAATCACCATCAGCAGCAGCTGGTGGAATTAGGTTCAACAGTAATCTCTCCCAAAGAGCGCCACAGGTCACGGTCACATGACACTTCCATCCGGCGACACCCCGTAATCTCAACCAAGTCGTCAGTCCACCGGGTAGGAGACCACCTACTTGTAACGTATAACACCAATTACTGAAACCATTTAATCTATCAACAGTGTGTCAATAAATCATTATAGATCAAACAAACGCCACATACCACACCGTTCTATATTGCCCATTACATAGATCACGTCGAGTGTAATTAAAAGTGCTCTCGATAAATTGTTAGATATGCGCTGGGGGCGATAACAGATGGTATTTTAATGGAGAATTATAGGCCGACGTGAAAAACTAACCGAGCTAACCTCGAACACGGTAGCGCCAGCTTATTATGTAAGAGGTGCTTGCCGAACTGTAACCGCATCAGGCCGACACGACCCATGCACCTCTCGCTCAGACCGGAGTAACTGACAACTCTAATGTAGAGTTTCGTGCTGCTTGTGCCAGTGCGAATTCTGGCCCATTACATGTCAAGTCTGCGGCCACCTTAGGAGAATCGACTATATCCACTGTTGAACCCCGACAATGTAGGGATAGTGCAATCGGACGGGCACCTTACCCGTCACTGCTCCTAATTAGGGGTCGTGTAAGACTCGCCCCTGATTAGGCTCAGTGAGCTGATCACAGCGTCTCCAACGCACACCCGTCCGTCGGCTGTGTACCAGTACGGATTTTGCGTCGACCTCCCTACTCCGCTCTGCAGCTTCTAAGACACACCTGTTTCTCAGAAGGAGGTCTGGACCGATTAGGTTGGGGACAAGGAGTTAGTGCATCTATATGACAACGGATCCAAAGGTTGGTGACTGCTGTATTACACCTGAAGGCCGAAATCACGAGAAGAGGGAGTTTATATAAATATAATATATAGTTATTCGTTGTTTAGTAATTACACATCATAGAAAAATCCCAGATCAAATACATAGGCTTAGCCGGTGATTCGTTCTATACGCCAAGAGGTGGGTCTCGGGAGCGTTATTGATGGGTGTGTACTTGGTGACCCTCTACTCAATGAAGTTAAAATAATACATGAGATCACAAAGAGGAATATCTAATTTCAGGGTGAACAGCACCGGTGACTCTTGGCCTAGTTAGGTTATGTTATGCTCAGATAGTTTATTGGCTGTCGTATGACTTAAGCAGTGCGTATCCGCGAGGCGCTTCCCATTCATACGCTCGATACCTTTCCCTTCTAAAACATATCCTGATTTTTTTTCTGAATTATATAATTGTAGTAACATTTGTCTGTGACTTCGTTCGCTCAAAGACATATAAAGATCAATCCTAAGGAAACAAGCTTTTTAACATTGAGAGAGTTTTTAAAATCGAAGAAGCATTTGTTTCCTTTATAGGATTAGATTGTATTTTTATGTGTAAAATTCCAGCCTGATGATTGAATTAATCGCTTATACAACACCTGTTACGCTTCAGTAATTTGAAGAAAATAGAACAAATAAGAATACTGCGTATGATTTCCTCTAGTCGTCTGTCTCGTCTGTCCGTCGGTGTATCGTGTGTGACAGGCTATTTCCCTCAAACAATTCCGAATTTAAAAATTACTGAATTCAAATTATTAAATTAAATAAAATATGCGCACTTTAATTAAAAATAATGGTTAATATGTTAAATTGAAATTCATATTTGATTAAATACATACGACGGAAAGGTTACACTTCAGATCAATTTTTTCAGATCAACCCAAAGTTTAAGAATAAATTTCTCCATAGAGTTATGAAAATTTTATGCTTTTTACGATCTATAAATAGGACTTTATTGTAGTAAGTGTTATGTACCTTAAATTTATGGCTGTCGTTCATCGTTATTGAGATACTAATTAAAAATCCAGAAATTTCTGTAGTGAATTTTTAGTACTAAATAATTAAATAAACCACGATATAAATCCGTAAAAGTAGTTCTATTGGAACATGTACTAAACTCGCGTAAACTTAACATATCAATATGGTTTTTAAGTATTTCTTTTGTTCTCGAAAAACATTATCAAATCTAATCTAAAATTATAGTTTTGTGAGTACAAATTCAGTGAGCCTATGTCTACTGGTTCCGATTTACTTTAAGCCGGGATTAGCGGTGGGTGGCTTTTTTGGGATAATATATATATTCTATTTACTTTGAGTGGTACCTGTGACCTAGAAATTATCTTTCTCTCATACCCACCAGGGCCAAATTGGCGTTTATGGTTTATTTTCAGCGGCAGCCGGATAATGTCTGGTGACGCTGTAGACGACGTGTGCTCCAGTTGTTGGGAGCACTGGCAGTACTGTACTGTACTGTACTGTACTGTACTGTACTATACTGTACTGTACTGTACTGTACTGTAATGTACTGTACTGGTTCGTATTGATGTGGTGAACCTCGAACTCGTTGAAGTCTCTTATATCGGGATGATTCAGACGTCAGTTCGTGACCACATCACAATATGAAAATGACAACGAGATGTAATGTTATTGTAGTCTGTATATAGCACTGATTGTAAGAGGTAGTGCCATGCTGCATTCTGAAGGAATTGAGCCGGCTCGCTCACACGATACCAGCGTAAAGTAACATCCTCCATGTCGTGTTTCGTGCTGTTTGTAATTAGTCGGTGGCCCATTGGGGGAGGGGAGGTAAGGGGGCAACGCATCGTCATAGTAATTATGCGCATGTTCATGGGCGCCGGTAGTCGTCAATAGCCTCTGATTGTACCGACGCCCATAGACATCCGTGGGTTCATCATTGTGTGCGAGCCGTAGTTTCTGTTAAAACATTGGCAATCCACACCTTCTTACCAAATTGTAAACTTTCCTTTACTTTTAAAGAGGGATGCGATTTATTTTTCGCGTACTCGTGTTATGTAGCATCACAACAGTGCAGTGAGAATTTTAGAATAGAATTTTATTAGATCAATGAAATTACAAAACTATAGGTCACATATAAGACATACTCCGTAAAAACAATTCAGTTTCTTGATAAGAGCACGTCAGTAGTTCTTCGAATATTTTCAATTTCGCCTCTTGCGCAGACAAATGAAAAGACATTTTATTATAAACGTAAGGTTTCGTGTGCGTTGCGAATCGTTTTGTAATTTTTTTTAGCAGGGGCAAGCTGAGTACTCGTCTTCGAATTTGACAATAACAGTCCTCTGAAGTTGACACTTCTTTATGTGCTAATACAAGAAGCTTTTGTATGTACAGCCTAGAATCGATTTGGAACCAGCTGCCACCGTCGGTATTTCCGAACCGATGCGATATTCTGTTGGGGTTGGGGTTCTGCAAGAAAGGAGCTCCTATCTTAAAGGACGGCAACGTGCCTGCATAACCTCGGATCATGCGCATGTCTATGGGTGGCGGTAGTTACTTATCACCTGCTCATTTGTAACTTATTCTTTAACAAAAAAACAATTAGAATTTTTGTATCAGCGAATAAAAGGGAAATTGAATACCGGAAGGACTTTTGCAACATAGTTTTAAGTACCGCACGTTGTGCTCTTTCTAATGTAATTAAATACGAAGCGGACGTGCTACATCAAGCAATAATACAGTAAGACAGAAAGAATTGACTGGCACAATGCAAAGTAAACAATTTTAAGTAAATAAAATTGAGCAACATTGCGAAACAGTCTCATTGTATAATAAACTTTCA
>JAFELO010000538.1:561568-589208 GCA_017140195.1 Eumaeus atala | reverse complement strand
GGGGGGGGAAAGGAGGCAAGGCGTCAGCTTAGTAAGTAGTCGTAGAAGGGCTTCGATTTCTCGTCTGTCCCCCTTTACTATATAAAAAATATATAATAAACTAGATTTTAACTATTCAGTACTAAATTTCATACAAATAGATTGAGTATTTTTTGCCGGAAATAGTAAAAACCCTATTATATATATAAATAAATATATACGATATTTATTTATATATATAATAGGGTTTTTACTAATAGGTATTGCACACACCAAAAAAATATACAAAAAAAAAGACACCACAATGTATGAAAATGTATATACATATTCTCACATTCATAACATTTGTAGAATAATTAGTATAATGTATATTTACTGGTTTGATGACTCCGATTACTTGTTCGTCCCCCTTCCCCATACTATATAAAAAAAAGTCAATTGGAAAGTATTCACACTTTGAAATACAATAGATACTTATTATGATCGGTACAAATAAAATACATTTAATTTACAATTAATTATTGTATGTATGAATATTGTACCTTTTATCGGAAATTATCTAGCCTTCGACTTGGAGGGGAAAACAAACATTTCTATTACCCGGGAGGAATTTACAATAGTTATCATCATGTAGTGCAATTTTAAAAAGTAAGAAATGCAATATAATTTTTACGACTCAGAAGTAGTACAAGAAGAGTTGAAAACTATTTAAGCGCCGTCACCGGTCGTAGGTCCTACGTCGTCATGGTCACTTCTGTACTTTGGTACAGCAGACTGTCTGCCCATTACAATCACTGTCTTCTTGGCCGATCTGGCTGGGGTTCGCTGCCCGAGCCTTTAAACATATTTTGAGAAACTAGTCCGAAGTGACAGATCATAGAATCAACAAATAAAAACTAAATAGCATTTAGTAATTATGGTTTTATTGGTTTATACTGTGGGAATTCAGTATCTGATGAGCTAATTTCTGATATAATTGATATCTGTTTGGACATAGAATTTTTGAGTAACTAACTACAGCTAACCTTGGAACGCATAGGCCGTTACTACACTTTTCGCATAGTTGAGCACAACGAAAACTTGTAAAGATAGTTGTAATGTCAGTTTACGCCGATTTATTAAATTGCAACACCGCGGGAGAAAGCGTTTTACTAAACATTCGTACTTATGTGTGGTTAAATAATAAAAAGTTATACCTTTCGCTAAGAGGCAATCGAGAGATTGGATTTTTTGAAGTCATTTATACTTATTTGGGTGCGTTAGGGAAAAATAATGAGAGAAAATTGAAACGAGGCGCGCGCACACCGTCATAAAAAAACCGACATCCTGGAGGACGCTATTGTCAACATTTTACTTTAAAAATAACTTACCTGACTTTTAGTATATTAAATACTTTCTTTCTACTATTTGTTGTGTTTTTTCTACAAACGTAGAACTAGCAAACTTATTACCAAGCTCCTTTGTGCCTGAGCGCCACCTTTCCTCTGAGTATGATGTCAGCCCACTTCAGCCTCCGCAATAATCGTATATATTAAATGAATTTCATATTTCAACGTAGTTTCCTCGATGCATTTAGTCCCGCGCTTCTCCAATGCCGTTACACCAGTTTGATAAAATGTTTCCTCTGTCCACTCGTCTACGACGACAATGACTGCATCATTTGATAAAAATCTTCTGCCGCCAAACCATTACTTGAGAAATGGGAATAAGTGGAAGTCGCCAGGGTCCAGATCTGGGAAATAGGGGGGATGCGGTAACAATTGGAACCGCAATTCATGGAGTTTGGCAACTGCAACCCTTGACGAGTGCACAGATGCGTTATCGTGGTGGAATAAAACTTTCCTTTTTGGCTAAATGAGGCCGTTTCTTTCGGATTTCTTTACTAAATTTTTGCAGCAAGCTTGTATAATACTCTCTAGTTATTGTTTTTCCTCCTTGAGGGATTATTTTAGTGGATTTCCACTAAAATAATTCCTTGAGCATACCAAAAACAGTCGCCATCATTTTGCCGGCCGATAAAACCATTCTTGCTTTCTTCGGCGCAAGTTTTCCGCTCTCAGTCCACTGCTTAGATTGTTCTTTTGTTTCAGTAGTATAATGATGTAGCCATGTTTCATTTACTGTATGATGTATCCATGTTTCAACTCGTTAGTATCACGCTCAAACATCGTCAAACATTCCGACGAATTGTCGACGTTACTTTTGCTTAACAGTGAGCAAACGCGGCACCCATCGCGCGCAAAGTTTTTTCATTCGCTAATGTTAGTGTAAAATGTTAAAAATGCATTCAGAGGAAATACTTACCATCTCTGCATCTGCCGCAACTTTAAGCGTCGATCATTCAAAACGATCTTTTGAATCTTCTTGATCATGTCCGGATAAATTTTGTTTGTATATCTTTCTTTTAAGTTCGTCATTTCGGCCAGTTATCAATCATCCCTGGTATAAGTGTGATATCAGTGTGATATACAACTTTACGTACAACGTTCGTATCTAACCGAAGTGAAACTTAGAGAAGTAACCTTCGAGAGAATGAAGTACGAGTATATTTCTTAAAATTCAGCTTGCCCAGGATCTATGGTGATTGTGAGAATGATGCTAGGCCCACCACTCTTTCCCAACACATTTGTGTCGCCAGGATTGACAGCGGCATCCACTGTGATACAATTGATCGCACGGAGCCTGAAGGAAAATTTAACCAGAAGTAAGTAGAAGGAGGAGGAAGTAATTCCAATGTCGCTCCGTAATAAAAGCGGAGACTTTACAATATTGCAATGACTTACAATCCCGAGGGCAAGGCTACAATTGTCTTGGGACCCGCAACGAATTTAATCAGAAGGGAAATAGGAGGAGTAGGAAGTGAAAGGAAAAAGTGAAATATACCTATTTCCATCCATTATTGAACTTCATTTGTTTCCAACAAATCCACTACTTTTTTCTCATTCCCACCAAATTTTTTCTTTAATTTCTTTTTCATTATTACATGCTATTTATTACCTGGACCTATCCCGTTGGCAATAGAGTCTAGATGATCTGACGGAGGCCAAACATCTCGGTAATAAAATATCGCAACCCCTTCTGCCCTCGTGTTCCTGTTCGTTTAATTTGTCATGACAATGACTTTATCTATACACTTATTACTATTCTTAAATTAATTCATTCAAATCTTGATTTCATAAGTGTGTTCTTGTTTGTGTTGCGTTTTCGTTGCGTCGGCTTTCGCATCACAAAAATATAAGTAGTGCGATATGAAATCAACCTAGAATCGTGACGTGACCTTGTGTTTTCGTATGAATTTGCAATAAAAATATTGCGCTAAAACGTCTGCCGCGCCGAATTACAATGTGTGTAATAAACCACCTCCATTGTTCCGTTGTTTCAAGTGTATGTTTGTAGGAACCAGCGTAGACGTACGAGATTTTTATTAGAGTTTGAAACGATTTATGACCCGCGATATGATAACTATATGTAATGTAGAGTGGTGTGAAAGAGTAACGCTAGGCGTAACACTCTAACGCTCTTACGTCACTTAGTCGCGCAGCATTGCCTTCAAAATCATATTCGTTTTTTTAAGGAATTAACTCCATATGCGTGTCAGAGCTAACACACCCGGTTTTTTACCTATCTGCCCATTATTGAAATACCTGGCTAGAGATGACGTAATAAGATACTAAACGTGCTTGAGAAACTTGCGCTGATAAAGATTGTGAACCACTGACGTGTTAATAAGATGTTGTTAAAATGTTAAACGGACCAAATCCAATATATTACATTGGTTTTTACTAAGGTTCGAATTGAACGAGACCGTGCTAGTTTTAGGTTCGTTAAAAAAGCGGTTTTTTAGGGTTCCGTTCCCAAATAGTGGACTGGGGCCCACTATGTAGACTCCGCCACTCGATAGCTAGAAGAGCTAGTTGGAATTTCTAGACATTTTTGTTGCTGATATGACAATTAAATATACAAAAAAATGTTAAATTATAATTATACCGTTGAAGAAGTCACCTCAAACTTACTTGCGAGTTCATAAATGAATGAAATGAATTACACACGAAAGTTTGCAATAGTCTTTTTCTATGACACGTTAATAATTTAGCCATTTTCGGATTTATTGCTACATAAATTTGTATTGAAAGATATTACTTCTCGCAAAATTTTATGATACTAGGTCAATCTGCTCTGTAGGTTTTATTCTTAGTGCGATCTCATAGAAAATGTGTACATAAAGAGCTGTATCTTTTGATTGCATTGCCTTAGAAGTATGATTTTCAAGATTTCAGGGCTTTAAGAAGCTTAATATTTAAGTACACTTGAGCTTCAATTTTCGTTCTAGAGAAAAAGGCCTTGACTGACTTATACGCATATAGAGAGAGATAGGGAGAGAGAGAGAGAGAGAGGGGGGGTGAGCGGACTTTTGAAAATATGTAATGCTCCTGCTTTTGATATGGAAGAGTCGGTGTGCAATTCCGACACGTACTTGGCCGAATTTTAAAATACTGTTCAACTTAAATCGTCTCTTCCGAAAAGCCAAGTTTTGAATATTATTTATAACACCCAGGAAATATAAATCATGGCCCGTGGGCAAAATAATTGGAGATGGAGAGTCCAAGTAGATTAACTTTTAAAGCATGGAATAAGGCTCAACATTGGTGTTCACATTTGTTGGCGCGAACTGCCATCTTAGTTCCCAGCGAGTGGTTCTATATCCGAGGCGCCCCTGTTACGTTTTATAATGCGAATATTGCTATGATAGCATGAACCCCGCGATTAAAGGAATCTTTGGCTCGTATGCCCCTCCATATATAAACTAAATATATTATATAAGGGCCGCACTATGGAAGTCTTGACACTAGTTTAATACTCAGAGAGAACGAAGTGTACATGACTAGCAGAGACTATAATCTTGAATACCACTTAATTATAGCGGAACAAGAGCTCCGGATAGAAATTGGGAGACCCTGCGCCACGGGCGATGCAGCGCACATTTCGAAAACCTCTGCGCTCCACAATCAGCCAACTAAATCTAAACCAATAGTTGATTTAGATTTACGGCGGATATGCTCCGGGTCCGGGGTCACTCGACACCTTAGGAATGTTTGTTTGTTGGTTTGTTACACAACTGCATTATTGATTTATATTGTACATTGGAATATAACGGATTATATCGCAGTTTGTGCAGATATTTTAGAATCGATGACGGTTAGGTATCGCCCGACAGTCAAGGTCGGGTGGTGTGAAATAAACAAAACATCGAGAAACATTCTCGAGTCATTTAAAAACATATACAAGAACTTCTTTATACATACTTCACTTGGGGGTTTCACATTCACTAATGCGTGATTAGAGCGTTACGGAAACGAGGGCAACGGCGGTTGAAATTGGAATATGTTTTTTTTATTGTAGAGCATAAAGGAGCAAATATACATTTTATTTTTCTTATGCCAGTTACGTTTCCTGTAACTATAGAAGTTTTACTTCGATCAGGTGATATAAAGCCCACTCATATTTTATCTTCTTAATCTATACATGTATATACACGGTTATCTCTTTACTATAAACCCATTAGGAAGAATTCAAATGAGTTTGTGTTGTTATTGTGTGTATAAATTACGTGCTTTTTGTATTTGTAATCTAAGTCGGAAAAGACCTGAATGTATCGTAGCTATGCGGTTTCGTAAGGTTTACAATACCATTTACGCAAGAAAATTATTGCATGGCGTCCAGCCAGAACGCAGATTCTTGAGAACACATAAACTGGAAGTCTATGGTAGCGCGTATGCCGGGCGGAGGTACCTCCAAATAATTCACACCCTTATCATAGTCACACTATCTGTTCACTGGGCGACCTTTCAAAGAGATCGAAAGTGGCGGATTTCTTGGTACTGACGTCCAAACAAACAATATAGGTATATCAAGTAGAAAAATAAACGAGTTTACACAGTAAATGTTTATTTTATTAGAATTGTATATTTACAGTTAAATGTAGCATAATTAATAAATTACAACCGCGTTCAATATACAGTGGCAAGATAATATCACTAACACTAATCTACGATTACGAGTGATAAAATAAATACCTACAATAGTTATATCACTACAGACACGGGTAATCATCCGCCGACAAGGTGAAGCCATCACTTTGTAGATTCAACATTATGTTACACCACTCGTGTAGCGGTTGAAACACTGGCGTGTTCTACCATTTTATTCTTGCGAACGAAATAACCCGTCGTCATCTATAATATTAAGCATTTTTATCGCATTACTGCATTGAATTTAATGTGAAATTACAATTCTTAAAGTAAAGAAATAAGTAAATTTTATACAAAATTATACAAGTCTTAAAGTAAATGTTATGAGCATGAGTATTGATAAATTTGTGACAACGTAAAAATGTTAAATGTTTAACATTACAGATAAATATTATTTGTTCGGTGGAAAATCAAGCGTAGTGTAAGAAGTCGGCCGAGTTCTGGGCACCGGGGGCCTTCTAGGCCGCGGGTGCGTCTTGCCTCCTTCGCTGTTTGAGCTCAAAGTTGCTTCGCCTTCCTCCGGTAAGTACGGAGGGCGTGGATTCAGAACTAGGGCCTTGTACGATGAATGTGAGTCTGCTATGCTCCTACCGTCACCCTCATCTCTTCTGGAAAGTTCCGAGAAGGGAGACACTGAACGCTTCTCGACGCCGCTTGGCCCCGGCGCGTCTTCTTTTGGCTTCAATTCGTACACGTTTTCTTCCTTCTTTTTGGGTTCGCTGTCCTTTCTGTATTTTGTTTTACGTTCTATTATTTCAGCAGTGGTCAAGTCGGCGCTTTGGACGTCTGTCTCCAGCGGTGCAGCAGAAAGCCAAGGTCTCGTGGCGTTATTCGTACACCATCTTTCTTCAACTTCGCTCTTATCACCGAGCAAGCCTAATTTCTCCAAGTTTTGCAAGAGCAAATTCTCACTCGAGCTGGCGGCTCTCATCTCCGTCTTCGACTCCTCTGCGAGCAGTAGTTCAGCTAGAGGCGGTGCCAGGCCCAAGCCGAGATTTCTCTCGTGGTAGACCTCCGATATCGTCGGGGTCAGTTCGCCGCTCATGTGTCGGACTTGCGACATCGAGTCGCGGGAGCTCGTGCCCATTTTTGGCCTTGGAGCCCGTTTGGACGTCGACGGCTGGCTTTCTGTCTTTTCATCCTCGCGTCTAGTCTGAGATGCCAGATCGTAGAAGGCGTCTAGGTATCTCTGATGCGGATGCTCTGGACGTCTCCTCAGGACAGTGTCGTGTCCGGAGCTCTCCCAATCGGAGTCATCCGTGGAAGGACGTCTAGTGTAAAGGGTTCGTATTTTGGTCTGGTGAGCCAGCGCTAAAGATACGTCTCTAGGTGGGGCAGTTGTAGGTGCGGCCGGTGGGGAGGGGGTAAAAGCGGCGTCACTCTCCCCCCGGTAGCGAGGTGGAGGAGGCGCCGGTGGGGGCGCAGTTCTACCGTCGGGCTCTCCGCGCCCCACTTCGCTGTTGGACGCTGAGCCACGCACGTACATGGTGAAGGCGCCGCCACATGTCCCTATGGGTAAGGGTGGCGGAGGCACCGACGTCACGTTCTCTTCTGTGGAGTAGAACATGAAGGGGTTAAAAACTTGCCTTGTGAATACGACTATTTTATAGGTTACTTATTTTTTTTGGAATTTACAAATCTAACGGTGAGATATACAACGACCACATCCATATGCACGTACCCTACACCTATGCAATATTTTTGTAGTTGTGTTTTCTAATTCTCGAAGGATACTGTGGACATAGGCCACACTGACTCACCTCTATTCTCATACACCGCATGTGACAGTTTGGCTTATATCAACGATTACTAAAGATAATCGCAATCGTGAAATAAGTACTGTCATTGTCATGTGTTGCAGAGGTCTGGGCGCCAGGTCGCCGTCCACTTGCTTCCCTAGATCGCCGTAGTCGATGGATGTCAGCCACTCCACACTCGAACTGGACCAGCTCTTTTGACTGGTGAATCGCTTACGTTGGATAGGCCTGAGAGCATGTTTGACGACCGAGGGTGGCCTCCAAGTGCTGCCCCAGGTCACCCTCGTCGATGGACGCTAGCGGCTTTAGGCTCGAAATCGACTAGCTCTCTCAAGTAAGAATAACACTTACGTCGCAGAGGCCTGGGCACCTGTTCGCCGTCCGAGTGCTGCTCCAGGTCACCGTCGTCGATGGACGCCAGCGACTCCACACTCGAGCTCGACTCCAAGCTGAGACTCCGCGGCGCTTCTTGCGTATCTACACAACAACTCCATTATACTGTCTGTGTTATGAATAACAATAACCGTGCCCAAATTGCCTCCTTTTTTGAAAGTAGTATTGCTATAATATCTTCCAGTCAAATCGTATTAGGTAATTGGGGTAAGTTTTTACAACCAAGAGCAAGATAAAAAGCGAGAGGTACCTCTCCAGAGGTACCGGTGTGATAGCTGCATTTAAACATAGCTCCTACAAAAAAAGATGAATATTCCCTCATCGGACGCATATCTCTAATCCTTTGAGGGTGTAACCGAGCAATAGATTCCCTTGGATGACTATCAGCGCACATAGACATCTACACTGCCAGTATGTATGTAGATTAGCGACGGCCCGCCTTCATAACAATAGACCTCCAGAAACACATAAATCAAGGGACAGTATGGCTGTTACTTTAGCGCATCGGCTATCACCATCATGCCAGCTAGATTTGGCGCAACTCAGCTACGGCGCCGCGGCATATGAAATGGGGTTGCTCACCGAAGAGAGCTAACAGCGCCTGCAGCACGAAGTGTATGTGTCGTCTGTTGGCGGCCTTGCCGGTTCGCAGCGTCACCTCGTCCGTCCCCACCTCCGCCAGGTCGAAGCCGAGCGACGCCAGCAGCTCGTGGCACCCGTTCACTCGCCACAGTCTGGGAACATACATTATTTCATGTTACATGTACATTGTCTTTTCAAATTATAAAATAATTGGCCCTAACTTACTGACAGATGAACGTATCGTGACTAACGGACAATGACAAATGTGGAAACTCGTACAATCACGTTCATTTATAGAAAGGGATAGAAATCCCATTTCAAAGAATTGCCAAACCACCCAGCAAGTTTTAGTTAAATACTTAAAATTAACATATTTAATGTAAATAAACGTTAGTACGACATCTACCGCCATCTGTGACGTTGCTCAAGAAGCTTTAGTTCGCAAACACTTTGACAGTTACCTGACATTGACAGCTACGTCGATGGTCTCGCTCTCCGAGGTCTTGACGGAAAACTGCGAGATGACGGAGCGGATGACGCCGATTATGTCATCAGCCACGTCCCCGTTGGATATCAACTTGGACAGAGCTTGGAGTGTTGTAGGAGTCAGACCTGTATAATTACCAGAGCAAGGTTAAAATAGATCCGTATCTAGCAGTTGTGGATCAGGGGAGTGGGTACTTGGGGCACAAAACCTATTATGATAATTCGTACTCACTTTTATCTTTGATAAAACCTTCCATTTCTAACATTTACACGCGGCCCGTACCATACTTCCCTGCTGAGCCTAACACTAGCCGTATACTTTTAAATTTGAAAATTTAGATTCGGACAGGTGATAATACAAACTTGACGACCGTCTGGCTCTATTGTCAATGCTAATGCGCGTGTTACGCCTGAGGCGATGGGTTCGATTTCCGCATAGATCTTTATGTGTTATATCTATTTATATAATAAAAATCTTAAATATATAAAATTTCTTACATTTATTAATGTATCAAATGTTTTTTCGTTGTGCATGCATGAGTGCACAGGACTAGTCTGACGTGGTGTGATAAGTCCCCAGATATTATTATTATATCTTACCTAGTAAAGCTTGTAAACTGGCGGAGCACTGTGTTAGCCTTTCATCCGGATCACTTTGTGGGAAGAACACGCTCGAAGGGATGCCATTTGCAGCTGGTTCGAATCTAGCCATCAAAACATTTAATGCATTACAATGGTAATATCGATTTTTATAGCATAGGGGGCAAACGAAGAAACAATGCGCCTTGACGACTATCGACATCCATAGACATCCGCATTATTGTTATGCTGTTGTGTTGCCTTTCATCCTGCTCTCCTATGGGCTCACAAACCGCACTACTTTACGGCGGTGTCATGTGCGTGAATTTAGAAATAAGTGTTGCTTTTTAGGGTAGGTTAATGTGTAATTTATACTCGCAATTGCTTTAAAAGAAGAGAGTCTTAACACAAGAAAATGTATATAAACGTGTGTCTACTGAATAGCAGGCGTTCCAACATTGCACCACCACAACGGTTCTCGTTCAGCGAACGATGTAGCTTGCCCAAATCCCTAAAATTTGTATTTTATGTTGATGGGACATACCGGAACCCAACACTCATGAGCAGCTCCCTCCAGCCCGAAGCGGTGCCGGCCTTGTTCTCGATGCTCTTCTGCGTCGTGTACATGGCGTTCTTCTGACCCCTCATGATTCTCTGCAGTGACTTCTCAACCAGATGTAAGCATACCCTTAATGCGTCACTGTCACACACGACAAGTGTTATCTTAGTATTAAAAATATTTTAATTAAATAAACAATATAAATAGATTTATATAAATTTAAACACTAAAAAAGAAAAAAGAAAGTTATTAATTAAGTATTTTCAAAAACAAGATATTATGTTTCTTTTCTTGTATGATCTGGCTTGTCACAATACTATTTACCGGCACTTATCGGGCGCGGCTAGCAGGTCGCACAGCGCCTGCCCCATGAGCGCCACCTTGTTGCTGAGGCGCACGTTAGCGCCCAGCAGCGCCAGCCCCGCCCAGTGCGCCGGGTGCGCGAAGTGCCGCGTGTGGCGCACCGTCTGCGTCGCGTCACCTAGCGCCCTATACACACACTTCATTAGCATATCATTTATAGCAAATATAATCAAATAAGTGTTTTTCAGTATTTTTAGATGCCGTAAAATTTTAAAGTTATCCAACAGTGTACTCGGCTACGTCTGCTACGCCAGCGCATTGAACACTTCTCCCTTCCCCCCTTCAGCTGTACTAATAATCCTTTATAACTGATATAGATTTGTCATAACGATTAAATTTTTTTTTCAAAAGGCCTAATGATGTTGCCTAAGAAAATCTAGAATAAAAAAAACAATAATGACAGCGAGAAATACATTTATATTTGCAATCCAATTTTTACTATACACAAGTATTAGTAAATTTGGTATTCTGTCCCTATTAAATTAAAATTCAATAAATAAAATATGTAAATAATATGGAACATCAGTATAACTTAAACATATAATCACAGTATCTACTGCATTATGTATCTTACTACTGCATATCGTACTTTGCTATTCTGCTGCCTTGCAACAGGGCTGAGTATAGCGCTCTGTACAGTATCTTCGTAGCGGTGTCTTGGGGCGAGGGCCACAGGGTGACCAGTATGGCTTGAGCTCCGGCGACGAGGAAGGCACGGCACAGGCGGGACACGCCTTCACCAGCCAGAGACACGTCTTCCGAGTCCTCAGAGTCTTGCAGTATTGCGCTTGAGGGAGCGCACGATATTACCACCTGCGATTTTATAATAAAACATCTCACTAAACTATTAATCTGTGGGGTGGTGGTGTAACGCTGGAGCACGTAGGGAAGCACCAATGGATACTTTAAAAATAAATGAGGGGGTACAATTATGGAACTGCAATTTTCGAGAATTGTTTTTCGAAATTTGTATCCCTAACAAAGAAGCGAGAGGAAGCTCCTGGCGTAATTAATAGCTTACCAATCTGGCTGACAGTTTAAGGTTTGTAATCTCAGCAGCTGTCAACATATACTCTGACATTGGTGGCAGCTCTTCGTTACTCTGCGGTAAATCTGCATCTAGAAACATTAAAACATTTTATTATTCAATGTCTCAATTTACAAGGCATGGTAGTTATGCCACAAAGAGAAAAGCACAGATAGAGTGTGTTTACTTATCAATGCACATATGAACTCCTTTGTCGTCGAAAGAATGCCATTGACAACCAGTTGTCAATGACGTTTAGATCTTTAATCTGTCGGTGTTTTGGGTGTCAGTGTGTGTGAGCGTATCGTGAAAATTCATAATCATAATTTCTTTCAAACACATAACAAAGTATAACTTCAAACACAGCTACTTACTTTCATCTTCATTCTCAGTGGACGTGTCGGCGGCTCCACTGCCGACGCTCGAGTTCAAGAGTCGCTTGGATTGCGAGTCGACCTGCTCGACAAACAATATGGTTGTAGACGAGATAAGCATATGGTAGGATGTTGGCAATATTAAAGGAGTTTAAGAGATATATTATAATATTGATTATTTAAACGACTTCTAACGTTTCAATAATCAATAATATCGAAGGAAATATATATAATTCCGTAATTTACTGCTTTATTGCTAGTTGCTGTGAAGCACCGGGCTTGGTGATTATCTAAATAAACAGTTATAAAATATGTAAAAGTAGTCTTGTTGTAACGTCTAGCGTGCAATTATAACCCATCATGGTACCTAAACTTTGAACCTAACCTTGTAACCAATTACTCAGATGGTTTTAATATGCAAGCGGCAGAGAATTGGTAGTGCAATGTTCAGAGGGCTGAAATCTTTCGATAAAAAAAAACATAAAAGTATATTCACCACTTCTCCAGGACTGAGCACGATGCCAGGCGTCTTCCAGCAGACATGAGTGGCGAAGTGAATGCACTCCGCGTGCGGCAGTTGCGCCAACACAGCCTCCTTCGATGCCTGTAGACATTAGATTAATGAGAGAAACATTCATAGATTCTATTCCTACTTACGTACGTTAAAAATTACCGACCGTTACGTTAAAAAATGACCGTAACGGTCATTTTTTAACGTGAGTGAAATCATGGGGTACAGCTAGTACATAACAAACTCAACTATTAAAATTATATGTTACAATAGTTTCACTGTTGAGACACCACCCAATGTGCTGGGTTTATAGGTAGGTCTGTAAACTCACTTGCCGTAAAGATTTTTGCTATTGTCAGGCACACTGTTGTGTCCTACGTGCAGAGCGAGCGGTGTTGGGTAGTACATTTGTATTACCCAACACCTCACCGCAATAGCAGGCGAAAACCAATAAATATTCTTGTAAAGGCCAAAAAAGTTTAGTTAGTGAACTGACGTAAAATAAACGACATACACAAAACAGTTATCAAAATGGGATCAGAGGTGGGATTCGTTTCAAAGAAAAAAATTGTCAAACGTAGTGTTTTTCCCTTTCCGGCAATATTATGTCAGCGAAAAGTATGTATGAGTCTTGCCGATTCAATTCGATTGCACTGCAGAAAAAAAATCCTGCAAATAATATACCTGATAATCAGTAAGCGGCGTAACACGTAGCATATCAGCCACTAGCTCCGCTTCTTTCAGCAGCGCGTGAGGAGGCCAGCGTGCGCCCGCACGCGCCCCGCCTACTACCGTACAGCGAACGCCGCCGTCCACACCACCATTCGCGTTTGTACCTGCCAAGAGTAATAGTATTAAGGCGATTAACATAAGCTAAATATGTTGGATAAGCGCATCCAGATCTTAAAAAAGAAGGATTGGAATCATGGTTTTAAAGAGTAGTCTTTGGGTCGGAGTCTAACACAACTCATGGGCCTGGGGGTCCAGTGGTCACTTCTCCGGCACTAGAAAAAAAGGTAACAAAGATCAATGTATTGGTATGTAAATCTCTGCAGCGTACTCATGGGGTACGTGTGTGGGGTCCCTTCCCCTACCACTCTAATTACCGTGCTCATGATGTGGCTTGTGCCTTTGGTGGCGTTGGTGGCGCAGCGCGGGCTCCACGCGCAGCGCGTACCGCTCGCACAGTGGTTCGGTGTCGCCGGGGCCGCGCAGCGCGCCCCAGGGGCACGTGTACAGGGCCCCCTCCACTACCACGACTATTTCGCGCCGACCGCCGCAGCCACGTCGTCCATGTGAAGCTACAAACATATGCTCCTGCTGTATTCTATTAACATCGTAAACTTGATATATACTACTTATGTGTAATATTCCGATTATGACAATGAATAAAGTAGAGTGCTTACAAGTAACAGAATGAATATATATACCGTGGTTGTTGTTACAGGAGACCGGCAGCAGATCCTCGAAGGGCGCGAGCAGCATCTGGTACAAGGTGGTGAGACACGGCGGGCCCTGCCACGATGGGTGCTTTTTCCTCGGACCGTGTACACTTGATCTACATACAATAACATTAATTTAAAAGTGATCATAGCGAGTATTTAAACCACAAGCGGTGAAATTTAAAGATGATTAAGCATTTAACATTCCCAAATTCCATTTATGGTAATCAATCAAAACAAAGAACACTTAAAAATGTTATCTAACGAGATGAGATATAAATTAAATTCATCAACCATACCTCGTGGAGCCCTGTAGGCTGGCAACCGAGCCGGCCACAGAGCCGCCGACGGAACCCACGCTGAACAGAGAGCTCAGCGAATAGTTGGAGGAGTTTAGCAAATGGTTGCGAGATACCTGAAACAAATACAAGCCTACATACTATTTATTTATTGACTCGCCAACAACAATTACAAAAATTACTTCTTACAATTTACACTATTTTCATGGTCATTGTTTAGATTTGTATGTCAATTACAGGCGTATACAGCATTAATAAAAGTACGTAACATATCTACAAATTACAATTAAAATATTAAAATTATGAATATGAATTAAATAAATAAGAAAATATAAAATTAAAAATGTCAATAAAGCTGGGCTGTTCTGGAAGCTTTACAGCGATGTCGGGTCGATTGGCGATACATCGAAGTACTGAGAACATTGTATGATGCTGCTTTTATTTCCGTTCTGATTCCGGGAGGTCAAACAAGGCCAATCCAATTGCACAGAGGAGTGCGACAGGAGGACGTCATTTTCCCGAAACTGTTCAATAATGCTTTAGAGGACGTCTTTACGACTTTGAACTGGGCAGAATGCGGCATAAATATTAACCGCGAGTACCTCCCACATCTTCGTTTAGCCGACGTTGGAGAGCCTGTAGAAAATGTTGCACAGACTAAGGATTTATTTAGTATTGGCCTTAAGATGAAGTTGGACAAGACAAAGGTCATGTTCGACGAACACGTTTTCCCTAGGCCGGTCACCGTAGATGATGCTATTCGCGGAGTCGTAGACGAATACGTCTACCTTGGGCAACTATTGCAATTAGGTAGACATAACTTCGAGAAGGAAGCCGATAGAAAGATTCAGTTGGGTTGGGCAGCATTCCGGAAGTTTCGTCACACTCTCACGTCGACTATCTTCCTTCAACCAATGCGTTCTCCCCGTGATGACCTACGGGGCCGAAACATGGCCTTTTAATTTAGGACTGGTCCGCAAGTTTACGATAGCTCAACGGGCTATTGAACGTTAGTACGTTTCGAATTCATCCCATATACACATAACACCCAACATAGTTGTTGGGTGTTTCTCTGTCCGACAGAAATCGTAAAGAAGTCATAAGACAGAGAATTAAGGTATCAGATATCACACGTCGAATAAGCTCGCTGAAGTGGCAATGGGCTGGTCACACACTCAGAAGAACACACGGCAGATGGGCCAGTAAGGTTCTGGAGTGGAGGCCGCGTTTAGGGAAATCGACCGTTCACCTGGTGGGACGCCGATCTCGGATGGTTCGGGATGGATTCTTTGAATGACGGCGATGTCCAGCAGTGGAGCGATAAGGGCTGATAATGATGATGATGATAATTAAAAGAAACATGATGTACTAAAAAATAAAACACCGAGCATAGCTCGGTCATTTAGGTTCTTATACTTGAGACACCTAAAATCATATAATATAATAATATTAAATAAAATGTTATCCTCTTGCTTGTCGTAGTCACGAGTTCCTTACAATTCTTGCGAGTCCAGTATTAGGTCGGTCCTCAGGGTCCCATTGGTCCTCGCTCTCTGTCCTCCTCTTGGCTGCCGTCTTCAACCACGCCGACCACTCGCTGATGCATCTCTCCAACTTACCACAACCTGCGAAATAACGTAACAGAATATTAAATGTCACTAGTAGGAGATAGAAATATGTAGATTCTATTGGGGCGTCCGTGATTTGCTATGACTTTGAGTATTAAGGTCACATATGCCCTGAAGGTCACACAAGACTGCTTTATAGCGGGGCTTGTAGTAACGGCTACTTTTACTGTGTGGTCCGGCACTTTATATCGTAAAATATCGCTCCTAACCGTTTAAATAACTGTAACATTTCGATAAAAACACATCAGGCACGTGCTGATAACTCTTGCTCATTTGAACCAATGGTGATTATAATAGGACGTACAATTGAATGAAAGTTCGACTCACTCGTGTTAGTTTGCAGGTCGTCAGGGCTCAGGTCCGGTAGGCTGTTGTCGCCGTCTTCAGCCTGCTCGTGCAGTGATACTTCGTTAAAGCGCAGAATACCTGGTGATCATGTTTAGCATGCATCAGTGTAATATTTTTTCACATTATGGGGCTGTTTTACTGGCTTCTATCAAAGCCCTGGATAGTTTTTTATCAAATTAACTAGAAATTTCATTTACAGTACCTAAACCCTTTATAGGCAACCGGCTACGTATGGCATATGTGATGCAAAGTGAAGAAAATGATAAGATAATAATAATTCCCAATAAAATTATATTATTTTAAATATGCATTCATTTCTTGGCCTATGTTCCGCAGTGGACCGATAAGGGCTGATAATGATGATGATGGATTAAAAGTGACCATTATTTTCATTACTAAATTTCCTCTCACGCTGTCACTAGAATTTTATGAAATCAGTAGGTAATTATTTCCTACAAAGCCATCTTCTTATTCTAAGTTGATAGATTCATAACGTGTCATCAACTATAACTCGATAGATAATCGATATTTAAAATCGGCCATGTATCGCGCCATTCTTTTGATAAACATGCTAGGGGCTAATGGTGTACATGTTCTTTTATCACGAAACTCATGAGTTTGGCAAAAGCAGTGGTAGAATTTAATGACAATATTTAACGTTTTATGTAGAAATGTTTTATATATTATTAATTTAATTGTATCTTCGGCTTTAAGTTACATTATAGTGTTATATTTGTGTTTGTCAGTAAAAAAAAATCTTTACAACCAAGATCCACTGACCCTTATGCGGTTGCAACAACCAGGCATACAGCCGACCAGCGGCGAGGCTATAGTACAGCACAGGCGCCTTCTGCTTGTTCACCACCTCCATGACCTGCTCCATGCTTGACGGGTGCCATTGTTCCGAACGTTCCTTTTGAGTTTCCTCTTGATTTCTACTACTGAAAAATTACATTATCCGTGAGATACCGTTGTATCTAGTTATCATTTGTGATAGTCGTAAATGAAGCTGTGTTTATTGTATTCTACCTAGGTTAGCCTTCTAGGTTGCCCTGTGCACAGAAGTGCACGGCTATATATCAAGGGACACGAAGGTCCAAAATGGTGACAAAATATTAAATATAACGGAGAAGACACTTTGTCCAGATGTGTTGCCAGTCCCCTTCCGAGCCATTAACTAGGTTGCGGACACACAAATCGCATGAAGTGCAACATAGGTTACTTTTAAGATCGTATTAAGTGAACGAGAGGTATCTTCCCCAGTCGTGCCGGTCCGATTCGGCTGTATTGCTGCAATGCACTCAACAACAATAGGGCCATTATGTACTCTTAGATAGTCTACAGACGGTACCCGTCCATTTAGTATTTTCTATCGGGCACTCTTGCTTGCACTCAGGCCCAATTCGTGGCACTAGCTCCAATTAAGATAATGAATGTACAAGTAATACCTCTGTGCGGTATGCAACTCGACGTTCGCCTGGTTGAGGGCACTGGTGTGCCGCTCCGCCGCGTCCAGCGCGCGCCAGCGACCTCGCTCCGCTACCACTAGCGCCTCTGCGTGCTGACCCAGCTCTGTTACACATTATTAGGCTATGAGTACGTTTTAATTATTAAACCACGTACTTAAAGTTTAAAGAGGTTTTTAATATTTCGGCTTTAAAAAGAGTTCGAAAATCTTTAAGAAGAGAACGGATGTATTCTAAACTAAAAAGTAATTAGCAAAGAATATATCGGGCAATGAAAAATGGCCTCCCATTTAATTTCGGAAAACAATATTCATTTAGGGTTACTAGTATATCTGATTTCTAGATCTGATGGCACGATTTGTTGATTAACCATTTACAAACTGTTTACGTATTAACAAACTTTGTTAAATACCCCGCTTAAGTATAACTTTTATCTTACCTACGAGTACCCGCTGTAAGGCGTGGCGGGAGGACGTGTAGAGCCCGGCGGCCTTCCTGTCGCGGTAGCGCTCGTGGCCGGCTTCCAGCACCGCGAGCGCCGCCAGTAGCTGCTCCTTCGCCTCCTCCAGCTCGCCGGATGCCCATAGAGCGAAGCCCAGGCGGTGGCGAACTCGGGCCTGTAACCGATAACAAATTACGAAATCTAAATATTTAAAAATCGTAGGTATAGAACACGTCCTAACTAATCAATGTATTGTCTAAATTACTTGACCAATAAAAATTATCATAATCTTCTTTTGTTATTTGGGTGTCAGGATTTTCAGTCGGCACGCAATCATCAAAATAATAGTATTACAATAAACGAGTTCCTAATATATTTAGGAATTATTTGACTGGCTGAAGGCTGACTGACGTCACTTAGTTCGAACAGAGTATAGGTTATTATGTGCGTACCTCTTCGTCAGGGTCGGCGAGGCCCTGTGTGGCGGCGAGCGCCTGCCTCAGGTAGGACACGGCGCTGCCGCACGCGCCCATGGCGAGGTGCGAGCGGCCTAGGTCCGCCAGCGCCACGGCGCGCCCGCGTGTGTCTCCTGTACATCGATATCTCTCATCAACGGATAGAACAAGATAATCGAATGTCATTTGTCGAATGACATTGTTGCTAAGCTTCACTGGTGGTGAAGTATACATCAAAGTTGACAAATACAACGTAAAATATACCTGAAGCTGTTGCATGCCTCAGCCTGGACTCATGCCAGCGCGACGCCTCCGCGTGGGCACCCATCGCCGCATGCGCAGCGCCGAGGCCGCCGCATGCTCGAGCCTGACAATATTCCATTACAATAATTTTATTGACGTGATTAGTCCTACGATCTTCATGATTTTATATAACTCCATACTTCTACATGCTGTTTAGTTGTACCTTTTTTAATATTTTTTTTAAATTTTATTTATTATTTGATTAATTTTGTTACTGTTCCTAGTTAATTAACCCCTGAACGATAATTTTAGCGTTCTGGGGTTAATAAACTATCAAGAGATCTGATTTCTAACCAACGTTTGCAATTAACAGACTCCCAATACTGCAGCGGACTCACATCATTAATAGTAAATTGTCCGTACTCCATTCCAGAATAAGCAATTGCTTTTTGCTATAAAAGCTTAGCTGTAGATGAGTGAGGCGTACGATTGTGTGATCTCGTAAGTAATTGCTCTTCTTTCTACCCGGACCTAGGGTTGCTCGTATGCAATACCTGAAGGTGTGCAAGGCCGAGTCGGTGCGCCAATTCAAGCTCCGCGCGGTGGTGACGCACTGCTGCAGCCGGGTCGCCGCGTGCGTGCTGTGCCTCTCCTAGTGCGTGCCACGCCTCTGCCTCCATTATGAGGTTGTTCAGCTCTCTGGACAAAGTAAATTATATATTTTCGTAAGCAATTAACACGTGATAAAAATGAAACTACCACAAAATAGAAGAGTTGTGCTTTGGAAGCGAAAAGACTAATACAGCTTCATCAGATTGCTATGGGCGCTCGTCTGGCAACGAGACTAGATTTGTGGTCGACAAGGTTTCCAACTTCCCACTCTTCCGCAGAGTGGAGAGGTGCATCCATATATATTGACATATATTTATAGTAGCTAATTTAACTATTGTTATCATGACCAGAAAGACCGTAGGGTCCCACGTCCTCCCACTTTAACGTCGAGGGGAGCTTGAGCGCGGTAGCTTAAATGGCCTCGGCGCTGATGTGAATGTATGGCTCATGGGGGGGATCATAACTGGGGCAGGGGGCTTCAGTACTCCCTTCATCCTCACAAGGGTGAGCACGCGCGCCTCGTAAGACCTAGCACCGACTAGGCAGTATTATTTGAGCCAGACAAATAGCGAATCGTATTGGATCACAATTCCGTCGATACTTTGAATGGACGCAACTCCTTTTTACACAGCTAACTCCAAAAGTTCCCTGGGGAGTTGTGTAACTCTGTGTGGCTCACTTGGCGATGTTCTTCTGATGGTCGAGGCACGATACGGCCTGGTCGAGGTTGTTGAGCGCTATATGCAACGCCCCCAGCTCGCCGTACGCCTGCGCCTTCGCGTCCGCTGCGCCCAGCTCGTGCGAGACGACTAGACGCTTCTCCAGGCAGACTAGCGCTTGTTGCAAGTTGCCTACGGACCTGGAAGTGTTTGTTTATATTGAAATTATTAAAATAAGTAGCTAAAACTTTATACATGTGCCACCTATTGTCCTTATCCTATGATTTTTGCTTAAGTTATAGGAGACAAACAAACCATCTATATAATTATATAAAAGGAATATCTGACTGACGCAGGTACATATCAACGCTCAGCCGAAGCTATTGTACCTGGCAACTTAAGGGTGATGTTGGGTCTGATATTTAGTATCAGTGATTTCTTCTAAATTATAAGCGACTGAAACCTGATTAGCGATGCCACGTAGTAAGCAGATCGCATAAAAGAATCTTGTGATAAACTAAAAAATATATTATACGCTCAGATCATTACAATGTGTTATACAATTAATATAATAAATTAATATAATAAAGTTCCTGTTTTTGTTTATTATTATGTAATATTTCTAACATTTCTTTTTCCTGTCGCTTTCTCTGTGTAATGTTGCCTTCATTCCGAATAGAGCTTTTTTCTATTCTATATTTTCGAAGTAATTACCCAGAGATTCAATATGTATGGTCTTGTCTAGCGCACACGTCCTGGCGTTGGCTGGCTTTAAGATAAATGGGAGAGGGCAGTGCGCCCCCCGCCAAGTGAAGCAAGTACCTATACTTAAATGGATTTACTTGTGGCTAAGTCCAAGTCCCCGATACGCCCTCTCCTGTTCCCTGACGTTGTCCATCTTGAGCGCCGCTGCCAAGTGCTGTTCGTGGTATTTAATAGCTTCGTCTGGATCCCCAAGCGCGTCGTAGCAGTCCCCGAGCGACCCCAGGGCTCGCGCCTTGTCTAACGCACACGTCGACGTATTCACTCGCTCCAATATGGCTAATTGCTAGGAACAGTGGGTAAAATTATTACAACTTCTTCGAAAACAGTATCTATTAGTTAACAAGAATCTGTTATATCATCATCATCCGGATGACATCCAATGCTGGACATAGGCCTCCCCCTTAGAGCGCCATATTTCATGGCAAGAGCCACCGCATCCGGTGGCTCCCCGCCACCTCAACCAAGCCGTCAGTCCACTGGGCAGGAGGCCGTCCTACACTCCGTCTTTAGGTGCGGGGCCGGCACTCGAGAACCTTTCTATCCAACAGTGGACGGTTCTGCGAGTAGTGTGGCCTGCCCATTGCCACTTTAGCTTGATTTAAAATACATATATTCTCACTTTAGCTTGCTAATTATATAAGCATTACATACTGCAGGTTCGCTGGAACATTTGTATGATTTTAGTTGTTACAACAGCGACGAATTAACACATATGCTTATAGCCTCGTGTGTCCAACGGAAGTTCGCGCGGTTGGTTACACACAAAAATGCTACGATTTATGAATTTGCTATTATAAACATTCCCATATACATGTCTTCCATCTGCGGGAGAGTGATCGGTCCCTATGATTTTAAACGTAAAGCAAAAAAAGGAGAGGAATCTTATAGGACTAGTAGAATAAACCTATTATTTAATTGTATTTGTTGCTTGTTTTTGAGTGGTGTGAAATAATAGGGTATATAATGAAGGTCACTTACTTGTTCCAAATATCCTATCGCATCTTCGTAGTGACCCATATTTAACTTGGCAATTCCTAAATTGCCATAAGCTTGGGCTTCTAACGCACAATCTTGTAGCTCCTGTGCCCTCTCAAGTTGCTCCTAAACATAAAAAACTGACGTCACAGGAAGAAACAAAGAACACAACAAAAACACATCCTCACATCAGTTCCCTAATGGGGTAGGCAGCGGGAGTACAATGCGACATATCACGATCCTTACATAGCTGCCTTGCCTCCTCCACATTTGTTACTCTCCTCATACAAACACGCAAGTTGCGAAGACTCTTGACACCAACTTCGGGCAGTACCCGAACTATCTGATCTTGATATGTTAGTCTTGGACTTATTCATGATGATGGTAATGTTTTCATTACCATCATCATCCACTGAAGTTAGATAGTATGTTGTAAGGTATCTCTTACCCGGTAGCACCTGGCAGCATGGGAGTAGTGGCCCAGTGCCATGTGGACGGCTCCCAAATGCGAGTGAGCCCTGGCTTCGCCAGCGGCATCGCCTGCTTCTTGACGAAGGGTTAATTCCTGTTCATAAACATTTTTTTTAATATTTCAAAGGAACAACATTTAATACACGTATCGTACTGCCGTCCCATCGGAATGGGAGAATGAGGGGACAGGGAGTGCACTTGTGCATGCGCACACGCTCTTGTAATATAAAATGTCGTGCGCAGTTGGCTGGAAATTCAGCTAGGACGACATTGTTATTAATACGGTATATTTAGCCCGGTTATCATTGCTCGCTGGCATCTCGTCATGTAGAACAGTGAAGTTACCTGCGTGTGATGTCCCAGCGCCGCGTCCAGTCTCCTCTGCAGCCGTCTGGCGAGACCGAGTGCTCCACACGCCGCGGCCTCTAGTGATCTGTCGCGAGCCTGTAAGTGAATAAAATTCACATGTTAAAAGCCATATGGTGACCGCCTACGCTCATTACCATCCGCATGATTCATTGTTACACCAAACTCCCCAATGGGGCACCGACTAATCATAAACCTCATGAAATTCTATAACATAGCCGTCACCTTTAAGGCATGCGAGCGAGAGAATCACTCGAATTGCAGCATGGCACTACCGCTTACTACATAAAATCTCTGACATCTTAGTACGTAACGATTACCTACACAATTTTTATGTAATAAGGACCTACTGAATATAATTATCATTTCGAGCAACATATTAACTAACTAATATTAACATGATTTCGTCGGCTAGATCAGGATACACACCTGTTAGGAAGAGGCAGTGCCATGCTGCATAATAGCAGGAGGTAGTGCCATGTTGTGCATGACACTACATCTTTCAATGTAACGGAATTGGACTGGCACGACCGGGGAGGTACGTCTTGCTCACATACCACATTGCTCACATACATACACACAATACCGCAGTAAAGTGACATCTGCAGTGTCGCATTTCGGGCGGTTTGTGAGTAGCCGGTGGCCCATGGGGGTGGGCAACGCATGGGCATTGTAATTATGTGGATGTTCATCATCGTAAAAAACGATTACCGACGCCTATGAACATCCACTCCGATTTCTCGTTTGCCCCTATTCTAAAACCAATACACAACACCAATACAAGACACAACACAATTCCCTTCTTTGCATGACATTGTATGTCCTTAAAAACCCAATTGTTTTATACCTGTCTCGCGAACCCGAGCTGTCTCTGATACATTTTCACGGCTTCTTCCACGTCGTCCATCTTTATCAGCACATCGCCGATGTTCCCCAGAGCTCTGAACTTGCCCTGCAGATGCTGCGTCATATGTGCTATGGCCAGGAAATACTTTTGGCACTCTAAGGCTGTCTCCAGGTTGCCCAGTGCGAGGTGCGCCAAGCCGAGGTTACAGTACGCTCTACCCATGTTCATTTTGTCCTGGAGATCTTTGGCTAGCGAGAGATCTTGGTCATAGTATCTGAGAAGGACAGACAATTTCAAATAGTAAATTTGTATCAGCTACGAAGTAAAACTTATGTACGCACGCTTGACTTGCGATGTAAGCTGGTGAATGCGTAACGGGAGCGTTACGAAAACTGTGATCGGGCGAGGGGAACAAAAGTTGGCAGTAAATGAATGAATGGAAATAAAATTGCTATAAGTTAGTGAAAATAGAAAAGGAGATATTTACGTTATATTACTGTAGGGGCAAAAGAGAGAGAGAGAGAGAGAGAGAGAGAGAGAGAGAGAGAGGATTACATACTTTCTTTCTGTCATTCACTCGGAGCCAACTGGCTAAAATGTCTTTATCTATATGAAACGTAGTTTTACTTTGGTAGTTTGACCTAAACTCTAAAGCATATTTTTTTTAACACATGCCAATATTATTGAACTTTCAAATCTTAACTTACCTCACAGCTTCCTTATAATTTCCCAAGCAATAATGCGCATATCCCAGGAAGTGGCAGGCCTTGGCCTCGGCGGTGACGTCGCCGAGCTCCTGCGACAGCATGAGGTGCTGCTCGTAATACGGCACGGCCTGCGAGAACTCGCCCCGCGACGACAGGCAGTTGCCGAGGTTCAGCAGCGCGCACGCCTCGCCGGCCGCGTCCTTCAGTTCGCGAGCGATGCCTGCCGAGGCACAAAAATAATCACATACTGCTGGACAGTACGATCGTAGAGTATGGTGAAGTATTTCGTGTAATGAGAGTACGGAGAGGGCATTAGTGCACACATATTTATGCACGTCAGGAATACGTTATGATTCCTAGGTGGTCCCCGAAAGAAGCATGAAAAGTAGAAGAAAGTCGAATGAAGGACATGTGTTGGCAGGATATTCACTTCTGCAGTTCAATATAATGGGCAAAGTAGCCAGCAATAGAACTTTTGGTCTTAGAAAGTAATCATGGCTACGCGACATCCGAGAGTGGATAGGAATCAGAAATGCTGCGGAACTCTTCAGCCTCGCTGAGAGATATGCGGAGCTGACTGTCAACCTCCACTAGTTGGAGAGGCACTTTAAAAATAAGAAGTATACATACCTAAGTGTGCCCTATAATGGAACAGAGCCATGTCATGGGCCCCGAGCGCCTGGTACGCCACGGCCAGGTTCCCGTGCGTGGACGCCTCCGAGCTTCGGTCGTGCACCTCTTTGGAGATCGTCAGCTCCTGCTTGTGGTACCTGATGGCTTGCTCGTAGAAGCCGGCCGCGGAGTAGGCGTTGCCGATGTTACCATAGGCTCTGCCCATGCCCGCTTTGTCCTGTCATACACGTAAGTTACATTAAATAATAATTTAGCTGAAGAACATAAAAACTGACGGCTTGAAGTACATAATGTAAACCGTCTCTCTCGCGTTATGTCCTTATCGTATCTTTCAGTTTCCTGACGGAAAAAACTGAGTTTGTTTTCATAATTTTCTTGCTTCTGTTGCAAATAGGTATTATAAGTTTTGAAAGTTATGGAATTAATCTTCTTCTCTATAACTTTTTTATTATAGATAACAAACAAGAAGTCGGAGTCTTTTGATGACTACCGACGCCCATTTACATCCGCATATGCTGATGCGTTTGGCCTCCTAAAATAATGATATCCTCCTACAATAAAATAACCTGTAGTTGTCTCGCGATGGAGAGATGAGCCTGGTGCAGCTTCAGAGCTGCGTCGTGCTCGCCCAGCAGCTGGTACACGATGCCCAGGTTGGAGCAGGCCCGCCCTTCACCCACCTGGCCGAACATAACATACTTTAACGCCGGCTGACTCAGTTGGTAACATGGCGGTTAATCCGCGTGTTACGCCAGAGATCGCGAGTTCGACTCCTGTCAAGGCTAGGGATGTTAGATGTGCATTATATTTCATTTTTTCAATTAAATTTGTTCAATTAAAATCCTATATATATAAAATTTACAGAATATGTTTCCGTTGTCTAATGCCTGTGACACTTGTCCTTACGGTGGTTAGCGCAGGGCTAAGCTAACGTGGTGTGATCAGGTCACAAGTATTATTATTATACGTAGATATTAACTAAATCACTAATTATCAAACAAAAATTCGATTAGGTATAGCCAATCGAAGATACAAACATCTTAGAAAGTACTCTAAAAACATTGAATCATTATTATTGTTGGTTAAGTTAAAAAGAATGAAGTTCCTAGCACAAATTATGTATTCTACTACGTGTTGTTACTTAGCATCCATTTACAACGATTTCTCTCGCACAAAGGCTATCCAAAGGGAACTATCGATTTTTTCGTGTAGAAAAAGTAATCGATATGTTATTCAATATTGCAATCTACACCAATGCGTGCGAAGTTTCATCTAAATCCGCAGTGTAGTTTTTTCAGAAACAAATAATAACAATATATTTTTACCTACAAATTTTCACATTTACAACATTAGCTGGTCCAGTAAGGTAATATTTGCTATGTAATATTATTACCTTATCTCGTGCCGCTAGAGCTACGTCTAGCTGTCTTTCATGCCATTTCTTCGCTTGGACGTAATCACCAGCACACCTTTAAATAGTTATATATATCAATAATTATAATTCTTATCAATCATCATGTCATTTTGTGATATTGCTGAATTGCAATTGGCCCATTTTAGGGTAGGAGGAAGGGAGGGCAATGCATCTGCATGATAACAATTCGGATGTTTATAGGCGTCGGTAAAAGGCTTCGATTGCTAGTTTGCCCCATTTACTTTATATAAAAATGCACTGTTGTTATGCAGAACGCTTGCCAGCCATAACCGTCTGTCAGCAGTGCAGCTTGATATTGCGTCTTCAAATTTTATTTATAGCTGGGAGTACTATTTCATGTGGTGTTTAAGACATTAACCAATGGCCAATCAGGAGGAATTTTGTAAGGGGGGGGGGGGTAAATTATCTGTATATCGTATGGTGGGAGCCCAAGAGTTCCTAGTTGCATAGGTAACATCTTTTACAAAAAGTTTATATAGGTACATATGAAGGGAAAAGCTTTAGTTTACATGAGGAATTAAACATAACTAGCATTGAACATAATGTTGAACCAAAATCAAAATGACGAATTCATTAATATTTATTGTAATTAACGTGTACCGGCAGATTTGGCAAGGCTGTCGAATGTATATCAATATATATTTATTTATGTATCTTTCGATCATAATAAAACAGATAATGAAATAATGTTGAACGATTCTCACATAATATTATTCTAATTAAAAGGCATAACGACCAATTAATTTGTCAATTAAATTGTATCTAAAGTAAATCAATTTAAACCTAAGAATGTAGCGATGTGTAAATTTTTTATACCATGTTTTTTTTACGTCCGCCTTGCTGAAAATGGAGATAACGACTTGTCCCAACACTTGTTCCCACAGCTCTATGCCACGAGTTGTGACTCGTATAAAACGTACACTATGTAAAAGTATGCACTTTTTAAAAACAACCTAAATATGAAAGTTGAGACGGGACCCGTAACGAATAGAATCAGTCATCACTTCCCACTCCTGTGTTATTTTCTTCTGATTTAAGAAGAAAATACGAGGAAGTGACTCCAATCTAATAACTAACATGGTGCTAGAGAACAATGATTTTTGTTCCCGAGAAATTGGTCTCCTTTGTTTTTTGATTGTTTTTTGACCAACGTCTATATATAAACATCGCACGACCAAAGGCCATATAGATATGTCAGCATCGTCACC